>CM040245.1:181890293-182277067 GCA_022545495.1 Chrysanthemum lavandulifolium | reverse complement strand
AAATGCAAGTTTCATAACTTGGCAAAAATCCATGAGGTTTAAGTGACGATTCAAAGTGAGTCCTCTACCATTAATTGATATCTATAGCAACTTGGCAAAATTAGTCCCTACGGTTTAAATGTCGTTACAAAGTAAGTCCTTGTCAATCTAATCCATTGATCTCATGGTTTCCACACTCGTATGTAACTAAAATCAAACTCTTAAGTTAATAATTGGTATACTCATATGTCTCTGCAGATAGTTATATTTCAAGCTGCTGAGATAATAATAACTAAAATCAAACACCACCGTGCATCAATCAAATACAAATTTATCAATCGAAACTAGTAGTATAATGAGTTAAAAATCATAAACATAATAAGAAAAAGTATATCAAAATTAAATTAAAAATAATAAAAGAAAAATATAAAAATTAAATCTTACTATCAATATTCATTGATGATGATGATGATGAACACTGTTATTGATCAAAGAAGAACACTCGTTATTGCTTGAAGATGAACAACCAGTATTCATTGTTCATCACGATGAAGATCACGGTGGATAAGAGGAGACGGTGGTGATGACGAGAGGAGAATGGATGGCACTGCATGTGATCACGGTGGTTTCGAGGAGGAGAAGGACGGTGGTGGAGATCGTGGTTTCAGGGGAGGGTGAAGATCGTGATCACGGCATAGATGAAAGAAACGTGAAAAACAGTAAAAGAAATCCTATATACCTTTTATTTTGTGTGAAATGACCATAATGCCCTGATAGTAAAAAAAGGGAGGGGTGAGATGGGACACATGTATCATGTGGTGGCTTCCCATTCTTTCTTTTTAAACATCTTTTCATAATAACTCATATATATATATATATATATATATATATATATATATATATATATATATATATATATATATATATATATATATATATATATATATATATATATATATATATATATATATATATATATATATATATATATATATATATATATACTCCCTTATAAAAGCATGAATATCCCTAACCCTTCATTTTAAGATTGATACCATCAACCCTATATCTAAGCTTAAATTTACACACACCAAACCAACATCCGATCCAAAAATTACCAAACCAACAAAAGCTACAAAACCAACCACACAAACCAATACCCCACAAACACACATCCTCCTTCCATTTACTTCCACTATATTTTTTTAAAAAACACGTAAATAAAAACACTCTCACTAAAAAACATACACAAAAACTCTCATCTCCTCCACCACTATCCGACGCCCACCACCGGACACACCTTCCAACTGCTTTCTTTACGTGAACCACCAAGACCCATGAAGACACAACCACCAAAGTGTTTATGTAAATTTTGAGGTATTCTAAAGTATATTAACAGATTTACGCATCTTCATCAATATTTTAAGGTTTATATATACTATACATTTTTTTAGATCTATATATTTTATTTGTAGATCTATAGTTTTTTTTAGATCTATGTTTTTTAATATATTCGGTATTTTTACCGACCGCCATAACACGATTACACCAGCAGTTATCTCGGCTCGAAAAGTTGTCATTGTCACTCCTCTCCCATGGTGACTAATTAAAAATCCGCGACACGTGATCCTCACTATATATATATATATATATATATATATATATATATATATATATATATATATATATATATATATATATATATATTATATTCATGTGCTGACACTTTAAAGTGATTATAATAAAGACGCAATGAATTTGTGCCATGTGGAATATGAGTAATTAATTTAAACCAAAATCTGTAATAAACACAAAGGGTAGAATTGACATTTTACTCATACACATCCATTTACATTAACCCCATATCATCATTATCTCTCAGTAACCTCCACCACCCAAAAGCTTTTTATCTCTCTCTAAAAAATGAAATACAACTTTTCTAATCTACAAACCATCCAAAAATCCTCTATTTGCTAACAAAAATTACGGCAAACAACGCTATATCAATGACGAAATCTGCAGATCTAACCCCGAAAACGCCGTAGATGCGCTGCCACCGCCGTCTGGCCGCTTCTTTAAAATGCGATGGGTAGATTTTCAGATGATATGTTTGTTAAAGATGCGATGGGTAGATTTTTAGATAATATGTCTCCTTTCTTTTATGTCTCCTACTCCTCGCCGTCGTTTGGATAATATGCGATGGGTAGATTTTTAGATCGAAACCAAAAAGACGTGTTGGGATGGTTTTCAGATCCGGTATTTTGGTTTTTTTTTTTTTTTTTTTTTTTTCATAGAAAAATGATACAATTGCCTTTCTTCAATATAATTGATGTATATTTTAATTTGAGATTTTGGTGTTGTAAATTATTTATAAGCTTGTACATGTTTGGATATTTGGTGTTGTAATTGATTTTGCTGTTGAAATCGGTTGCTGCTAACGCTTTATAAATATTGTGGTGATATTGTTCGTTGTTGGATTATTTTTATTAGAAAGTATATTGGATGAGTTGTGAAATAAAAGAAAATCTAAATTAAACAAAGGTCTTGAAACAAAAGAAAATCTAAATTAAATAAGGGTAAAGCAAATCTCTGTTGTCAATTTTCTTGCTTTTTGGTGCCAAAAGTTGTACTCCGTATTTATCACAAGTTTGGTACGCCAACCTTAAAGAAAACAACAATATGTTTTCGATTAGACTTGTCACAATTTGGTGCCAAATATGGTTGTTTGTTTTGTAGTGATACTGTACATCTTATTTTTGTTACTCGTATTAGTTTGGTACGGTGTTTCGTATGGATACAAATCTAGTTTTGTGTAGTACTTTTGTAGAAGTTGTAATAGTAGTTTTACTTTTGTATAAGTAAATATATATGTATCAAAAATTTAATGTGACATTACAAATGTGTTAAAAACTATTATGTCACTATACATGTATCATATATTTATGCATATATGTATCAAAAAATTAACGTATCAATATAAATGTATCAAAAATTGTGTGTAGTGTCATAAATAAAGTATAAAAAAATCAATGTGTCACTACATATGTATCAAAATGTGGTGATCAGTATAAATTGAGTCGTCATAAATAAAGTATAAAAACTAGTGTGTCTACTATAAATTTATGTGTCATAAATAAATTAAGGAAGGAAAAAAAAAAAGAAAAAAAAAAAACAGCGTATATATGTATCAAAAATTGATGTCACTATAAATTTAGTGTGGCATAAATAAAGTGTAAAAAAATTAATGGGTCACAATAAATTAAAATTACTTATGTTGTATCAACGTTTAATAATTTTGTATCAATTTAATTAAAATAAATGGTATTAAAAAATAAACAAAAAGGAACCCTCGACATACGTTAGGCGAGTATAGAATATTTGTTGACCAACTTTAAAGTTGGTGTTAAATGTTGCAAAGTGCCATCTATTTTGACACAATTAACAAAATGCCATTGAGTGTATCTTGATCATGTGACATCATCATTAATAAATCTAATCTGGCCATGGGCGTCTTGCTTTATTTCTTTTCTACTTGCCACATGACACTAACGCCCTATATATATATATATATATATATATATATATATATATATATATATATATATATATATATATATATATATATATATATATATATATATATATCTCTCATATAAAGCGTGAATATCACACGTAAAACACAACCCTTCATTTTTAAGATTCAAGATCCGTCCCTACATCTAAGTTTTAAATTTACACACAGTTAAGCCAAATCCGATCTAAAAATTACTAAACCAACAAAACTACAAAACTAACCACACCTGACCATACCCCACAAACACATCCTTCCATTTACTTCCACTCTATCATTTGGTGAGGCCGCCGTAAAAACTTATATGAGTCATGAATGTGGTTGGTTTGGTACATGTTTTCTATAGGTCAGGGCCTTTGCTATACAAAGGGTATGCATATCTAATGGTGTAAATCTTTTCAGGAAAATAGCAAAAAGTTCTCAAATTCTTGTGTCAAGTCACTTATTGACTGTAAATGTCTACGGAAATTTAATAGATAATTGGACATAATTATTTTGTGTACCGTTCTTTATCTATAAAAGACAATTATCCTTACCGTTGCCCGATAAGAAAAGCTGCGAGTCACGCCATCTTTCTCGTTGTTGGAAAACTTATGGTACAATATTAAAGTTTGTTGGCTATATTTTATTTGTTAGAAAATTTATTGTATAAATATTGTAAATAAGATTATGTAAACATGTGAATTTGATGTGTTCTCGTAAGCTTACATGTAGATTTGTAATTTGTGGTTTATGTATTATATTTGTAGATCTAAGTATTTTCATATATCTCCGTCATTTTTTTTTCAAGGTTTTATTTAGAGATCTATGTTTATTTATAGATCTATGTATTCATTTGTACATCTATGTATTTTTAGTCATAGGGATCTTCTTCCCGCCGTTGCTGAATCTTACTGCTTGGATTTTCTTTGTACTTGGAAGTTGTTGTGTCCACTTCACACACGGAACTTTGTGTAATGTTTGTATTAATTTTTGTTATAAATTTTTGGTCATGCTTGTTTAAATTTTGTCACAATGTTTATTTAGTTATTTAGTTAGTAAATTTTGTTTAAGAAGTGTAAGTAAATTTTTTGGTAAATTATGTTTGTTAAACTAGGTTGTGTGATTTATTGAAATAGTGTTGGTATATGTTAAAATTTGATTTTTTTTCTAGAAAATATGTAATGATAAAATATGGAATCTATTAAAGTATGTGTTATCTTTATATTTTGAGCTTCTTAAAACAAGTTTTTTACTATCTATAGTATAGTGGGGCTCTTTTTGAGTTTAGATATTCTCATCAGTAATTTTTAAGTAACTTCATTTAAAAAATGTTTGCATAAGTTTAGCATCTTATGGCTGAAGTTTTTGCTTTATACCGAAATCGTCTATTAAGATTCTAATGAGTTTGAAATTTGAATTCTCGAAGAAAGCATTTTGTTGCAAAACAAAGGACAATATAATGACTAAAAACTGAAAAGCACAACGTGTAGGCTGGACAATATACTGTAACACATATCTTTGGCTATGATAAAATTGGACCATAGGTAAACATGCATGAGTCCAAGAAAACATCACAAGTAGTTTAGAATTAATATTTTACACCCATTATTATCTCAACTAGATTATATTAAGTGAAATTCACATGCTTTTCTGTAACTCATTTAATTTATCTATTGCTAAATATCTCAAGCTTAGGCTATAAAATCATTGCTGTGGTACATCCATGGTTATACTTTATAACAACACATATAAAATAAGTTTATTACAACAAAGGTCAATAAGATTATTTAATTTTGTGAAGAAATTACAAAACGTTTATAGCCACTCATAGATTACTGAGACAAATAAATATTTTAAGCAATTTACTTGTAAATTTATTTAAACATGAAAGTTGAAGAAAAGGAAGAAAAAACACCAAACTGTAAGATGGTGCAAATTGCTGGAATAAAAATGAAAATGAAGTCGCTATTCATAAGAAACAAGGCGAGGCCATGGCGTTGCGGCAACGCGTTGCCAGATTTTTGATGGTTGTATATGTAAATCTGAATTGGTAATGGAACAATTATAGGAAAGTTATTCAAAATCCTGATGATAATGGAACATGAAAAGTAACATATAACTGCCACTGCAACTTGTGTAAAGAGCAAAGGACAAATCTAGAAACGTAAAAGTATATGCTATATCAGTTCAAGATTTAAATCTTTGTTAGCTCACAGGGTGTTGTTAATACAATGCCAATAATGTAAGTGTTGTCCACATCAACGCTTTTTTCCACTATAATCTCCCACCTTCGTACACATGCCTGAACATTTCCAGAAAGTTGAATTAGCGGCAACCGCAAAACTTGCGGCAAATAAGAATAAACACTGTGATTGCGGAGTGGGTGGGTTAAGTAACACGTTGGTTGGGTTGGACTAAATTGCGGATGCTTTAAGTTTTGAATTGTAAGGCCATTTAATTCCAATGATAAAGAAAATAATTAGTGTGATTTAAATGTGTCATGCACCCAACGGCCTTTCAGATAAAAATACAAAAAGCAACTGACCTATTTGTATATAAGTGGGTCAAAATCACCACAACTAAATCAGCCAAATAAACACATCCAAACGGATTCTAACTACAGAACCTGTCGTACAATATGTATCTATGAATGCAGAGTAAGTTAAATAAGTGTGTCGTACCACGAATTGAAGATCAGGTTTTGGCGAAGCTTGTTCTTTCTTCAGTGGCTGTAATCACACAAAGCACATGATTTATTAACCTCGTTAGGAAAATTACTGCAAACACATAAAGAAAGGGAATCATCCAACATGCGGCATTAGGTTAATGGTATGCAAATTATAGGTCACCAAATCAACAAAAAGCATGAAATTTCTGAACGTGTAATCAAAATCAAAGCTAAACTAATGTATCCCATAAGATATATATCAAATTTATATTTACAACCTGCTCTACTGTTTAATTTGCAGGTACATCTTTTACAATTATTGTTTAGTATTTAATACGTAAGATTTCATATATTCCTATAGTTTCAGTGGAAACACATTACGTATGATTATTTTCTTGGAAAGTGAGAATCATTTTTACGGGGTGTTTGTTTTAGCTAGATCTGGACTCGTCATCTTTTTTTTTTCCGCTTATTTAAAGGCACATCAAACACCCCTAAATCTCCAAATTAACCAAATTCTCACTAAGGCGGTTATATATAGATAAAAGTTAAAAGCAGATATGACTAAGGTTAACACCGTGATGTCTAGATAGAAAAACTGGCGTCACCTGATACATGCCGAAAAGTATTCCAGACGCTTTAACTTGATCCTGACTTGGGCGATTCCTCATAAACTCATCTTGGCTAACCTCAATAACAACCATAAATATGTCATTCCCACTTCTCTTCTCTGAAACCTCGTCACATTTGGCACAACTTATGCGACCGGCACCGCCGTCCCTCCCTCATTATTCTCACCTGACCTGTCAATGAATAACTTCACAAAATTATAACTCGCAAAATAAAGTCAACTAAACTAAGTAAAACAATTAATTAACATATAACTTGAACTTATAATTCCTGAATTTGACCCATATTGATTTGATCCCATTACCCAGCCGCCTATGTGCCCACCTCTACTGAATCGTGCAGCTACACTTGAGATAAATTAGGCATTAAGAACAAAAATTACCTCGCCTAAAAGCATGAAAGATATATTATTGCATTTGGTGAAAGCGCCTCACGATAACTTATATGGTCCACCCTTAGCAAGTTGCGTCTACCTCGTTTCTTTCCTTCACGCGTGTAGATCAGCCATCTCGAATGCAAAAGTTTGTCATCGTTTTTCGACCTTCTCTTGAGCACCAGCGCTCCTGGCTGAATTCTAAGAGTAGCTCTATTCAGAGCATGGTGCATTCTATTTGTGTGCCCATCACCTAAGCCTCATAATTCAAATGAGTACTTTGAAGAAATTAGTTAAAAAAATGTCAAGAGGGTAATTTTGAAGCTATAATTTACCATGATCGAAATCCACATATCGGGTCAACTACAAATCATCAAGGTAATAATACTTTGGTAAACGTCTATAAGCCCGTCACCCTTCAGCACTGCAGAATAAAATTTTAACACTGATGGAAGTGATGTTGGCGCGATGGATAAACTTACATATATTAACAAACGATGTACTATAATCCTATATTCTGGTGTAAAAATGTTACGGGTCATCCTGCTATGCTAAATAACTGAGCTTATCTGGTTTTTAACAATAAAAAACGCCCGTAAGCCAATTAAATATGCTAACCCAAATACACACTTAACTTGATGGTGCATAGATTAGGCTACAAACATATTACATGTTTTAGTAACATTTAATCGTAAGTACCTTTTTGGCATCCGTTAAACTCTCCTTAACTTTCGCCTCAGCTACCTTGTACCTTTTTCCGCGTTCTGTCTAGCCCAGGTATATTTGTATATATATCAAGAAGGTGTTTGGGATAAGCTTATATGTTATCGAAAATGATGAATCTCAATAGATTCTACTTACTACATTATTTTGTTTTAAAAATTGATCTAACCCTTGTGATTTACCTTAACCATTCCACCAGTGACTGTTCTTGAAACGGGCTCGAACTAACCATACTCATTTCAACGCATTACCTAACACAACTTGCCATTTTGCACCAATCTGCTGCTCTCTTTCTGTTCGCCTGTACAACAAAAAATTACGTAAAGCTAAATCCATAAGCACAAAATGTCGATATTGAAAGCGATAAATTAAAAGAAAAAAGAAATTATACCCTTTGTAGTTTCTCTTCCAAGGTCTGTGTCACCCGTCCACTTCCTATTTCCGTCTGGTGAAAAACGAATTCGGCTACCTTTCTAAGTTGTAAAAGCCTAGCACCCGTTTTTCCCATCGAAAGCAAAGTCGGCATATGATTCCTCAAAAACATATATTCTTATGGGGGCCTGTATGATCATCCAATAAACAAAAGCAAAGTCGTAAGAAAAAATGAAGAAGTCCAAGGATGAAGAAAAATTATATTTAAAATATGTTCTTGAAAGCATGTGACAATAAATTATTTCAATCACCTTGACTTGTTGAACATTCATATCAACTGTTCCCGTGTAAACTACTACAACCCTCTACTGTTCCTTCATTGATACATGTGACATCAACAACCTTCGACGTACCTGTATTAGGTGAAGCATCATATACATGTTAATCATCACAAAAACCCCAAAAAAAAAAGAAAAAGAAAAAGAAAAAAGAACGTTCATGGTACAACAACTATTGTTTAAAAAGTTATGAACCGACTTACCTGGAACGTAAAAGAGCGTATCATCTAGGACCATTTAAAAAACACGCAGAAGCAAATTGTCTTAGCAACTACTGTTACTACTTTCCATCAAAAGTATAATTAGATACCTAAATCCACCATAGGAATATTATGATAAAACATGAACAACTGTATTCAATAATCAAAAACGTTAACATAAATATTATTAGTGCTGACCACTTGCATTGGAAAAACTTTAGCATAAAAACAACATGACTAAATGGAAACAAACTAAACACAAACAATAACTACCCCTAATGAAAACTTTTAACAGCCGAAAATCACAATCCCAAAAATTAAACTATGCACACATAACTACAATTCTACAAAGTAGTCCTTTAATTCAAACACCAAATATGAAAACAAACATTAAAATCCTAAAACTTTATTGTCGATAAAATCACCGAAACCCCAAATAAATAAATAAATAAAACCCAATAGAAATCTAATTAAAGTATACCTCATAAAATTGAGTCTGAGATGAGCTCTAAAAGTTGAATTTCCCTTGATTTGGGCTTCTTCATATAAAAATCTAACAACGTCATCAACCATTTTCCCCCTCATTTATAGGTTTGTGATTTTTGATGATCTTGATTTTGCTATTTTAGTTTGTTAATGGTGAGGATCTGAGTGGTTGGTTTAAGAGCGGTGCATTACAGGATATGGGACAAATGGTTACCACCGATCAAAAGCGATACCAAGTGTATTCAGCTTGAAATAAATACAAATAATGAATGAATAAGTGTTTGCGATCAAGTGAACCGTTTTGACCAAGGCTAAAAGATTACCCGTTTTGACTACTGACCCTACCCCAAAGTTTGCCACCTCTAATTGTTAAGATGCCACTATTTGAAAATGTAAAAACATACCCCCATTAGCTGCTGGTTCAATCCTCCATCAAGGAACACGTGGATGTATCCAGAGGATTCGATAACGATGCTTCAATCAGAAATCAATCAGTCAGATATTATTATATGCAGAATCACTACTATTCATGAGCCTAGATTGTCTCAAAATTCATATCACTTACAAAAGGTGTTTATAACAATAGGTTGCAAATAGTTGAGGTCACGCTGGTCCATTATACTCACAACCACAGCCCGTACACGAATGGCTTACATCTGAAACCAACTAAACACAACAACATGAAAGCAACACCAATAATCAAACAGTAAGCATAGACCAAATTTAATTCCGTAAAAATTTAAAACTGCATGTGCATTAACGCTGGAAGCTACCTGCGGAAATTCGGTTGAACCTCTTTTGGTTGACAGCATACACACGCTGGTCGCTGGCTGTAACTCGAAAGGTACATGAAATCAGTAAGTACTTCAATATTCTTAAACCCTTAAAAAAAATACTAAATTTGCTAAAAAAGATTACAAAAAAAAATTCATCTTTTCGGTAAGTGATCGTCAATTTAACATGACCAGTCTAGTGGAAAACATTAGGAAAAGCGAAACACACACGAGATCACTCTTAGTATTGACGAACAGATCATGCAGGCGAAACCTGACCATGTGAAACCGCATACTTCCTCATCATCCCATTTACTTTCTTTGTGCCCCTTCTCTCTTCCTCCGTCCAATTTCGAGCTACAAACAAACACACACACAACATCCACTATCAAGTAAACATAAACAAACACATCAACTTTCGAAACATTAACCAATTTAAAGTTTCGAAAATATCAATAAAACACATCAAAGTTATTTCAATTAACTTTGATTAGTGTTCTAAATAACCAACAAAAACATAAGCAATAACCAATTCCATCTCAATTAACCTTAATAAAAACTCATAATCCCCAACAGTATTAAAGATTAAAGCTTTTGAATTTGAAAAGCCAAGATTCATTAATTTAAACCCAATTAAACAACCCAAATCTAAAACCCAAATTTAAACTAATTAGGATAAAATTTGACACTTAAAATATGATAATTAAGGGTAAGAAGGAGAACCTGAACCCATAAGTTCATCAAACGAAGGTCTTTGTGCATCCATCTACGAAACCTAATTTTGTTTCAGAGACTGTGATGACTATTGTGAGTAGTCGGTCGGTATACTTATCCATCCTCCGAAACCCACCGTCTTTTGATACCGTATAAATGCACCACGTATTAGCGGAAAATATTATTTTAAACCCTTTGCATATGAAATACTATTTGTTTATAGGCTCGGGAACCAAAGGCCTCGCGCCTTATTTTAAACCCTTTGCATATGAAATACTATTTGTTTATAGGCTCGGGAACCAAAGGCCTCGCGCCTTGTTATATATAGAGAATATAGATAACGGATGACGATTTGAAAAAAAAAAAGAAGAAGATAGAAGCGGTGCAATTTCCCCTAAAGTACATTTACCGGGGAACCCGTTACCCACGACCCGCCAACCATTTTTTTGACCCGACTTTATTTAACCATACCCGGCTATATTTTCCTTCCCACTCAGAGTCTCTATTAGGTTTGGATCAAACTTCCTTGGGTGGGTTCACGTTTTATCCCACCTTTGGTCAAGCGTTATGAATAGTGCACTCCACCTCCTACTTCGGTGTGTCATTCTTGGGGTTCTTTGTCTGACGACACTGTTTTGACCTTTGTAGAAATTGGTGTTTCGGGTTTATCTACTCTTTCTCTTATTAGTTGTAATTCGTTGTAAACCTTTCCTCTTTAGAAAAACTTTCGATTCTTTGTTTGAAGATTATACTTGATGTTTTAGGGTTCTTGTTTGAGGATTGATGATTATTTTCTCTTATGTTTCGTAGAAATAAGTTAATTAATTCTGATTATTGTTTGAAATTTAAGGTTGTCATAAATTGATGGTTTGTGATTGAGGATTAATTGTTGTTTGGTTTCTTGGGAATGTTAGTTTCTTAGTTAAGGTTATTGTTTGGAGATGGATACTTTAACAACTACAAATATAAGTTTATTAGTTAAGATTATTGATTGAAGATTAGTTGTGATTGAGGATTATTTGTTCTTATGGTTTCTTGGGAATGTTAGTTTGTTAGTTAAGGTTCTTGTTTGGAGATGGATACTTTAACAAATACAAATTAAGATGACACGATTACTAGGATTACTATTTTAGGGTAACTATTACTTGATTTTATTTTGGGATTGTGTTTGGGACATTCTTGATTATTTACTTGGCGATTAAGATTTGCAAATATGCATATAATTTGTTTGTGAAATTTACGAGTTAAAAGCGATTGGATTCAACTCTGAATTTGAGTGCAGTTAGGATGCACTAATATAAGGAGATAAGTGAAAAATAACCAATTCCAAACATCTTCTTATTTTATTACTTACAGCAGTGGCATTTGGATTTTTGTGTTATGGCTTATTAAGCAATGATAAGTTCAGTGTTGTTTTCATTCGATTGGTTGTGAAACCTAAAATTAGATTACGTTTGTATTATTGTGTGCATTCATTGATTATACATTGTTTTCTTAGGGGTGATTAAATTGGCATTACCCATCTTATTTTGGGCAGATTTGTTTGTTGGCAGCATAAGCGGGAAGCGACCCGTATCTTGGCGGGGCATCACGACTTCGTGTTTGACCATGGCGGGTCGAGGCGTTCTTTATCCGTTCGAGGACTTGCAAATCGAGCCATTAAATGGCAAGGTTAGATTCGTTACAAAGCTTCATCACTTATTGCATTACAGCACCTTAGTTGTTTTCATCTATGGAGGCGAGTTATTAGACTTGCGACCATGGTGAGCATATCCTTTTCTCCAATTATTTGGCATAGGTGGTTACAGTTTCTTTGAATTTATTTTCCTCAACGCCTTTGGTTGCTTCATGTAGGGCTATGATGATTATGACTATTTACGAGACAAATGAAGTGGGTGTTCAAGATTGGATTAAGTAACTTGGCGGGGGCAAGGACGGATAGCATCATTATGCAACCGAGTTTCTTTGCGACCATGGCGGACCACATCTTTTGACCTGTTTGCTTTAAAAATCGAGCCTAATAAAAAATGGTTTCTCGTGTTGAAACAACACATATAAAAATTTCTTAATGTGGTTTCTTTAGTTATGGGCTGTAGGAGCTTCAGACAATGTTAGGAGCGGTTGAAGGTTTGCGTTTTTGTACTAATGAATTTGAACCTTATATTATGAATTGAAAATCAATATGATTCTTGATTATATGGGTGGGTCGAACTTCTTGATGCATTGAGGACTAAAATTTTCTGTATTATTTATGGGGTCCACAGGTGCGGTAATATGGGTTTTAGGTTTTTAACGGTCTTGATTCTTTGTCAAACAACAAAAGCAGGTTTGTTATACCCAAGTGGCGATCATTGCAACTTCACAACAAAATAATATTTGAAACACTCTTAAACCGTTATGTAAACGTCCTTGACTTTTAACTACATGCATTCTCTTAATGCATTTACTTTAAACATCGCTCAGGTTCTTTTCTTTTTCTAAAAAATGTATTAATTTGCAGAAGTAACCGCGTTCAATATTGGTTGCTTGGGGATCGGGATGACGGCTGCAAAAGAGGTGAAAAGTAGAACGCAGGTGTTGAAAAGAAGGTCACTAAGGGTGGACCACGTAAGTTATCACAAACGCTTCCAGCAAATGTAACATAATATATCTTTCGTGCTCTTAGGCCCAGGTGAATTTTTGCTCTTAAGGCCTAATTTATCTCAAGTGTTATACTGGTGCTTACTTTTAATTTTCAATTCTTGGTTCCTAGATATGTGTTGCTACTTATAGATCTTACCTACTGATAATGTAGTTGACTTGGTTCTTATATTATAAGTGTTTACTAAATGTACATTGCGATTAAGTATATATTGCAACAATAAAACCTCGATATATTATGCGATTTCTTTGTCATTAGGTTTATCGCCTAATACCCTTGATGACCTTGAGCTAAAAACTCTCGTGTATATAATGAAAGAAGGGTAATAAATGAAACATTGTTAGACTATAGTGGACGTAGAGATTAATAATGGAGTGACACGTGTTTTGTTTTCTATGTCGTTTATTAAAATGGAAGATAGAAGATTAACAATCGACCTTAGTCAACCAATTCTTAAATGTCTCAAGATGAACATATTTAAAATGATGTTTAAAACATGTGTGTGGAATGTTAAAATATACCGTTTATAAATTACGTTTTATACTTGTATAACGAATAATAGGCACACACAAAGACATTAAATAAAGCCTGAACATATTGATTAGCGCAACAAGGTTTTGTCGGGCTACAAACTAACGATGCAATACGCATAAACTAGCCTATGCAACTATGCCATTAGGAAAATAGTTCCTAAAAATAAAACCTCTTTAGCACTTCAAATATAGTTGTCGAAGAAAAATATTTTGCCTTGAATTTTGTCGAAACTATACACTGCTAGCTAAGTATAGATTTTCGACTTATATATATATATATATATATATATATATATATATATATATATATATATATTAAGTCACTAATGTTGTAAAATAAATGTATTTATTTTAAAAGAATAATTGAGCATTAACTTAATTTAAATACAACATAATTAGAAAATTCAATGTAAATTTTGATGAAATCTTGCTAGGTGTTATCGTAAAAATATAATATGTTACAATATATATTTATCCGAAAATTGGGCATGACCGGGTGTATAACCTCATTTGTTTTTGTGACTATTGTCAAAAGTTTCTATAATAAATTTTATCAAGTTTAAATATCCGAGTTAATATTTGAAATCAAATGTTTACAAGTTTATATCGATAATAATTAGAAGTGTAAAAACTTTCTAATTTAGCATGATAGTGAAACTAAACTCATTTTAAATAACTTTTTTTCCAAACTTTTCTTATGTTTATTATTCATTTAAGTGTCTCATGTTAATAATAACACTAACGATATATTGTATGCCTTGGTGAAACCGTAGAGGTGGATGAGTTTAACAAGGCGAAGGCGAGTTGAGCGAAATGGAATTGAGTCGGAAAAACTCGAGATATCTGGACTCAGCGCCCGGGTGGCTGTTAAAACAAAGCGGTCCCTACAATTGGGCTTGACGAGCGTTACACACTTCTTATTTAATTGTTTTGGGTTGGGCTGTTGCAGTGCATAGCTGAGCGCACCCTTAAATCATGGCGGGCTTGAGGCCCATACACCCTTCTAACCCAACGGCTTGGATAAAATTGATGTTGTGGTTTATTTTTGGCGCAAGAGGTAACCAACATCAAGCTCACCTTTGTGGGAGTAGTTTTGGCGCCAAGAAGCCAAGTCAAAATGCAAAACACAAGTAAGCTAAGCGTTAACCCGTGATTCTTCACGAGTCATAGCGACCACGATGTGGTTGATTGTGACAAGCCAAGTGGAGCCGCGCCTTGAGGTGCCTCGTTATATGTAACATCCCCAAATCTGGTTTAAGCGGGCTTGCTCTGGTCATGGGGTGCTACTAAATAGGAGATCATAACACAAGTAATAAAGAGCGGAATGCATACTCAGTTTAATTTCATAAAATTGTTTTAAAACATTGTTTTACAAACATTGTTCAAATAAAAGGACACAACCCATAAGTTTTGTGGTCCCAAATAAAACATAGATATGTGTTAAAACACTTCTTTAAAGATAACTACGACCATTGCCACTCCTTGCCTTGAACCGAGATATCAAATCAAACACACGAGAAAATATGCTAAAATGTCATTTAAAAGGCGGTGAGTTCATAGGTTTATAATTAAAGCAGTGAAGTATGGACCATAATCAAAGGCATATAATCATTACAACGAATATAATGATGTAAGAATGAAAGTCTATTACGCTAGCACTAAGTTCATGCAAGCGATCTCGACAATTTCTATATGCGAGAATGAAGTCATACAATTTATGGGACCCAATGCGAGTGTTTTGTCCACTTTACCTCGATTCCGACATGGTATACGTTTCGCCTTGGCTAAGTATGGCCAACGAGCGGAAGAGTCTCTCGATAGATCTATTTATAACATTGGCGCTTGACGAGGCGGCGGTTCATGAATGGGACATTTCTAGGGACATAAGGGCTTAGGCTAAACCACGTAATAGTAATCATGCAATAGTTCGGGTCTATAAAGGTTTTCATATTTTCTCACCCCAAAATCTATAAAACAATTTATCAAGTAAAAGTGGGGCTATAAACTCACCTTAGCAATAAGTAGTCTAAAGGTGGGATTTAATGAGTGTTGTGAAATTGCTGCCAACACGCGACCTAGATAAGTAGGGCAAGATTTAGTTTTCTTTTTAGTTAAGACTTACTTAAATTGGTTAAATTAATATTGTTTTTGTTATGGGCTAAGGCGAAAATTTGTTGGTAAAATATCCATAAGGTTTTACTAGTAAGTATATACATGTGTATATATACTTATTTATGTTGACACATAATTGTATTGTCAAATCAAACAAAGTTGATTTACCTTAATGTCTCTTGCTTTAGAGTATACTCATTTTAAATTTGAAAACTTTCAAATTTATTATATATTAAAATAATATTGTTGACAATATTTATTTGTCGAAAATTGGTTCTTAGCATTGGAATTTAATGTCTAAAAATCTTACTTAGCATAAATCGTCTACACGAACACATTGTTGTTTAAGACTTTGATATGAAACTTATTAAGTAACTTATGCTTTTAACACTTGTTCTCTATTTAGGTTGACTTGAATTAAAATTTTACACTTCATTTCATGGCGACATATAGCAGTGAAAGGTTATGAATATGAAACAAGTTTAGTTTTATTTGACTTAGATTTTACACCTCGAGTTTTATTTGTTGACCGTCTAGCATGAACAAACACTCTTGTTGTTCAAGTGGGAACGTAGTCCGACAACTTTGGTACTAGGATGGGTTTAGGCCCATAAAATTATTAATACTTCCACTTGAGTGGGAATTTGTGGCCCGATATTATTTAGGTATGTTTCCATGAGGTTCATCCAACCATGGAAACAATGATGAGCAAGTATTGATAAAGGTTTTCATAGCGTTGAATGGTTTACGGTTTATCCGAGAATGATGGCTTGTCCGGAAGAAAGTGCGACATCGACCACCCTGTGGTATCGCGATGCCATTAGAAGACTAACACCCTTCTCGGAGACAACAAAACAACATACAAGAATCACGGGTAATATATCGGTTTAACCCGAAACCTCTTATATCGAGGCCATCAACAACAGTGACCCAAGATAATAGTCATGTTCCATTATCGATAACCAACCATCCACAAGGCTTCAAAACATCACCGCTATGGCGATATCCACAATGGGTTTCGACCAATTTGACTTCACCAACAAAGACCAACAAAGGAAAACATTAGACTAACTCCACATTAGGATGAGCACCTATCTAAACCATGATATCAACAATTATATGAAACAAATTTTCTAGCTCTTGGGTTTACTTTTTCGACGAAGGAAGAAAATACATTTACATAACCTCATTCAATAAATAAAACTTAGCCTAAAATCAATTATCCATTTCATAATTAAACAAGTTTATGAATTTAACAAAGTATAGGATTAATTTACCCTTTACAAGGATGGAATGTGATAACAATGAAGTCGAAGGCCAACCAGAAACTAACACCACCAATAATCCCAATCGATCCGAATGAAAGCACAAGCAAGATCCTTCAAAACCTTTAAGCTTTCTTATCCTTTGTGGTGAGATTTGAGGTGTGTTACTCTCGGGGTTGCCTCGGCGAGGAAGAAAAGAAAAGAGGAGGGTGGTCTTTGACTAAGCTTTCCAATCTTGGAAGATGAGAAGGTAACCATTTTAGCAAATATCACCATCTCTTGTCTTTATCCTTTTCCATGATGTTGACCTTGGGAAGATGGGGATGACCTCTAGAAGTCATTAGCTTCATAGCCCATTAAGGTGGGTAAAGGGATTGATGAAAGTGATTTATGCTTCATTCTTGTTGGGTCTCGATTGGAATTGTGGCGGCACGAGAGAAAGAAAAGAAGGAGACAATTTATTTCATGGAGGAAGAAGGTGTTGAGATGGGAAGGTAAAGATAGTCTAAGATTTTCCCAATTGGGTTACCTCTTCTTTGACCTAGGCGATGAGGCAGGAGGCGGTGAGATAGGAGGAATATGGCTTTCTTCCTGTCTTTTGTCGTGAGATGGGCGCGTGTGAGGTGAAGACGAAGAGGGAAAGAAAATAAAGTATCAAAGTAATTTGGTAGGGTATTATTTTCGATATCATTTGATGTATTATTTTCATAAGTATGTAAGTAGTATTTGAATGTATTGGGTATTATAAATATTGGTAAATGGTTAGTTGACAAATATTGTAAGTAGTACATTTAATTGTGTTATGTACTAGTGTCTCAAGAAATTATAATGTGATCGTATTTTTATGGTTCGATGAATTTTATCTTTGAAAGCGCTTTTGAATACATTTACGAAATTGTATTACACTTATAATGTTTTCATTTAGGTGTTACTATCTTTTACTTTGCCCTAACGTGGTGTCGATGCAGCGGCGGTCTTTGGGAATAACGAGATAACCTCTCGTCATATAATTTAATCATTAGAAAATTTTTAGAGACTATAATATCACAATTCTCTAATTAAATTTCAAATGCAATAGACTTTAACACCTTAGTGCATACGGGTCATGGGGTGCTACTAAATCGGAGATCATAACACAAGTAATAAAGAACGAAATACATACTCGATTTAATTTCATAAAACTATTTTAAAAACATTGTTTTACAAACATTGTTCAAATAAAAGAGCACAACCCATAAGTTTTATGGTCCCAAATAAAACATAGATATGTGTTAAAACACTTCTTTAAAGATAACTCGACCATTGCCACTCCTTGCCTTGAACAAGATATCAAATCAAACACACGAGAAAATATGCTAAAAGGTCGACTAAAAGGCTGGTGAGTTCATAAGTTTATAATTAAAACAGTAAGTATGGACCATAATCAAAGGCATATAATCATCACAACAAATATAATGATATATGAATGAAAGTCTATTACGCTAGCACTAAGTTCATGCAACCGATGCTCTGACAGTTTGATTATGCAAAATGAAGTCATACAATTTATGGGGCCTAATGCGAGGTTTTGTCCTTTACACTCGATTCCGACATGGTATCGTTTCACCTTGGCTAAGTATGGCCAACGAGCGGAGAGTCACCCTCAATAGATCTATTTATAACATTCGCGCTTCCGGTGAAGGTTCATGAATGGGGCATTTCTAGGGACATAAGGGCTTAGGCTAAACCACGTACTAGTAATCATGCAATAGTTCGGAGTCCATTAAAGGTTTTGCATATTTTCTCACCCCAAAATGTATAAAACAATTTATCAAGTAAAAGTGAGGCTATAAACTCACCTTAGCAATAAGTAGTCCAAAGGTGGGATTTAATGAGTGTTGTGGAGCTGCACCGACATGCGACCTAGATAAGTAGGGCAAATATTTAGTGTTTCTTTTTAGTTAAGACTTACTTAAATTGGTTAACTTAATATTGTTTTGGTTATGGCGCTAAGACAAAAATTTGTTGGTAAAATATCCATAAGTTTTTACTAGTAAGTATATACATGTGTATATATACTTATTTATTTTGACACATAATTGTATTGTCAAATCAAACAAAGTTAATTTACCTTCTAATGTCTCTTGCTTTAGAGTATACTCATTTTAAATTTGAAAACTTTCAAATTTATTATATATTAAAATGATATAGTTAGACAATATTTATTTGTCGAAAATTGGTTCTTAGCATTGGAATTTAATGTCTAAAATCTTACTTAGCATAAATCGACTACCGAACACATTGTTGTTTAAGACTTTGATATGAAACTTATTAAGTAACATGCTTTTAACACTTGCTTCTATTTAGGTTGACTTGAATTAAAATTTTACACTTGATTTCATGACGGCATATAACGAAGTAAAGGTTATGAATATGCGGGAAGCAAGTTTAGTTTTATTTGACTTCCAATTTTACACTTGAATTTTATTTATTGACCCGTCTAATGCCTAAACAAACACTCGTTGTTCGAAGTGGGATGTGGTCAGACAACTGGGTACTAGGATGGGTTTAGGCCATAAAATTATTACTACTTCCTTGAGTGGGGTGGGGTGTGGCCCAATATAGTTTTAGTATGTTTCCATCGAGTTCATCCAACCATGGAAACAATAAGAACAAGTATTGATAAAGGTTTTCATAGTAGTGAATGGTTTATGTTTTATCCGAGAATGATGGCTTGTCAGGAAGAAAGGTGCGACATCGACCACCACTTGTGGTATCGTGATGGCATAAAAGACTAACACCGCCGTGGGTGTTTGTGACTCGGAGACAACAAAACAACATACAAGAATACGGGTAATATATCGGGTTTGCCAACGAAACCTCTTTTCTCAAGGCGTAAACAACGGTGACCCAAGATAATAGTCATGTTCCATTATCTATAACCAACCGTCCGGCTTAAGGCTTGAATCATTACCCTTTGTGGTGATATCCACGGTGGGTTTTCGACAATTTGACTTCACAACAAAGACCAACAAAGGAAAACATTAGACTAACTCCACATTAGGATGAGCACCTATAAACCATGATATCAACAATTATATGAAACTAAATTTTCTAGCTCTTGGGTTTACTTGTTCGACGAAGGAAGAAAATACATTTGCATAACCTCATTCAATAATTAAACTTAGCCTAAAATTGAATTATCCATTTCATAATTAAACAAGTTTATGAATTTAATAAAGTATAGGATTGAATTTACCCTTTACAAGGATGGAATGTGATAACAATGGGTGAAGGCCAACTTAGAAAAACTAACACCACCAATAATCCCAATCGATCTGAGCAAAGCACAAGCAAGATCCTTCAAAACCTTTAAGCTTTCTTATCCTTTGTGGTGATATTTGAGGTGTGTTACTTCACAGGTTGCCTTGACAGGAATAAAATAAAGAGGAGGAGTGGTCTTTGACTAAGCTTTCCAATCTTGGAAGATGAGAAGGTAACCATTTTCGTAAATATCACCATCTCTTGTCTTTATCCTTTTCACAGCGTGTTGACCTTGGGAAGATGGGGATGACCTCTAAGTCATTAGCTTCATAGCCCATTAGGGTGGGTAAAAGGATTGATGAAAGTGATTTATGCTTCATTCTTGTTGGGTCTCGATTGGAATTGTAAGCGGCACGGAGAAAGAAAAGAAGGAGACAATTTATTTCATGGAGGAAGAAGGTGTTGAGATGGGGAAGGTAAAGATAGTCTGAGATTTTCCCAATTGGGTTTCCTCTTCTTTGACCTAGGCGATGAGACAGGAGCAGGTAGAGATAGGAGGAATATGGCTTTCTTCCTCTCTTTTGTCGTGAGATGGGCACTTGTGAGGTGAAGACAAAGAGGGGAAAGAAAATAAAGTATCAAAGTAATTTGGTAGGGTATTATTTTAGATATCATGTGATGTTTTATTTTCATAAGTATGTAAGTAGTATTTGAATGTATTGGGTATTATAAATATTGGTAAATGGTTAGTTGACAAATATTGTAAGTAGTACATTTAATTGTGTTATGTACTTAGTGTCTCACGAAATTATCTGTGATCGTATTTTATGGTTCGATGAATTTTATCTTTGAAAGCGCTTTATGAATACGTTTACGAAATAGTATTACACTTATAATGTTTTCATTTCCGGGAGTTACTATGTTTTTACTTTGCCCTTAGCGTGGTATCGATGCAGCGGCGGTCTTTGGGAATAACGAGATAACCTCCCGTTATATAATTTAATCATTAGAAAATTTTTAGAGACTATAATATCACAATTCTCTAATTAAATTACAAATGCAATAGGTTATACAGTATGCTACAGTATATGTGTTATCCACTCAAAATAGTCCGGTAAGCCAATGTGTGCTTAATGTAATATGTAGTAATAATAAATTACCATTTATTATTTAATAATAAGTGAAAATTACCGTGTGTCACATTATGACTCGAGATAACAAGCAAAAGCATTCCTTTTTATTTGAACACATACAACCATATTGTCTCATTTGGTCGATTGGTACTGAACAACAACAAGAATGATAGAGCTCGACTAGTGATTTTTCAAGGTGGGTACAACATGTGAAGCGAATGTTATATCAACATCAACCTTCCATACATCGTTGGACTGATGTTGCGGAATCATCTACAAGCCATTTGAATCCTCCCAATCGCATAATGTATATCAACATCAACCTTCCATACATCGTTGGACGAAAGACCATCCTCTAGAGAACATTATTGGTAACCCGAATCAACCGTCGTAACAAGACAGCGTCTTCACACGGAAGGTGAACATTGCATTTATGCACTCATTTGCGCTAATCTGAACCTAAAAACATTAAAGGCGCAATGACCAAAGACAATGGATTGAATCCATGCAAGAATAACTCAATCGGTTTAAGCGTCTTGAGGTATGGGAATTGGTTGAAAAGACCAACGAGGGGTCTTCGTCATTGGTCTAAAATGGATTGGAAAAACAAATTGGATCTTTGAAGGAACCGTGTCGAAATAAGTCGCGTCACGGTGGCTAAGGGTTATAACCGAGGAAGATGGTATTGACTTTGAAGAATCATTCGCTCGGTTGCTCGTCTTGAGGCTTTTCGGATATTTCAAGCGTTCGCGACTCACATGAACATCACGGTCTTTCGGATGGACGTCAAAGCGCTTTCGAATGGTGGCTGAAGAAACAATCTATGTCGACAAACGGAAGGATTCGTTGATCGAGTTCCCGAACCATGTCTACAAACTAAACAAGGCTCTCTAAGGACTCAAGCAAGCCCTCGGGCATGGTATGATGAGTTATCATCCTTTCTCCTATCTTACCAATTTGTCAAAGGTTTGGTCGACCCTACCTTTGTTCATACAATATCACCGGGCACACATTTTAATCGTTCAAATTTATGTGGATGACATCATTTTGGGTTGACACATTTAAAATACTCAACAGCTTTTCAAAACTAATGAAAAACATTTTGAAATGTCCATGATGGGTGAACTTACGTTCTTTCTAGAATTGCAAGTTCATCAATCACCCGTAGTATTTTCTTGAGTCGGTCCAAATATGCCCTTGAGCTGTTAAACAAATTTGGAATGCAAAGCTGTGACACCTATGCCACACCAATGGCACATACCAAGAAACTAGGCGTTGATTTACATGGAAATTGGTGGACCCTACCAAATACGAAGTATCATTGGGTCTCTCGTGTATCTAACTGACTAGCGGGCACGATATTGTTTTGCCATATATCTTGCTCCCGTTATGAGTCGAGACCAGCTGAAACCCGCCTCTCAGGGCTAAAGAATCCTCCAGATACATCAAGGGAACCATTAACTTGGGGATCCGGTATCAGAAGGATTCGGTTTTGAACTAATAGCTTTTTAGACGATCACGCGGGATGCTTAGATTCTTGAAAAGTACTTGAGGAGCATTACAATTTCTTGGTGATAAAGCGGTGTCATGGCAATCGAAGAAGCAAGATTGTACATCGGCGTCCTCAAGCGAAGCGAGAATATGTAGCCGTATCGTGTTGTGCTCAAGTCATTTGGATGAGAACCAACTCAAAGACTATGGTTACGTGTTGTGATAATGGCGAGATCTTCTCACAAAGCCTTAGCTCTCTGCTAGGTTTAATGAGTTGGTCTACCGGATTGGTATCACGGTGTTTGACTTTAGAGGCGGTTGAACTTTTAAAACATTCTTAAAACGATCGAACACCAAACCTCTTTCGTAAATATTTTCAAAACAAAATACAAAACTATAAAATCGATAAAACAACAAAAATATTCTTCTATCTATATTTCTTTTAACATGGCAAGTACAAATCTTCGTCAACACTTTAATCTTTCAAAATTCAATATTTTATAGTCAAGTGTTGAGGGGAAAACAAATATTTTTCGGTTTCATAAAACCTTGTACTTGCATGTTACCTCATCCGGTTGTTTCTTTGTTAATGGTGGTTACATTTACGGTTTCTTGACACTCCCAGAACTCAAATTTATAAAATTTCATTATTTCTTAAGTCGAGGGGAGTGTCGTCAAGTTTCTTTCCATAAATCATACTTTTGGTAACCAAAATGGAAGTTATGGGCGTTGAATGTAAATGGTTAAGGTGGAGGGACTGAAAGTGTCAAATGCTCAAAGTATTTTTTAATAAAACATTTCAAAATACATTTACTTCACCACATTTATTACTCAACCACCTAAATCCTATGCCTAAGATTCAACTATTAAATCCGTGTTTTTGATCGTCAATTTGTAAGTGGTTTCATAATCTTAACATGCTTACAAATAATGGTTTTGATTTCATAAAAATCCAGCAGTTAAATCTTGCGTTTGAGTGATTTTTGTGTTCTCTCGCGTAAGCCATAAACACAAAATCCTCATTTGAGTGTTTGTGTTGATAAAAATGTTGTTAAAAGACTTAAATATTCATACTTTAAGCGTTTTTATCAAACAAATCCACCAAACATGATTTGAGCGTTTTCAAGATTAGGGTTCTTATCGTGAATTGGGTGTTTTCAATTGTGAGAGTTTTTGGTTAAATAGATGGTTAAGAGATGTTGCTTATATGTTGAATTGATCATATCCACGTTTAAAACTTACCGGAATCATCAATAGTGTCAAAATCAAAATTTAGGGTTTAAGTTCATACGATTTGGGTATTTTTGATTCATAGGGTGTTTGATGTTAAAACTTGTTTAGGACATCTCACTAAGCCTCTAAGATATCCATAAATGATTTGGTGTTAATCTATGGTTAGAATTGTTACTCATAAGATTTGAAACCTAGGCTTTAAGTTCTACGCATAAGATATGTCTCTGGCGTAAGCGTGTTAATTGAGTGTCTATGTGGCGAAAGGATTGAATATTGGGTTAATGTATGAGTTTTGATTCATTTGTTTCGAGGTTATTCTGCGTGAAAATTGAGAATCAAGGTTAATTGAACATCTACGCATAAGGATCACCTTACACGCGTAGAATGTTATCGTGAAGAGAAATCTTCTGGCGTAACCTTCTGCGTAAGGTTCTACAAAGGGGACTACGGCGTATCTGTGAAGGATATGCGTGTGATAATTTACGCATAAGGTTCACTCTTACGAGTAAGCCTTAGGCGTAAGGTTCCACATCGCTTCTGCGTAAGCTTTATGTAAGGCCTTCTTTTCCCACGTAACATTTCTTACGCATAAGTCAAGATCCTACGCGCAAGCTTGTGCTACGGCGTATAACCACTCTGTTTACGCATAAGCGTATTTTACGCCTAAGTCTAAAATCAACCAAAATTATAAATTGTTCAGCGTGCGAACTTGTAAATAAATAAATCGTAGCATGCGAAACCAAAATGTCACTAATAAACTTAAATGTTTAATAAGTTGTGAAAAATAAGTGAAAACTTGGACTTTAAAATTCAAAGTTAATCTACTCACGAAACTTATCACGACGTCTTTGAACTATTGGACTAACAAGTGACATTAGACTCGAAATAATCATCGACATATCACATTCTATAAATAGACAATAAAAATCAACTGTTGACTAACGTAATGTCTTTCGAAATGTTGGTTCTTTTGGCTAAATATCTTTTAGATCACAATATAGATGTTCAAATGCAAAATGTGGAAGCACCAAATGTTCTCCTTTGTTGAAGATATCTTCACAATGGTTACCCAATGAAGATCGGAAAGAACAACCTCATAGTTGATTTTGATAACTTCTCTTGTTACGAGTCTTAGGTGTCGATTGCGATGGATATTAGAAGACTCACCCTATCGAGAACATGCTCACAAACTACGCTCTTGTCTTGGCGATCTACATTCACCAATTCGGCATACAATGCAAAAGGTCAAAGGTCAAAATGTTGTAACGGTGACCATAACAACAAACAAGTCACCATCACGCGGCGGTTTTGAGGCTATTCTTCTTATTCTGTCATCGAGCCCTCACGAATACAATGCCACTCCAAGCGAAGAGGTCATTCTCCGGTTCATGGTCGACATCGGCTATGATGAAGCTACCGGGGTAATCCTAAGCACTCATCGTGGATCTCGAGAACATTCCCCGACCATGGAGAACCCTACACATAATGATTGCCAAATCCGTTTCCGGACATGATAGTGGTCATGAGCATCCCAAGCTCATGGAACTACAAATATTTTGAGCTTTGGTCAACATGAAAGACATAGAAGTTGAAGCTACGATGTGGGACGACATGATGACTTACCTTAAAAACTTGGCACCAAGATCCGTATATCGGATACACCAGCTGTTGATCCAAAGAGCTCTAGGGTATAATCATGATATTCCCTTAAGACTTGATGACCCCAAACAACACTCCGTGTTGTATGAGCCCACACTCACATTGTCGGTTAAGGACTCGACAACAAAGAAACAAGGTGCGGTGTTGCGGATTATCTTCTTATTGATGATATCAAAGGACTTTATTCGTACAAATGATATATGGTAGCGATTAAAGAAGGTAAAGTAGGTTTCCTTGATGAAAAGTCCTCTGGTACACCTACTAGGAAAACCGGGGGAGGCGGTCCGGGGAAGTATTACGAGCGAGAGTGCGAGAGAGTATCGAGAGGACTCGTGTTCACAAAGGAAAATTCCCTCTAAAAAGCCATCCCTGTTCCCAGCACGAACCGCAACAAAAGCTTACGGACGAGGACTCGAGGAGGATCTGAAATAGATGAAGGGTCATCTACTGCGAAACTCCAATCGATGACACTCAAGCGAAGCAAAACCTTCTAGTCCAAAAGGCGATAAAGGTAAAGGAAAACTCGGTCTTGAGCAAGAAGAGAAAGCTCGGAAGAAGAGCCCTTTGGATGAAGACAAAGATTACATGAAAAGGTGAAGAATCGAGACTCCAACACGTTGCTAAAAGTTAAATGCGACAACAAACTCGTGGCCTCGGAGGTCAGTGGTAGTGCACTATCTACACCGGTTTCCAATGCGGTTAATCAACCCGATAAAGGCGGTACCACCACCCATGAACAACAACAAATGCAACTCGAGGTTCCATCAACTATGATTTTGAGGAACCGGATATGAAGAAGTGCGAAAATTTCGATGAAGATCTTTGAGGTTGCGGCTAAAGAAAAGCGAGATAAAAGCTCAAGCTCAAGCGGATGAAGAAGCCGGGATTAAAGTGAAGAAATGTCTAAATGCGGAAAAGATGACGAAGTTGATTATGATGATTTTCTTCTAGATAGTCCAGCACGTTCAAGGAACTAACCACGAGCCACCAAGACCACAGGTCTCCTTATGTCTCATCATCATCGGACTCGTCTTCTCACTTCACCTCCACCATCCAAAGGCACAGCAGGATCCACATCCAAGTCGGTGAAGAAACTAACAGACTCTTGGATATCCGGGCTAAGACAAAGATTGTCAAAGCTGTCAAGCAAGTCGGGAAGAAAGGCGTGATCAACAAAAATTTGAATCAACTCGGCGGTGATCAATCTCGACTCTTTCCTAGATTGACAAGGATATGTTAGCGGAAAACTTACTCCAAATATCGTCGCATTGGTTAAACATACATTGTGACTCACTTTGAACTCTCAAGTGAGTTGATCTCGAAATTGGTGATACAAATGTCTAATCGATTACGCAACCTTTGATTCATATGAAGCTAAGTTCTTTGAGGCCCTACGGAATATCAACTCAAATCATCATGCAAAAGAGTCGGCGAGTCAACCTAAGCGACCAAGAGATGGCGATGATAAGGACAAGGATTACGCACCTAAGCGTCCAAAGAAGTCGGTGAATCTCCTACTATGCCACCATTAACGAAAGGACTCCAACGAAGGCGATCTCCTCCAGCTCTCTGGCGATAAACCTCGGGACTCGAGTTACCACCATCCACGAGAGAAAAGCGGTGATCATTTGAATACACTGGTGGTGACGATGAAGAGTTCCATGAGCCTGACAACAACCCACCTCTCGCCACAACAAAGAAACGGGGTCCTCATCAAAGCTAAAGAAGATGAAGACAAAGACCAATGTTGTCTCATGGCTGAGCGAAGATGACACATAAAATATATTTGGTTTCTACACTTGTTGATGCTACTCCTCACTACACGAAGGTCAAGAAATGGTAGATGGTCAAACATTGGAGCATGCTAAGTTACTTCAAGAAAAGTTTGGGTGAAGAAGATGACAAAAGCATAGTTGAGGCGCATTAAGAATGAAGCTTTTCAAGCTTGCTCAAAGACAGACTCTGAAAGTGCTATTGAAGTTGAATATCATCTAGAAAACATAGCACGAGCCATGTCTAACAACATCGATTGGCTCGACCTTGAAGCTAACATTGACTTCACGGAAAGACAAGGCTCCATACTACAGGTGGACCAAACCTCAACCTACAATTGGCAAACGGATCAAACCAAGATTCCATTCGTTATTTCTTCAACAACGACCTAGAATTTCTTACACGGAGTGATGTCTCCAAGAAATCGCTACATTACTCACTTCCTTTCCTGCGACAATATACTCCAACGACATAGCCATCGAGGAAAATGCTACTCACATGTTTGCCAGCAGTGGAAAAGTATGACCTTGATGCGATGTATGGGATTCACCATTGGCACGAGCGCGAAGAATCTTCTACAAAAGCGCGAGGTTCAAAGTTGAAACACGAAGTGTTTAGTGATAAACAGATCATTGCTATTAGGAATGTTACTCTTGCGTCAAAATGGGACTACACATTCCTCAAGAACATTGTGGTCAAACGACAAGGCGAAGAGGACTATGAATTACGTGAAGCTAATTTTTCGAGGCGGCTAAATGACATTGAAGATATGTATCTCGCTAAGGTGCAGGGCGAATCGACATTTCTCCTAGCGATCCAGCGAATACATCAAGTCATTACTCATCTACATCGAAGCATTGTCATCCGAGCGTGTAGAAGACATACTGACTTGCTTGGGGAATCGTGTCAGTTAGTGTTAACCTCACTAAACCACGACTTGACCTTCGACATAAACCAAATTCCTTAGTACACCCTCATCGTGAGACCATTTGGAGTAGTCTCCGTAGTGAACTACACGAAATTTCTTAATGGTGTGTAAAGAGCTTCATAAGTTTGGGGATCCTACCCGAAGAAAGTCGGGGATGGGTTAGCTTATCGGTTAAAGGTGATACAACAAGGCATTGGGTTACCTAAGAGATGAAATTCAAGGAGAGAAGGGATGTGAAGAAGATCATCGCGGATTGATGAAAGGTTGTTCGAAGGATCGATTCGAACTTTGGAGAGTTTCGTGAAGGTGGTCGGCATATCTCTCACGGCTATCAACATCCCGAGCGCATTCACGGAGTTATTCTTTGGACTACCGTTCTCCTAGTAACCCTTGATTTGGTTCATTATCTTAACATTTGGATGTATGATTTTTAATGACCATGGCTTGTACGCGCATAACGATGTACAACCCGTACTTGTCATGAAAGGACCACGTAGTGCGCTTGGTGCCACAATCCTTATAAAAGGAAAGAAGCTTCTTACTTTTGAGTAAAACTAATCAAAACTTTCACTTTCAAAGTTTTGCTCAAAAGAACAAGTACTCCCTCTTATGATTTTCAATACTTCAAAGTTTATATCACTTGTTGAGAGGAGTATTTGCTTAAAACTTTGTTCACAAAATTTCTCTTCGTGGTAATCTTCCACAAAACTCAAAATGGTCATATTCGATATCAAAATTTCATCAAAATAACATTTATATGCCATTTTGAGGGGAAAAAATTATGTGATAAGAAATATGTTATGAATTGCTAATGAGTCGTTGTGCTCTGAGACTTAACCAATGAATTGTGAAATCTTAAATGTTAGTAACTCAAAAAGACTTGTCGGGACGGGTAATAATTTCAAGCTAGTTCGCTAGTGATGTAGCGTGTCTCATGAAAGGACTTGTCCAAGTAGAATGCACCATTCGAGAAACTCTTGGTAGACATGAACTTTGTGGGTTTGACAACCTTCGAGGTTTGTCCACACCTTCAAGGTAATTATTAGAGCTAGTTGTCACCTAAAGGCGACAATGTAACTCTTTAACTATGCAATGTAACCGTGTCTTGCGGGGATTGTCTATCTTGAGTTGATCAATTCAAAAGTGCGCTCTTCTCTCACCATGCAGTTACGTAAAATACTTAAGCGCGTGTGGAGGGAGTATTGTGCAAAGTCTTAAACTCTCAGCGGTGGTATTAAATGCTTTTACTCATAACCACTTTGAGAGATTTTCATGAAAATGGTTTTATGGCAACATAGGTTAGTCATGGAGTTATAAGGTGACTAAGGTTAGGAATAACCATCCTATGATCCGCGAGCCGGAGAGATCTACCCAAGGACACCACCAGCAGTTAGAATTAGAAGTCCTTAGGTATGATTATAAAAAGGAGAAAATGAGAATCGGAGAAAGAAGGAGTTGAAGAATTAAAAGAAAAGTAAAGAAAGGGTGAAAATAAATAGCCCTCAGTTATTCAACTTAGAGGCGGACACGGGTTTAATTCATATACTCTTGACTTGATGACACGGTATTGAAGATCAAAGTCGTCATGGACCCAATGGCGCATGCACTAAACCTTCTTAGCCACTCAAGTTTCTCTCAGCGAAGCTTATTTCATTCATGAGGGAACCTACGTAAACTATCGACTTTCTCTTAGAGATTCTTGGTATTGAAGCAAGGCCACATCCTAGTCTCCGCTCGGGAAAACCAAAGCGCACTATTGAGTCTAGAGCCATGAGATTCATCAAAAGATCTCTTAGTTACATAACATTTCATCACTTGTCATCCATAATAAGGACGGGTGATACAATATCGAGTCCTTCACGAGATCTTAGCAATCGCCGAGAACATTTATGAGAGGTTCACATGTGATCTCGGTGCCCAAGGGTTCGTTAAAACAAAACGGTCCCTTACAATTGGGCCGCCAAACGTTACACACACTTTATTTAATTGTTTTGGGTTGGGCTGTTGACAAAGATAACCGAACGCACTTAAATCATGACTGGCTTGGGCCCACACACCCTTCTAACCAACGGCTTGGATAAAATTGATGTTGTGGTTTATTTTTGGCGCCAGAGGTAACCAACATCAAGCTCACCTTTGTGGGAGTAGTTTTGACGCCAAGAAGCCAAGTCAAAATGCAAAACACAAGTAAGCTAAGCGTTAACCCACGTGATTCTACGAGTCTCGACGACCACGATGTGGTTGATTGTGACAAACGAGTGGAGCCACCTTGGGTGCCTCGTTATGTGTAACATCCCCAACTGTTTAGCTGGAAGCATACTGGTCATGGGTGCTACTAAATAGGAGATCATAACACAAGTAATAAAGAACGGAATGCATACCAGTTTAATTTCATAAAATTGTTTTAAAAACATTGTTTTACAAACATTGTTCAAATAAAGGACACAACCCATAAGTTTTGTGGTCCCAAATAAAACATAGATATGTGTTAAAACACTTTTAAAGATAACTACGACCATTGCCACTCCTTGCCTTGAACCAAGATATCAAATCAAACACACGAGAAAATATGTAAAATGTCACTAAAAGTGGTGAGTTCATAGGTTTATAATTAAAGCAGAAGTATGGACCATAATCAAAGGCATATAATCATTACAACGAATATAATGATGTAAGAATGAAAGTCTATTACGCTAGCACTAAGTTCATGCAACCGATACTCGACATTCTTATGCGCGAGAATGAAGTCATACAATTTATGGGACCCAATGCGAGTTTGTCCTTCCTACACTCGATTCCGACATGGTATACGTTTCGCCTTGCCTAAGTATGGCCAACCGAGCGGAAGAGTCACCTCAATAGATCTATTTATAAACATTCGCGCTTCCCAAATGTGGAACCTACTGGCTCATGAACGGATATTTCTGGGACATAGTGGCTTAGGCTAAACCACCCGAATAGTAATCATGTAATAGTTCGTGTCTATAAAAGGTTTTTCATATTTTCTCACCCAAAAATCTATAAAACAATTTATTTCAAAAGTGGTTTATAAACTCACCTAGTAACAAGTAGTCTAAAAGCGGATTTAATGAGTTGTCAGAGTCAAGACCGGCACGCCACCTAGATAAGTAAGGCAAGATTTAGTTTTTCTTTTAGTTAAGACTTACTTAAATTGGTTAAATTAATATTGTTTTTGTTATGGCGCTAAGACGAAAATTTGTTGGTAAAATATCCATAAGGTTTTACTAGTAAGTATACATGTGTATATATACTTATTTATGTTGACACATAATTGTATTGTCAAATCAAACAAAGTTGATTTACCTTCTAATGTCTCTTGCTTTAGAGTATACTCATTTTAAATTTGAAAACTTTCAAATTTATTATATGTTAAAATAATATTGTTAGACAATATTTATTTGTCGAAAATTGGTTCTTAGCATTGGAATTTAATGTCTAAAAATCTTACTTAGCATAAATGCGTCTACCCGAACACATTGTTGTTTAAGACTTTGATATGAAACTTATTAAGTAACTTATGCTTTTAACACTTGTTCTCTATTTAGGTTGACTTGAATTAAGAATTTTACACTTCATTTCATGGCGACATATAGCGAAGTGAAAGGTTATGAATATGAGGGAACAAGTTTAGTTTATTTGACTTCCGATTTTACACCTCGAGTTTTATTTGTTGACCTGCTCAACGCCCAAACAAACACTCTTGTTGTCGCAATGTAGTCCCACAACACTGGTACTAGGACGGGTTTAGCCCAGGAATTATTAATACTTCCCTCGAGTCGGGTACGCGCCCAATATTGTTTTTAGGTATGTTTCCATCAGGTTCATCCAACCATGGAAACAATGATGAGCAAGTATTGATAAAGGTTTAGTAGCAGTTGAATGGTTTACGTTTATCCGAGAATGATGGCTTGTCCGAAGAAAGGTATTACATACGACCACCCTCGGTATCGCGATGCCATTTAAGACTAACACCTTCCTGAGACAACAAAACAAACATACAAGAATACGGGTAATATATCCGGTTGCCAACCCAAACCTCTTATGTCGAGATCACAACAACGAAAGTGACCCAAAGATAATAGTCATGTTCCATTATCGATAACCAACCATCCCACTTAAGGCTTCAAACATCACCACTACGGCGATATCCACAATGGGTTTTCACCAATTGACTTCACCAACAAAGACCAACAAAGGAAAACATTAGACTAACTCCACATTAGATGAGCACCTATCTAAACCATGATATCAACAATTATATGAAACCAAATTTTCTAGCTCTTGGGTTTACTTTTCTACGTAAGGAAGAAAATACATTTACATAACCTCATTCAATAAATAAAACTTAGCCTAAAAATCGAATTATCCATTTCATAATTAAACAAGTTTATGAATTTAACAAAGTATAGGATTGAATTTACCCTTTACAAGGATGGAATGTGATAACAATGAAAGTCAAGGTCAACCGAGAAACTAACACCACCAATAATCCCAATCGATCCGAGCAGCACAAGCAAGATCCTTCAAAACCTTTAAGCTTTCTTATCCTTTGTGGTGAGATTTGAGGTGTGTTACTCTGTGGTCTTCGACAGAAGAAAAGAAAAGAGGAGGAGTGGTCTTGACTAAGCTTTCCAATCTTGGAAGATGAGAAGGTAACCATTTTAGCAAATATCACCATCTCTTGTCTTTATCCTTTTCACGCCATGTTGACCTTGGGAAGATGTGGGATGACCTCTGTGTCATTAGCTCATAGCCCATTATGCGGGTAAAAGGGATTGATGAAAGTGATTTATGCTTCATTCTTGTTGGGTCTCGATTGGAATTGTGAAAGCACCGCAGAAAGAGTTAAGAGGAGACAATTTATTTCATGGAGGGAAGGTGTGAGACGGGAAGGTAAAGATAGTCTAAGATTTTCCCAATTGGGTTACCTCTTCTTCGACCCAGCGATGAGACAGAGCAGGTAGAGATAGAGGAATATGGCTTTCTTCCTGTCTTTTGTCGTGAGATGGGCACGTGTGTAAGTAAGACGAAGAGGGAAAGAAAATAAAGTATCAAAGCAATTTGGTGGTATTATTTTCGATATTACTGATGTATTATTTCATAAGTATGTAAGTAGTATTTCAATGTATTGGGTATTATAAATATTGGTAAATGGTTAGTTGACAACATTGTAAGCAGTACATTTAATTGTGTTATGTACTTAGTGTCTCAAGAAATTATAATGTGATCGTGATTTTTATGGTTCGATGAATTTTATGTCAAACGCTTTTGAATACATTTCAAATTGTATTACACTTATAATGTTTTCATTCGGGTGTTACTATCTCTTTACTTTGCCCTTAACGTGGTGTCGGTATGCAGCGGTGCCGGGAATAACTAGATAACCTCTCATATAATTTAATCATTAGAAAATTTTTAGACTATAATATCACATTTCTAATTAAATTTCAAATGCATGAATTTTTAACACCTTAGTGCATACGGGTCATGGGGTGCTACTAAATCGGAGATCATAACACAAGTAATAAAGAACGAAATACATACTGATTTAATTTCATAAAACTATTTTAAAAACATTGTTTTACAAACATTGTTCAAATAAAAGAGTCAAACCCATAAGTTTTATGGTCCCAAATAAACATAGATATGTGTTAAAACACTTCTTTAAAGATAACTACGACTATTGCCACTCCTTGTCCTTGAACCAAGATATCAAATCAAACACCGAGAAAATATGTTAAAAGGTCACTAAAAGTCAAAGTAGTTCATGTTTATAATTAAAATGTAAGTATGGACCATAATCAAAGGCATATAATCATCACAACAAATATAATGATATATGAATGAAAGTCTACACGCTAGCACTAAGTTCATGCAACCGATGCTACGACAGTTCAAAGATGCAAATGAAGTCATACAATTTATGGGGCCTAACGCAGGTTTTGTCCCTTTACACTCGATTCCGACATGGATATCGTTTCACCTCGCCTAAGTATGGCCAACCTAATCCGAGGAGTCACCCTCAATAGATCTATTTATAACATTCTGCTTCCCAGGAACTCAAGGTTCATGAATGGGGCATTTAGGACATGGGCTAGGCTAAACCACGCACTAGTAATCATGCAATAGTTCGAGTCCATTAAAAGGTTTTGCATATTTTCACCCCAAAATGTATAAAACAATTTATCAAGTAAAAGTGAGGCTATAAACTCACCTTAGCAATAAGTAGTCCAAAGTGGGATTTAATGAGTGTTGTGGAGCTTAACGACATGCGACCCAGATAAGTAGGGCAATATTTAGTGTTTCTTTTAGTTAAGACTTACTTAAATTGGTTAACTTAATATTGTTTTGTTATGGCGCTAAGACAAAATTTGTTGGTAAAATATCCATAAGTTTTTACTAGTAAGTATATACATGTGTATATATACTTATTTATTTTGACATAATTGTATTGTCAAATCAAACAGTTAATTTACCTTCTAATGTCTCTTGCTTTTGTAGTATATTTCATTTTAAATTTGAAAACTTTCAAATTTATTATATGTTAAATGATATAGTTAGACAATATTTATTTGTTCTAAAATTGGTTTTAGCATTGAATTTAATGTCTAAAATCTTACTTAGCATAAATGCTAATTACCCTTAACACATTGTTGTTTAAGACTTTGATATGAAACTTATTAAGTAACTTATGCTTTTAACACTTGCTTCTCTATTTAGGTTGACTTGAATTAAGAATTTTACACTTGATTTCATGACGGCATATAACGAAGTAAAAGGTTATGAATATGGAAGCAAGTTTAGTTTTATTTGACTTCCAATTTTACACTTCGAATTTTATTTATTGACCCGCCTAATGCCTAAACAAACACCTCGTTGTTCAAGGGATGTGGTCCGGACAACCTGGGTACTAGGATGGGTTTAGCCCATAAGAATTATTACTACTTCCTCGAGTGGGTCGGTCATGGCCCAATATGAGTTTGGTATGTTTCCATCGGGTTCATCCAACCATGGAAACAATAAGGAGCAAGTATTGATAAAGGTTTTCATAGTAGTGAATGGTTTATGTTTTATCCGAGAATGATGGCTTGTCCGAAGAAAGGCACGATATACGACCACCCTGTGGTATCGTGATGGCATAAAAGACTAACACCCTTGGGTGTTATGTGACTCGGAGACAACAAAACAACATACAAGAATACGGGTAATATATCAGTTTGCCAACCCAAACCTCTTTTCTCAAGACTGTAAACAACGAGTGACCCAAAGATAATAGTCATGTTCCATTATCTATAACCAACCGTCCCACTTAAGGCTTCAATCATTACCACTGTGTGATATCCACAGGTGGTTTTCGACCAATTGACTTCACCAACAAAGACCAACAAAAGGAAAACATTAGACTAACTCCACATTAGGATGAGCACCTATATAAACCATGATATCAACAATTATATGAAACTAAATTTTCTAGCTCTTGGGTTTACTTGTTCGACGATGTAAGAAAATACATTTGCATAACCTCATTCAATAATTAAACTTAGCCTAAAAATTGAATTATCCATTTCATAATTAAACAAGTTTATGAATTTAATAAAGTATAGATTGAATTACCCTTTACAAGGATGGAATGTGATAACAATGGAGTCGAAGGTCAACCTCAAAAACTAACACCACCAATAATCCCATCGATCCCGAGCAAAGCACAAGCAAGATCCTTCAAACCTTTAAGCTTTTCTTATCCTTTGTGGTGATATTTGAGGTGTGTTCCCGGGTTGCCTTGACAGAATAAATAAAAGAGGAGGAGTGGTCTTTGACTAAGCTTTCCAATCTTGGAAGATGAGAAGGTAACCATTTTCAAAGAAATATCACCATCTCTTGTCTTTATCCTTTCACGCGGTCGACCTTTGGGAAGACGGGATGACCTCAGGAAGTCATTAGCTTATAGCCCATTAGCGGGTAAAAGGGATTGATGAAAGTGATTTATGCTTCATTCTTGTTGGGTCTCAATGGAATTGCGAACGCACCAGAAAGAAAAAGAAGGAGACAATTTATTTCATTGAGAAGAAGGTGTTGAGATGGGGAAGGTAAAGATAGTCCGAGATTTTCCCAAATCGGTTTCCTCTTCGACTTCCAAAGCGATGAGACAGATAGAGTGTAGATAGGAGGAATATGTTTTTTTCCTCTTTTGTCGTGAGATGGGCACTTGTGGTGAAGACAAAGAGGGAAAGAAAATAAAGTATCAAAGTAATTTGGTAGGTATTATTTTAGATATCATGTGATGTTTTATTTTCATAAGTATGTAAGTAGTATTCGAATGTATGGGTATTATAAATATTGGTAAATGGTTAGTTGACAAATATTGTAAGTAGTACATTTAATTGTGTTATGTACTTAGTGTCTCACGAAATTATAATCGTGATCGAGATTTTATGGTTCGATGAATTTTATGTCAAACGCTTTATGAATATCGCTTCAAATAGTATTACACTTATAATGTTTTCATTTCCGGGAGTTACTATGTTTTTACTTTTGCCCTTAACGTGGTATCTAAGACGCGGCGGTGCTGGAATAACTAGATAACCTCCCGTTATATAATTTAATCATTAGAAAATTTTAGAGACTATAATATCACAATTCTCTAATTAAATTACAATGCAATAGGTTATACAAGATGCTACAAAGATATGTGTTATCCACTAAAATAGTCCGTGTAAGCCAATGGTGCTTAATGTAATATGCTTAGTAATAATAAATTACCATTTATTATTTAATAATAAGTGAAAATTACCGTGTGTCACATTATGACCGAGATAACAAGCAAAAGCATTCCTTTTTATTTGAACACATACAACCATATTGTCTCATTTGAGTCAATTGGTACTGAACAACAACAAGAATGATAGAGCTCGACTAGTGATTTTTCAAGGTCGGGTACAACATGTGAAGCGCGAATGTTATATCAACATCAACCTTCCATACATCGTTGGACCCGATGTCATGGAATCATCTACAAGCCATTTGAATCCTCCTAATCGCATAATGTATATCAACATCAACCTTCCATACATCGCTGGACTAAAGACCATCCTCTAGAGAACATTATTGGTAACCCGAATCAACCAACGTAATAAAGACAACGCCTTCACACGTACGGTGAACATTGCATTTATGCACTCATTGTCCGCTAATCAACCTAAAAACATTAAAGACATGAATGACCAAAGACAACCGGATTGAATCCATGTGTAAGAATAACTCAACCGCTTTAAACGCCTTGAGGTATGGAATTGGTCAAAGCACCACCTGGGTCTTCGCCATTGGTCTAAAATGGATTTGGAAAACAAATTGGATGTCAAGGAACCGAATCGTAAATAAGTCACGTCATGGTGGCTAAGGGTTATAATAGCCAGTGAAGATGGTATTGACTTTGAAGAATCATTCGCTCCGCTTGCTCGCCTTGAGGCTTTTCTGATATTTCGTCGCTCGCATCACATGAACATCACGGTCTTTCAGATGGACGCCAAACCGCTCGAATGGTAAACCGAAGAAACAATCTATGTCAAGAAACCGTATGATTCGTTGATCCGTAGTTCCCCAACCATGTCTACAAACCAAACAAGGCTCTCTAGGACTCAAGCAAGCCCCCTGCATGGTATGATGAGTTATCATCCTTTCTCCTATCTTACCAATTTGTCAAAGGTTTGGTCGACCCTACAATCGCTCATACAATATCACGGGCACACATTTTAATCGCTCAAATTTATGGATGACATCATTTTGGGTCAACACATTTAAAATACTCAAACGCTTTTCAAAACTAATGAAAAACATTTTGAAATGTCCATGATGGGTGAACTTACGCTCTTTCTAGGACCGCAAGTTCATCAATCACCCCTGTGGTATTTTTCGAGTCACCCAATATGCCCTTGAACTGTTAAACAAATTTGAATGCAAACTGTGACACCTATGCCACACCAATGGCACATACCAAGAAACTAGACGTTGATTTATTATGGAAATTGGTGGACCCTATCAAATACCAAGTATCATTGGGTCTCTCATGTATCTAACAAATAGTGCCACGATATTGTTTTTGTGCCATATCTTGCTCCCAAGTATGAGTCGAGACCAATCAAACCCACCTCTCGAGGCTAAAAGAATCTGATACATCAAGGGAACCATTAACTGGGGATCCGTATCCAGCGATTCCGTTTTGAACTAATAGCTTTTTCGTACAACGATCACGCAGATGCTTAGATTTCACCGAAGTACTTGTGAGCATTACAATTTCTTGGTGATAAACCGTGTCATGGCAATCAAGAAGCAAGATTGTACATCGCCGCCCTCAAACGAAGGTAATATGTAGCCATGTTCGCATGTTGTGCTCAAGTCATTTGGATGAGAACACAACTCAAAGACTATGGTTACGTGATTGTGATAAATCATGTATCTTCTCACCAAAGCCTTAGCTCTCGCTAGGTTTAATGAGTTGGTCTACCGGATTGGTATGCGGTGTTTGACTTAGAGGAACCGTTGAACTTTAAAACATTCTTAAAACCACCAAACACCAAACCTCTTTCGTAAATATTTTCAAAACAAAATACAAAACTATAAAACTGATAAAACAACAAAATATTCTTCTATCTATATTTCTTTAACATGGCAAGTACAAATCTTCCGTCAACACTTTAATCTTTCAAAATTCAATATTTTATAGTCGTTGTCAGGGGAGAAAGTAAATATTTTTCGTTTCATAAACCTTGTACTTGCATGTTACCTCATCCCGTTGTTTCTTTGTTAATGGTGGTTACATTTCTTGTTCATTAACTCCTTAACTCAAATTTATAAAATTTCATTATTTCTTAAGTCATGGGGAGTGTCACAAGTTTCTTTCCATAAATCATACTTTGGTAACCAAATGGAAGTTATGGGCGTTGAATGTAAATGGTTAATGGAGGGACCGAAAGTGTCAAATGCTCAAAGTATTTTTTAATAAAACATTTCAAAATACATTTACTTCACCACATTTATTACTCAACCACCTAAATCCTATGCCTAAGATTCAACTATTAAACTGTTTTTGATCGTCAATTTGTAAGTGGTTTCATAATCTTAACATGCTTACAAATAATGGTTTTGATTTCATAAAATCCAACGGTTAAATCTTCATGCTTTGAGTGATTTTTGTGTTCTACGCAGAAGCCATAAACACAAAATCCTCATTTGAGTGTTTGTGTTGATAAAAATGTTGTTAAAAGACTTAAATATTCATACTTTAAACGCTTTTATCAAACAAACCACCCGTAAACATGATTCAACGCTTTCAAGATTAGGTTCTATGCGTGAATCGGTGTTTTCAATTGTGAGAGTTTTTGTTAAATAGATGGTTAAGAGATGTTGCTTATATGTTGAATTGATCATATCCACGCTTAAAACTTACCGTAATCATCAATAGTGTCAAAATCAAAATTTAGGTTTAAGTTCATACGATCTGGGTATTTTTGATTCATAGGTGTTTGATGTTAAACTTGTTTAGACATCTCACTAAGCCTCTAAGATATCCCATAAATGACGGTGTTAATCCTATGGTTAGAATTGTTACCGCAAGATTTGAAACCTAGGTTTTAAGTTCTACGCATAAGATATGTCCCCTACGCAGAACCGTGGTTAATCGAGTGTCTATGTGAAAACCGAAAGGATTGAATATTGGGTTAATGTATGAGTTTTGATTCATTTGTTTCGTGTTACGCGTGAAAATTCGTAATCAAGGTTAATGAACATCTACGATAGGATCACCCACGCAGAATGTTACGCGAAGAGAAATTCACGCCAACCTTTACGCCGTAAGGTTCTCAAGTGGGACCACGCGTATCCCGTGAAGGATATGCGTAACAGAATATTTACGCATAAGGTTCACTCACGAGTAAGCCTTAGGCGTAGTGTTCCATATACGCCATTGCAGAAGCTTTATGCTTAAGGCCTTTTCCCACGCTAACATTTCACGCATAAGTCAAGATCCCACGATAAGCTTATGCCACGCCGATAACCACCCTGCTATCTACATAAGCTTAGTATTTTACGCCTAAGTCTAAAATCAACCAAAATTATAAATTGTTACGCTGCAAACTTGTAAATAAATAAATCAGAACGCCACGAAACCAAAATGTCACTAATAAACTTAAATGTTTAATAAGTTGTGAAAATAAGGAAAACTTGGACTTTAAAATTCAAAGTTAATCTACTCACCTAAACTTATCACGACGCCTTTGAACTATTGACCAACAAGTGACATTAGACTCCAAATAATCATCGATATATCACATTCTATAAATAGACAATAAAAATCAACCGCTGACTAACGAATGTCTTTCAAATGTTGGTTCTTTGGCTAAATATCTTTTAGATCACAATATAGATGTTCAAATGCAAATGTGGAAGCACCAAATGTTCTCACCGTTGAAGATATCTTCCCTAATGGTTACCCAATGAAGATCGGAAAGAACAACCTCATAGTTGATTTTGATAACTTCTCTGTTTCGAGTCTTCGTGTCGATTGCGATGGATATTCTCAAGACTCACCCTATCGTAACATGCTCACAAACTCTGCCACTGCATCGGCGATCTACATTCACCAACTCGCATACAATGCAAAAGGTCAAAGGTCAAAATGTTGTAACAGACCTTAACAACAAACAAGTCACCATCACCACAGCTTTCGAGGGCTATTCTTCTTATTCCTGCCATCGAGCCTCATCGAATACAATGCCACTCCAACCCAAGAGGTCATTCTCGGTTCATGGTCGACATCGGCAATGATGAAGCTACTGTGGTAATCACAAAGCACTCATCTCGCGATCTCAAGAACATTCCCCACCATGGAGAACCTCTACATAATGATTGCCAAATCCGCTTCCGGACATGATAGTGGTCATGAGCATCCCAAGCTCATGGAACTACAAATATTTTGGGCTTCGTCAACATGAAAGACATAGAAGTTCAAGCTCGATATGGGACGACATGATGACTTACCTTAAAAACTTGGCACCAAGATCCCGTGACATCGATACACCAAACTGTTGATCCAAAGAGCTCTAGGTATAATCATGATATTCCTTAAGACTGATGACCCCAACAACACCGTGTTGTATGAGCCCACACTCACTGCCGATGAAGGACTCAACAACAAAGAAACAAGTGCAAGGTTGCCTGCGATTATCTTCTTATCGATGATATCAAAGGACTTTATTCGCATAAATGATATATGGTAGCAAGAAGAAGGTAAAGTAGGTTTTCGATGAAAAGTCCTCGTACACCTACTAGGAAAACCAGGGAGGCGGCCCAGAAGTATTACGAGCACGAGAGTACGAGAGAGTATCCCAAGAGGACTCATGTTCACAAAAGGAAAATTCTCTAAAGAAGCCATCCCTATTCCAAACCCGAACCGCAACAAAAGCTTACGGACGAGGACCGTGAGGATACCGAAGATGAAGAGGTCATCTACTCAAACTCCAATCGATGACACTCAAACAAGCAAAACCTTCTAGTCCAAAAGCCGATAAAGGTAAAGGAAAACTCAAAGGTTTGAAAAGAAGAGGAAAGCTCAAGAAGAGCCACCGATGAAGACAAAGATTACATGAAAAAGGTGAAGAATCGAGACTCCAACACGCTGCTAAAGAGTTCGTGACAAGAACAAACTCGGCCCTGAGGTCAAGTGGTAGTGCACTATCTACACCGGCTTCAATGCGGTTAATCAACCCGATAAAGGAACCGGTACCACCACCCATGAACAACAACAAATGCAACTCGAGGATTCCATCAACTATGATTTTGAGGAACCAGATATGAAGAAGTCTCGAGAAAATTTCGATGAAGATGCGAGGTTGCGGCTAAAGAAAAAGCAGATAAAGAAGCTCAAGCTCAAGCTGTATGAAGAAGCCGTGATTACAATAAGAAATGTCTAAGTCCGAAAAGATGACGGGTTGATTATGATGATTTTCTTCTAGATAGTCCAAGACGCTCCATGAACTAACTTCGAGCCACCAAAAGACCCCGAGTCTCCTTATGTCTCATCATCGACTCGCCTTTCTCACACTTCACCTCCACCATCCAAAGGTACAACCAGCATCCACATCCAAGTCAAGAAGAAACTAACCGACTTCTTGGATATCCATGCTAAGACAAAGATTGTCAAAGCTCACAAGCAAGTCGAAGAAAGACGGATCAACAAAAGTCGAATCAACTCGCCGACAAGATCAATCTCGACTGCTCCTAGATTGACAAGTGGATATGTTCGCCTAAAACTTACTCCAAATATCGCCGCATTGGTTAAACATACATTGGCCAACCCACCAACCTCCAAGTCGAGTTGATCTCGAAATTGGTGATACAAATGTCTAATCTGGCCCAACCTTGATTCATATGAAGTTAAGTTCTCGAGGCCCTTTCCGAATATCAACTCAAATCATCATGCAAAGAGTCGGCAGTCAACCTAAACCACCAAGAGATGACGATGATAAGGACAAGGATCTCGCACTCTAAACGCCCAAAGAAGTTCCGTGAATCTCCTCTATGCCACCATTAACCCAAAGGACTCCAACCGAAAGACGATCTCCACGCCATCGCGATAAACCTCAGACTCGAAAGTTACCACCATCCACGAGAAAACTGGTGATCATTTCAATACAATGGTGGTGACGATGAAGAGTTCCATGAGCCCCAACAACAACCCACCTCTCCCGCCACAACAAAGAAAACCAGGTCCTCATCAAAGCTAAAGAAGATGAAGAAGACAAAGACCAATGTTGTCTCATGGCTGAGACGAAGATGACACCGCAAAATATGACCGGTTTTCACACTTGTTGATGCTACTCCTCACTACCGAAGGTCAAGAAATGGTAGATGGTCAAACATTGGAGCATGCTGTTACTTCAAGAAAAGTTTCGTGAAGAAGATGACAAAAGCATAGTTGAGACGATTAAGAATGGTTTTCAACCGCTCAAAGACAGCCCGAAAGTGCTATTGAAGTTGAATATCATCTCGAACATAGCACGAGCCATGTCTAACAACATCGATTGGCTCAACCTTGAAGCTAACATTGACTTCACCGAAAAGACAAGGCTCCATACTACAGATCGGACCAAACCTCAACCTACAATTGGCAAAACGGATCAAACCAAGATTCCATTCCGTTATTTCTTCAACAACGACCTAGAATTTCTTCACACTAAGTGATGTTCCAAGAAATACGCTACATTACCACACTTCCTTTCCCCGCAAGAATATACTCCAACAAAGATAGCCATCGAGGAAAATGTTACTCACATGTTTGCCAACAATGGAAAAGTATGACCTGATGCGATGTAATGGATTCACCATCGGGCCCGAACGTCAAGAATCTTCTACAAAAGTCGCTGTGTTCAAAAGTTGAAACATCGGTGTTTAGTGATAAAATGTATCATTGCTATTAGGAATGTTACTCTTTGCAAAATGGGACTACACATTCCTCAAGAACATTGTGGTCAAACGACAAGACGTAAGAGGACTATGAATCTCTGAAGTTAATTTTTCGAGATCGACGCTAAATGACATTGAAGATATGTATCTCGCTAAGGTGCAAGGACTAATGCGACATTTCTCCACAACGATCCAACGCGAATACATCAAGTCATTACTCATCTACATCGAAGCATTGTCATCCAAGAACGCCAGTAGAAGATATACCTTGCCGGGAATCGTATCGATTCTGTTATACCTCACTAAACCACGCTTGACCTTCCGACATAAACCAAATTCTTAGTACACCCTCATCGCACTATTTGAGTAGTCATCGTAGTGAACTACAATCGAAATTTCTTAATGGTGTAAAGAGCTTCATAAGTTTGGGGATCCCACCAAGAAAGTCGTCGATGGGTTAGCTTATCGGTTAAAGGTGATACAACAAGGCATCAGGTTACCTAAGATGAAATTCAAGGGAGAAGAGGATGTGAAGAAGATCATCACGCGGATCGATGAAAGGTTGTTCTGGGACCGCCTGTAACTTTGAGAGTTTCGTAGAAGGTCGCCCAAAGATATCTCTCAAAGCTATCAACATCCCGAAATCGATTCCCTCGAGTTATGTCGGACCAATGATTCTCCTAGTAACCCTTGATTTGGTTCATTATCTTAACATTTGATGTATGATTTTTAATGACCATGGCTTGGGTACAACAATGCAGTACAACCCGCATTTGTCATGAAAGGACCCGCGGTACGCCTCACAATCCTTATAAAAGGAGCGAAGCTTTACTTTTGAGTAAAACTAATCAAAACTTTCACTTTCAAAGTTTTGCTCAAAAGAACAAGTACTCCCTCTTATGATTTTCAATACTCAAAAGTTTATATCACTTGTCGAGAGGAGTATTTGCTTAAAAACTTTGTTCTTCAAATCTCTTCGTGGTAATCTTCCACAAAACTCAAAATGGTCATATTCGATATCAAAATTTCATCAAAATAACATTTATATGCCATTTTGAGGGGAGAAAATTATGTGATAAGAAATATGTTATGAATTGCTAATGAGTCACAGTACATGACTTAACCAATGAATTGACGAAATCTTAAATGTTAGTAACTCAAAAAGACTTGTCCGGACTAATAATTTCAAGCTAGTTCGCTAGTGATGTAAACGTGTCTCAAGAAGGACTTGTCCAAGTAGAATGCACCATTCGAGAAACTCTTGGTAGACATGAACTTTGACGGGTCTGACAACCTTTCGAGGTTGTCTCCACACCTTCAAGGTAATTATTAGAGCTAGTTGTCACCCAAAAGTCGACAATGTAACTCTTTAACTATGCAATGTAACCGTGTCTCATGGGGATTGTCTATCTTGAGTTGATCAATTCAAAAGTGCGCTTTTCTCACCATGCAATTGTGAAAATACTTATTGAGGAAGATAAGAAATCGAGATGAAGTCACTGGGAAAGGATGAACAAAAACTAGATGACCCCAAATGCAAAGAGAAGAACATAAATATCACTCCTCATGATTATAAGAAGGAAAAGCTGGATTGCATTAAACAAGTTTAAGCCTCGGACTTTGTTGACTCCCGAACAAGTCTTGGAAAATGGATTTAGATAAGCGACCGAAAATATTGTAGAAACAAATCCTCCCTTTGGAAAATGCCTAAAAGCTACATGTATCCTCCCAACACACCAATGCATCTTGTTCCTAGAACAATTGCCACTAAAAGCAATATCTTAATTAGCCGATACGTTATTTTCAACTATTTGTTGATTTTGAGAAAACTTGCAAGAAAAGGATCACACCCACTGGCATTCTTGAAGGAGAAAGGGTTTTGAACAAATGAAAGAATGTTATTTAGCGAGGTCATGCCTTCTTTAAACTTTTAAAGGAACACTTTGAGAGTCTTAAAAGGGATAGAAAGCCGACATTAAAGGATTGGAAAAGGAATTTGATGCAATAATAGTTGAAATTAGTGATTATGGCGTGCATTAAAATATAATGAGATCGAGAGGAAGAACACGCATACATTGAATGAGAATCTTATTCACGAATGTGTTGCTCAAGATGTCTTCTTCACTGCTTCAAATTGCTCTATTAATGCTTCCAAATTTCATGAACTATCTGTGGCCTGAAAGTCTCCCATGATCGTGTCATTGAGCTTGAAAAACTAATTCTAAACTTAATGAGAAAATTGAGCTGGATGATCATGACAATTTGGTTAAACATTTTCTAAACTAGAAGTTGAGTATTTTAATCTACAACTAAAATATCAACATCTCAAAGAAAATGTCAAAACTTCAAATTTCAAGACATCTTCGGATGTTCGAGTTTGATCGATTTTCAAATAAACAAGCGAGATGAGCAGATTCATGCTCGATGTAACACGATCGAAAGTTGAAAGTCCAAATCTCTCAATTAAAGGGTCAAGCGAACAATATGACAGTTCCCAAATGCCTCCTTCTCTAGATTCTCGAGAATTCTCAAGCGTTTCATCTTCAAAACCTAGTAAATGCTTTACAAAAGGAAAGCGAAAGTTTCCTAGAAGAGAATGAAAAGGTTAAGCGTCATTTCAATGAGTTGTTTGAATCAATTAAAGTCACTCGTAACAAACACAACGAACAAATAACTTCATTGCAAAAGGAAATTGAGAATCGAAGAGTCGGGTAAAAGGGAAAATGCCAATGATCAATGCGGAGAATGTTGTATCTAAGGTTCACTCGGTAATAAATCTACTTTATACGTGACATATGTCCCCTCACCTAAGGAACAACAAACTTGCCATTCAAACATATTTCTCATCCCTTAAGGATTGCTTAGAATGCTGCGTGAGATTGTTGAAGAGGATAAGCTAGAGAAACCTCATGATAATGCAATTGGACATGCATGCTTATATGCCAAGCGATCTCAAGAAATCTTAGAATGTTTGATCACTATATGCCCAAAGACATTAGGTGAGAGAGTTAACCCCTGATTCCATGCTCAATGCCTAAGGCCAAACATGACATGCACTCGATTCCCAATGGTTTGAATGTGAGGAGTAGTGCACGGTGAGTAGTTGATTTTAGATCATCAATACTAGGAAAGTGAACTCAAATGTGCCTTCTAGGGTACTAATCTCGGTACCTCTAATGTTAAGAAAGTGAACCTTAGTGTACGCATGTAGTTCGGATCCAGCGACATCTAAGCAGGTGGTGCAAAGAGTAGTAAAACAAACTAATGTTCCCATTCCTCTACAGAGTGTCGGTGACATTAAAGGGAGCGAGGTCAAAGTCTCAAGACAATACAAGGAATGATAGGACCTCTCAAGCTAAGAATGTGCCTTTGGAGAGAGTAGAAGAACAATCTAGGAACCTTAAGTTTGAATTGAATAAAGCGAATCGTGTTGATTCTAGTATTAGCCATAGGCGTCTTGTAATTAATTCAATTACGATGCTATTTGCAAACCTTGTCGATGATTGCTTGAATTACGTGTCTAATCATGAATGTGATGTTAATGTTTTGCCTAATGATGTTAATTGTCCGATTAATGTTGTTAATGCTAAAATTCATGCTAAAAAGGATAAAAGGCAAAAGCGAAAGAGTTAGAAAACAATGGAAACCCGGGAAGAACATTCGTGAGAATAGGCTTTTATTGGATACATTGGTCATAAGACTAATCGAGATAATGCCCACTAGAAAATGGATGCCTCTTGGTAGAACTATTCCTTAAGAAGTGGTCACTTTGTAAATAGAGCTAATCTGAGACACTAGTATTGCATCTATTCACAATGATTCCATTACTTCACCATCGATATGAATGCTTCTATTTACGATGTGGGTGGTCCAACTGCTGCTACTAACCAAATGGAACCCATTCTTGCATGGGGATCCCAAATATCGATTATCCATTCTTGTGCATGTTCAAGCTGCGGATCGTTCAAATCGTTCGTGGTACACGGACTCAGTATTTCCAAGCATATATTGGAGACCGGTCACGCTCATGAACTTCGTGAGCAAATTCATCGGGGCTATTAGATTTGGTAATGATCATTTCGGTGCTATTATGGGTTATGGAGATTATGTTGTTGGTGATAGTGTCATCTCGAGTGTATTATGTGGAAGGTTTAGGTCATAATCATTTCTGTTGGTCGATTCGTGATTACGATCTAGAAGTAGCCTTGAGAAAACATACACCTTTGTTAGAGATCTTAATGGAAAGGCTTGAAAGGAACTCGTGGGTCAAACCTTTACACTATCTCTATCGATGACATGATGAGAGCTTCACCAATCGCTTGTTATCAAAGGCTTCTAAAACAAAGTCATGGTTATGGCATCGTCGTCTCAATCACTTGAACTTGGCACCATCAGCGATCTCTCGAGAAAGGACTTAGTTGTAGGTCTACCTAGACTAAAGTATGAAAAGGATCATCTTTGTTCGGCATGTCAATTGGGAAAAAGCAAGAAGTATGCCCATAAACCCAAACCTACTAACTCATCACGAAGTTCTTCATATGATTCATATGGATTTATGTGGACCAATGAGGTGCGAGAATATCTTTGGGAAGAAATATGTGTTAGTTGTGGTTGATGATTATTCTAGATTCACAGGTCAAGTTCTTAAGGACAAAGGATGAAACTCCGATATCATCATCAAACTCATCAAGCATTGCAGTTAGACTAAACAAAGCTGTCGTAATTATCGAGCGAGACAATGGGCGGGTTTGTCAACAAACAACTTAGTGAATTCTATGAAAGCATTGGAATCGACCATCAAAGAAGTGTTCCACGAACCCCTCAGCGAGCGGTGTAGTTGAAAGGCGAAATCGTACTCTTGTTGAAGCTGCTAGAACAATCTTGATTTACTCAAAGGTTCCAATGTTTCTCGGGTGAAGCAATTGCCATTGCATGTTACACACAAAATGGTTCCTGATTCACACCATTCATGGAAAAACTCCATATGAACTTGTCCACAACAGAAAACACGATCTATCTTTCCTTCGTGTATTTGGTGCCTTGTGCTATCCAACTAATGAAGGTCAAGACTTGGGCAAACTTAGGGCTAAAGTGACATTGGAGTATTTGTAGGATATGCACCAAACAAAAGGGATACCGAATCTACAACAAAAGAACCCGAAATATCATGGAAACAATTCACGTTACGTTTGATGAGTGACCGGTCAAATGGCTCTGGACACTCCATTTCGGGACCCGCACTTCATATGATCCTATTGGTTCATCCCTTATTCCAAACTCCTCTCAAGAAACACCATATGTACCTCCATCGAGAAGATGATGTAAAGAAATTGTTTGATCCAATGTTTGATGAGCATATGAGTCTACTACTAATGAGGTCTTGATCCCTACAACGAGAGGATGCTCGATTCCGGTGAATGAAGTCAATCCATACATTTCAATATCGTAAGTCAAGAAGCACTGCTTCGATCCTTGATCTCATCAACAAATCATCATTCTTCAAATGTACATCATGGAAATGCTACGGCATCAATGATGAAGTTAATCCCTTTGCAACTCACGAAGATGCTCCATTTGAAAACATATTTGCTACTCACGAATCATCGGTGAGAACCATCTTCTTGAGGAGACATCGACTCACTACCTCGGTTCCTCAACAAATGCCACATGAACACCTCGAAAATGGACTCACGATCATCCATTAGACAACATCATTGAAATCCCTCCGTCTGTATCAACCCGGAAGCAACTGTAACCGATGCCTTATGGTGCTTCTTCAACTCCGTATTATCTAAGATCGAACAAAAGATGTTAAAAGCGCTATGAATGAAGATAGTGGTTCAATGCTATACAAGATGAAATTCATGAGTTTGATCGACTTGATGTATGGGAGTTAGTGCTGCTCGAGGCGTGCTATGATTATAGCTCTAAAATGGATCTTCAAAGTAAAACTTGATGAGCATGGTGATGTGTTGAAAAACAAGGCTCGATTGGTTGCTAAAGGATATCGTCAAGAGGAGGGTATAGACTTTGAAGAATCATTTGCTCCGGTTGCTCGAATCGAGGCAATCGAGAATCTTTCGGCTAATCTTGCAAGTAAGAACATGGTGGTATATCGGATGGATGTAAAGGCGGCATTTACGAGCGGAGATCTTAAAGAAGTCGTCTCGTCGACCAACTGAAGGATTTGTGAATCAAGAGCATCCTACTCACGTTTATCGTTTGAAGAAGGCTCTTTACGGTTTAAAGCAAGCTCCAAGGGCTTGGTATGATACACTCTCAAAGTTTCTTCTTTCAACCGGATTGACAAAGGAGCGATCGATCCTACATTGTTCACCGTGAAGTCGAGCAAACATTTAACTCATGTTCAAATTTATGTTGATGATATTATCTTTGCCTCGGCCGACCCAATGGAATGTGATCGTTTTCAAATGAAATGAGTTCAAAGTTTCAAATGTCAATGATGGGACAAATGTCATTTTCTTGGGATTACAAATCTCTCAAAGTCCGGAGGCATTTTCATAAATCAATCTAAATATGCATGAGAGATTTTAAAGAAATTTGGATTTGATTCAAGTGACCTGTTGACACCCCATGATTGACGAACCAAACTAGATGAGGACCTCTCGGGGATCATGATTGACCAAGCGAAATATAGGAGTATGATTGGATCACGATGTACCTCACTTTGCTAGTAGACCAGACATTTTGTTCTCTGTGTGCATGTGTGCTAGATACAGGCTAAGCCTACCAAAAGCACCTTGAAGTAGTTAAGCGGGTCTTCCGGTATCTCAAGGAACCATCAATATGGGACTATGGTACCCGAAGGACACGGTATGTCACTAACGGCCTATCACGATCCGATCATGCGAGTTGTCAAGATACACGTCGAAATAAATGCGGAGGTGCTTTCGGTTTTGGGTGATAAGCTTGTGGTGGTCCTCTAAGAAGCAAATGAGTACTTCTATTTCCTCTACAGAGGTGAATACATAGCCATGTCATCTTGTTGTGCTCAAATCTTATGGATGAGATCTCAATTATCGACTATGGCTTTGAATTCAACAAAATCCTACTGTCTTGTGATAATAAAAGTGCTATTGCTCTCTCATGCAACAACGTCCAACACTCAAGAGCAAAGCATATCGACATTCGACATCATTTCATCGAGGAACGGTGGAAAAAGGTGTGGTGGAACTATATTTTGTGAGGTCGAATATCGGTTAGCGGACATCTTCACCAAAGCTCTTCCAAGAGAACGTTTGAGTTTATTCTTCCACGCCTTGGTTTGAAAAGTCTTCAACCGAAACTCTCAAAGCGTCTTGAGGGAGGAAGGCGAGGAGTAAAGGTCTATCTTCATCTATCTTACGTAAATATTTATTTGAAAAACAAAATACAAAATTATAAAACTTTCAAAATCCATAAAAATCGAAAAATCGAAAAATCTTCAAAAAATATTGTCATTTTGTCATGTTTCTCTCGGTTCGATAATATCTACGGACTTTGTGTTGTCATTCAAAGAATGACACGGGTCTTTAGATGTTGTTCAATTCTTTTAAAAAAAAAAAAAAAAAAAAAAAAAAAAAAATTCAAAAATCAAAAATATTTTTGGGAGAAAGAGAAATGGTTTATTGTCATTTTCGAGGCAATAACCGCTTTTAAAGAAAAACGAGCCATGTTTTACCATGTTTTTCAAATCCTATGCTCGATTCTATAAACTCCTATCTCTTTGAAAACTAAATGCTTTGAAAAATAACTCAATCTCTATTTTGATAATCATCGGGACTTATTTGTCAAAATCTCTATCTCTCAATCAACAACCTCGTCATTGATTGAGGGAGAATGATTTCAATTAAATTAAAAGTTATTTGGCATTAAAATTGTTTCAAAAGATATACATGCATGTTTTATAAATGGAGTTTAAAAGTCTCAAAATCGATCCATATCAGTTAAAACACTTTCACAATCAAGTCACAATTCTCCTTAAAGCTTTCAAAATCAATTTAAATCTATACGAGATCACAAATCTCAAATGATTTGATAATTGTGATCGGGGAGAATGTGTGATTTAAATTGGATTTAAAGCGATAATCGTGTAAATGGTTATAAAAGAATGTACATCTTTGTCCTTCTCACATGTGACAAAGCGATTTCAATTTTTCACTTGCACATGTTGAGGGGAGCATCTATCTTAAACCTTTGATTTAAAACGTGATCGATAATCCTAATGTGCGGGTTCCTACAGTATGTGCAAAACTCTTTTCAAACCTCGAGGCACATATTGAGGGGAGCAAATTTAAGGAAACCTCATCCTTCCCGAATTGCTATATCTACTTGATTTGTTGAGGGAAGTGATGTTGATATCTTTAGAAAATGGTAATCAAAGAAGTTAATTCTTTCTCACGCCTCCGTGTGCAAAACATTTTCAATACTTGATGCACATGTTGAGGGGAGTTCTCGTTCTAAAAATATCAAAAACAATTCGGTACAAAAGCTTTGATAATATATCACACGTATCCGAATTGATTTTCAAATGGTTTTCAATTGGATCCATTGGCGGATGAACAATACCAAATAGACCGACCAACTTTACTTCATATACGGTGATATAAGGATGATAAGGTTAGGTATGTGTTCCCATGATCCGCTGAGCCGGAGGGATCTACCGAGGACAATCCACTAGTTAGTGTAGAAGTCCTTAGGTATGATGATAAAGGAGAAAAATGAGATATGGGAAGAGTGCGGTCTAAGGCGAGCTAGTCTTGGAATAAACCCAACAAGGTTCTAGCTAGGAAGTCTCGGTAGCTTGAAGGGGTTGAAGAATTAAAAGAATTGAATGTAAAGGGTGAAAACAAATAGCCCTCCATTTATTCAACCTTAGGCGTGAAACCGGGTTCAATTCATATGCTCTGATGGTAACATCGGTATTGAAGACAAGGCGTCATGGACCCGGTGGCCTTGCTGCACTTCAACTTTCCAAACCACTCAAGTTCCTCTTAAAGGACTTGTTTCATCCTCACGGGAACCGACATTATCTATCGACTTTCTCTTAGAGATGGTTGATATTGAAAAAGGAGACCCTCTCCTAGTCTCCGTTATAGGATCCAAATATGCACAAATTGAGTCTAGAGCCATGAGATCATCAATAAATCTCATTAGGACACTTTCAATGAAGACTCTACATTTCACACAATGTGGAAAGAGATTATATCTTGAGTCCTCGCATTATCCTTGTGGTTTTGCGGAACATCCGGTGATATGTTTACATATTCACAATGAAGATGGAAAGCCTACGGAGCCAACATCAAACAAGCTCTGGTAGGTGGCATGTGAGATCTATTTTATAGATCAACCATGTGACAAGCGAGCGAAACAATGGGGCGATTCAATATCTTGAATCAAACTGGTTCGAGTTAGGATTGGCGGATACCTTTGAAAAACCGGTCTTTGTGTATAAACTCTTTTCTTTAGCACATCGACCGTGTACTCATTTTCAAACCAAAGGTATTTTATGATTGATAATTGATTTTCAAATAAAACCTTCGTTGTATTGCAAAAACAATTTCTATTGAGCAATACGATTGTTTTCAAATCTCTTCTCATCAATCGGTGGACTTAAAAATTATTTGGTTCACTCGCTCCGTGTTGTCTTCTTTGAGGCGTTCGGTTTGAGAACGACTAGAAACATTGCGAAACCTGTCAAGGAGATTCTTAGGAATCCTACGATCACGAGCGGTACTTGTCTTGATCAGCGGGGAACCGTGGGCGTGTACCTCAATTCAACGAAGTGATCAAAGACACTTTCGTGCGATTTGTTACTAGCTGTTGTATGCGTGCGCGCCGACGTTTGCGGTGATCGAATGAAGCGGTCAATCCATAGCCGCATGCTCACTTAACACATTCAACTCAAAAGAAATCATGATTAGTGCATCAATGACTCGATATTTTCACTCCATGCTTTCGCTACGCCGCCAATATCATGAATCAACTAAAGCTTCCGCTACTCGATGTGAAGACATCATGATCCGAATGTGAGCATGTCGGTCCTAAAGTCACAACACCACAATGGATGTCTCGAGAGATTTTGATGGCCGATGATCTCCAAAGATGGCTCAAACTCTTCATCACGTGGATCGATAAAGACCTCCACTTGGAATAACCAAACATGCAATGTGAAGAATCAATGACTACGAGCTTATGAGCAAAGGACTACATCAAGAATGCAAGATCAAGCTGATAATGTAATATCTATACGTATTCAATGTAATTTTGATGTAAAATTGAGGTGACCTCCTTAGGGAGATTGTTAGGAATTAGAAATTCCGGTATTAAAGAGTCGGTCACCTCAAGTATATGTAATCGTTAGAAAGCTCGTAGTCGTAGTTCTTTAAGTTATGTAGTAATTTAGTTAAGTAACACCGTGGAGGACAGACGGGTCTTTACCCATTGTATGCGATCCACACGACCAAAGTGTGGCGAGTTATGTAAGACTATAAATACTCTCTACCTTCCAAGGTAGAGTTGAAACTCATAATAATATCTTTCACTTTCTCTCACTAAGTTCCTAAACCTCTAACTTTCTCTCTAGAATTCCATCCTATTCGCCACCTTGTGTTATGGTTTGATGTGTATGTGAAAAGTTATATCTTACAAACTAAACATGTCGAACATGAAGAATCAAATACTACGGGCTATAGAGCAAAGAAATTAAACAAGAATCCAAGAACATCCAAAATATAATATCTGTTTGTAATCAATGTAATTTGAGGTGACCTCCCTTAGGGGGAGATTGTTAGGATTTAGAAATTCCGGTAGTTATAGAGTCGTTCACCTCAAGTATATGTAATCGTTAGAAAGCTCGTAGTCGTAGTTATTTAGTGTTAGTAAGTAGTTTGTTAAGTAACACCGTGGAGGACGGACGGGTCTTTACCCACTGTATTCCTGATCCATAGCCCGAAGGAGGGCGTCTAAGCTTGTAACTATAAATACCATTTGCCTAGCAAGGCAAAGGGTTGGAGCTTTTCAATATCATTTTTCTTTGTCTTTCTCTTCCACTTTCTCTCTCTAAAACTCGTTCTATACGCCTCATATTATTGTATGTTTATGTGTTTATGAAAACCAATATCTAACATGGCAATCGTTGCCGATAACTTTGAGCTTAAACATGGATTGTTAAACCTAATATCCTCGAGTCAATTTTATCGATTTGAGAGGACGACGCTCATTCCCACACTCGAAGGTTTAACAAGCTCAAATCTACAATCAAATATCAAAATGTACCTCAAAAGCAATCAAACTAATTCTTTTCCCTTTTCTCTCGAGGCTGCCGGACTTGGCTCAAAAAACAACCCCCTCGTTCGATCACAACATGGGAAGATTTAGCATCGAAGTTTGTTAATGAATTCTTTCCCCCGTCTAAAACAAAACCTTAAAATGAAATTACAAAGTTTACTTAAAATTTTGATGAATCATTTAGTGAAGCTTGGGACCATTTAAAGATTTACTTAGTAAATGTCCTCACCATGGTTTTTAGTGTTACATCAAATTGATACATTTACAATGGCTTAAACAAAACGATCAAGACTCTCTCAATGCGCCACGGTGGTAAAATCTTGACTCGATCTGAAGATCGTTGTCTATCATTGAGAATAAGTCCAAGGTCCACACTTCATGAAGCAAACCGGTTGCTTCCCGAGTGAGTGCTTTACCTTCTTCCTCTTTAGAAAAAGTCTCTAGCATGGATGCTAAGATTGACAAGCTCACCGATGCTATCCAAGCATTAATTCTTTCTCAAAAGAAACTTTCTACCCTACCCACTCCTCCACCCACTCAAGCCAAAGCGGTGGAAGATACTTGTACCACTTGTGGTGGGCCTCATGCTTACTACAATTGTACCGCCACCGATGGTAGTCCTTTTGAAGCAAATGTCGTAGCCGAGTCTTATAACCAAGGAGGTAACCAATATCGTCCTCAAGTTGACCCGAACTATTGAGCTAACAATCAAGTAGGACCACCCGGATTTTCTCAACCTAACAACCAAAATAGGTTTAACCAAAATTAAGGAAGAGTGCAAAATGTTCGAAACCAATTTCAAGCCCCGATCAACCAATACCAGAGCCAAGGGGTCAATTTCAATCAACGGTATCAAGCTCCCAAATACCAAGCCCCGATTGTTCCCTCAAATGAACTTGCTAATTACATTAAGTCAAATGATGCTACCATTAGGGATTGCAAAACCAAATTACGACTTTGAAAATGATTTTCAAACCTCAATGTCTAAACAAAGTAATGAGCTTAAAATGAACATTGGACAACTAACAATAAAATTGATCAATATCAAAACAAAATTGAGAACATGTTTAATAGTCTTATGTATCAAATGAATCAAGCTTCAACGAGATCCCGGGCTAATACTGTTCCAAACCCGAAAGGAGAGTTGAATGCCATCGCCACTCGAGGTGGTAGATCATATGATGGACCCTCGATTCCTACTCCCTCTCCGGTGAGGGAAGTGGCACGAGAAACCGAGGTGACCAAGGACAAAGTGCATTCTTCAAGCCCACAAAGTACCGCACATGTCCAACCTCCGGTGGTCCAAACTTCAATTCTGGAACCCGACGTTCCAAAGACCAATCCTAAGCCTTCAATTCCATATCCTTCAAGGCTTAATGATCAATAGCTCCGTGAGAAGGCTAATCATCAAATGGAGAAGTTCATTCAAATCTTTCAAGATTTGCACTTTAAGATTAGTTTCACGGATGCTCTTCTTTTGATACCCAAGTTTGTTCCAAAAATCAAGAGTTTATTGAGTAACAAAGAAAAACTTTCTGAATTGGCAAAAACTTCTTTGAATGAGAATTTCTACGGTCATCCTTAAGAAACTTCTCGAGAAGTTAGGAGACCACGATAATGCTACGCGTCGTTCGGGGTCAAAGGAACTTCCTTTTAAATGAGCAAGTTTTTCAACACTCTGGCGGTGAACCTAATCATTGTAGTGTAGTATTAGGGTAAGCGGCGGGTATTGATATCGTTCTCTGGGGAATAGGGCAGCTAGTGAGAAGTTACTACGCTAAGGTTGGGGTTGAGGAAGATTATTTTTATCTTTTATATTTTTAAGAAAAGGAAAGGTACGAATCTCGGGGTTTGGATTTGGGGGGTTGGTATTGCTACCGATTACTCTACTTATCTAATTATCTAATCTAAGGTGTATGTAGTCTATGTCTAATTATTTTGTGCTCGTATGATAGTTTAAAGATGTGTTTACTTAGGTTTTACTACTCCTTAATTATCTCCTATTGGTGGTTGAATTGTCACGTCCTTATTCTTAATTGCGTTGTGTGTCTAAAGTTGTAGGGTGTCGTTTCTCCCTAACTCTTTGAACTTACCAAAGGGTCTCGTCTACAAAACCCACTAGGGATAATAAACTCTTACTCTAAGGCACTCTTTGGATAGTTTAGCTTACAACTACTCAAGGAGTTATATTCTAAGGTTCACAAAGATTTAATCAAGCATTAAGTGCACAACGAATGACCTATCGCATTACTAGATCATTAATCAACTAAGATAAGAGACAACCAATCAATATTCAATAATTAAGTTTCATATTCCCTAAGCAAACACACAAGTAAATTAGCCGGACATGGAGAACATGCAAGCATACACACAAATAATCAAAGACATAATTGTATTAATGAAGTAAAACACTTATCTTGGTGTAAGATAGGGTTTGGAACCCTAAAATCTTGTACAAAATGACCTTGGTTCGGTTTAGGTTTTACCCAAAAGACTACACACAAATACTAAAAATTGGATTCTATATATAAGATTACATCTGCGACGGCGTCACCTTTTGTTTTGTGGCGCCGTGTCGCCATCATTAGGGTTTCGTCTTGGCCATGTTAGACTTGCGGCGGCGTCACCTTATGCTTGTGGCGCCGTCTCTTGACCGACGGCGTCGATTTCATCTAGGCCGTGCGAGTTCGACGACCTACTCTTTTATAACTTGACATCGTCACTTGAAAATAGGGTTTTGGCTTCGTCCGTCACAAAATCCTCGAGACGGCGTCACGTATAAGTATGTGACGCCACCTTATGTTTTAATGACTTTGAGTGTCTCGATTCGACTTTGGCCATTTTCTTCAGATATTCGCGCCTTTTCGTCCAAATAAGTGCCATTCCAGCATTTTGCCTTCAAGAGACCTAAAAAGTAAAAAAAGAACGATATTAAGCAATAACGGATACAAAGTGATCAAATAAGGGCTTAAACGACCCCTCAAAATGGTACCTTTTAAAACCTTATCAAATATCCCTACACTTGGTATTTGCTTGTCCTCAAGCAAATGTGCTTTTAGCCAATTAATTTATAAGTTAGGGGTCATGAAGCATTGGTTTAAAATAGTCCACAACACATATAAGCCCATAAAAGTCATAACAAGCACGGAAATTACATACTAGCACCTCACATGGGGTGTTTGGATACTCGCATCTCTCTCGGGTGTATATGAAATATAACAAATTGGAAATGGAAGATAAACACTCATTAACGGTCCGAGTACATAGATTACCATAGGCTTGAGAATAGATCAAACCTCCATCGCTTTGGCGTAAGCACCTAGGAAAGACTATCAAAGAGGTCTTTAAAGGGTTGTAACGTTAGGCTTACGGTAGGGAAACAAAGGGTTTGGTGGGATAGGCTATATAGTGGTGGCAAGTCAAAATCTCTATGTTAAATGCATACGAAGAATGGTTGCTAAGCCAAGACCGGACACTCTAGACTCTAGCTAAGCGAAATAAACAAACATAAATTTAAAAGATAGATGTAGGGTGGTAGCCCTTTTTTTTCACTCTATTTTTTTCTCTTTTTCTCTTTTTTCGATTTTTTTCATACACTTTTACTCTACCATCCTCTACGGTAACATCAAAATGATAGGATTTATAGGCACATCCCTACACTTAAGTTTTATTATTCTAACACTAATTTGACCCGAATTGAAAAGATCAAAACACTTGGGGTACATTATTATGCAAACAAAGGGAATTTGAATTGAGCGTTCCCTTCCCGTCATTTCATAAACTTTAACTTTTCCCATGAATCCCAATCGTCCCAAAGCGTATACAAAGGATATGACTCGACTTAGCAACTCATGCAAGCAACCGGATAATTGAACTAAGGGTTTAGGGTGATAACAATAATGCACTAAAAGTGAGTGCATGAGGGTAGGCTAAGGCGATTTGGGTGTATATTTGGGGTGGGGTGCAAACAATGCTCTTCATTGACATTCGGAAAAACCGAAACATCACGAGAACCGCGAAAAGGATAGGCTCGGAGGGGTTAACTAGGGGTATCATGTACTAAAAATGAGTACAACGTAAAGGCGTGGGGAATTACTCAACCGGGTGGAAGAAGTAATTATATTACGAATTATCAAACAAGGGTTATCCTAATGCCTCTTATCATTTAGTTATTCCTAACTACACAAGTGTAGTCTTACTAGCGATCTCGGAATGCATCACAAAACAAGTTCTAGAATCTATTATACTACGGTTCACACTCTAAGCATTAAAGATGAATGCTTTTAATTCCTATTAATCTAAGGCGATCCTCACATTTTGGGTAGAATTTAGGTGGTAAAGGGTTTTGTGCTAGTCATGCAACTTCCTATCCGTGAGATGCTTTTGTTAAAACAAATGGCCCACTCCTATATGTCATGAAAAATTTTAAATTTGGTGCCAAAATTACCCTAACCGACATTTTCTCATGGTTTATTACACAAATACAATTGGACAAAGCAATTATTCAAAGATAAGCATAGTTTCAAAGTTCCGTTTTATTTTCCCTCCTACACTTAAACCGAACATTGTCCCCAATGTTCCCGAAAGTATCAAAGTTATGATAATGGAAGGTAATTAAAAACGAAGAAACTAGTACTCCCCTGATTAGCTCGGTAGGATCCGTGTGTGAAGTAATGGTTAAATCCTTTCCAAGAAGAATTTATGCGTGAAAAGCTCCTTCCAATCTTATGTTTCTTCTTCTTGATAAATTAAACCTGCACACTTGAAGAAAAACAAACGAAACCTTCGCGTAAAATCGGCGGTAATAATATATATAAGACTCGATTTAAACTAGGATATAATGCTTGTAGAATGGATGTTTCTAATTTCGGAAAATTAAGACACAGAAAATTCCAATTTTTTAAGTAGCTCGAAAACGAGAAAAAGTAATCTGTTGTTTTACTCCTTCCCGACGCCGTCGTTGCGATCTGACGTCGTCGGGTTGCGATCTGACGCCGTCGGTTATCTGACAAAAGCGGTGCGATTTTCGGAAAAATTCGGAAAATTTATATCTTTAGAATCTGGAAAAATTTCGCAAAACATCCATTATGACTCGATACAAGCATTTGACTCGAACAAACACACATATATATCTTTTAATGAATTGCTATTCTCATGTTTACGTTTCTTTTGAAAACGTGTGTAATCCTCCCTACACTTATCCCTTATGTAAAATACCTTTATATGCAATTAAGACGAGGTTAAAAACAAAATAAAGCATTTTTACAAATTTAAACATGAGAATAAACAATCAATAAAAGATATACGACACTAACAAGCAAACAATTAAGCATGGGTTGCCTCCCAAGAAGCGCTTGTTTTTGTTCGAGTCACGAGCCTGACTCTACCTTTATTTAACGGATAAAGGGGAGGTTTTCCCTACACTTAAGTTTAAATGCGGGTGATAGTAACGATACACACCCTTAGGGTGGAAATTTGCTACATGAGGAAAGGGTGATGGGTGATTTATATGCTCAAAGGTGTGCTCCATTTATTAAAACCTTACCTAAGTCTATTGGTGTAGCGGGTGAATCAAATCTCTCTCTAAAATGGATCATCTTATCAACTTCAAAAGATTCTTAGTTGAGGATCCATCTTGACCTAACAAACCTGTTTAAACCCATAATGTTTCTTGTTATCAACCATGAATGGGTGATATAAGTGTAAGGTCATGGGTTACTCTATATTAGCTTCCACTCTACATGGCCTAGAATCTACCACCTTTATCAAGCAACTACCCGGACTATCTATTTTGATGGGTGGATTGGGGCCTAATTCAATTCCAAGATTCACATCTAAAGGCGAAAATTGGGTAAGGTTTTAGTTGAGGCTCGGTTCATCAAAATTAGGAACTTTCCTAGGACTAAGAGCAGGTCATGACAACAAGCATCTAAACCTACATTCTCTAGTGGCATTTGGTCCAAAGGTTCTATATCAATCGGGTTCCTATAGTCTCTTCTACTTCTTAGGGTAAGTTATAGGCGATGTGTGTTCCTCAGTGATGGTCGGGCTTGTGGGCTTGGGTTTCCTCCTCATTCTTCATTATATCTAGATCTCCTAAATGTTTAGTATGATCTGACCCAAATACACTCCTAAGCATCTCAAATCCTTATTTAGCCATTTCAAATTCTTGGTCCGATTTATAAGAATCATTCTCAAAAATTTGATCACTATGTTCTATTTGCCTAAAGGATTCCTCACGCATATCATATGTTTTGGTGAAATCTATCCCACGCATGCAACTAGGCAGTTCAACTATAACCATCTCACAATCTTGTTCGGGTTTAGGTTCCATGTTCTTAAAAACTAGGTCTTTTTGATCATGATGCCTAAGGTTGGATAAATCCTCCTTATCCATTTCTTCAATTTATAACAACTGATGGTTTATGCTTAGGAGGCTTTTCTCAAAAATTTCGGAGGTCTCACTAAAAGGAGTTGATCGACAATGATCGTTGAATAGAAGTCACACAGCACAAAATTTTCAAATCCATCCAACCTTACACCCTTCTCCTTTTGGATATCTCTAAGTTCACTCACAAATTCATTAGAACAATAAAAACCAATCCAATTTACGAAATTCAATTGTTCCTCATTTGTTAATGATTCAAATGCAACTTCACTTGCCATAGCGACAAATGAAAAGGGTTTCTGAACACAAACAAAAGAAAGGGATAGACTACAAGGAAGCTAAAATGGGAAAAAGCTTACTTGATAGGAATCAAACAAGGAAACCTAAGCGGGTGGACTCTAACTAGCTATTCTATTCCGGCGCGCGCAAAAACTTGATAACGCTACGCGTCGTTCGGGGTCAAAGGAACTTCCTTTTCGTCGAGCAAGTTTTTCAACACCCTAAGCGTGAACCTAATCGTTGTAGTGTAGTATTAGGGTAAGCCACGGGTATTGATATCGTTCTCTAGGGGAATAGAATGCTAGTGAGAAGTTACTACGCCAAGGTTGGGGTTGAGGAAGATTATTTTTTATCTTTTTATATTTTAAGAAAAGGAAAGGTATGAATCTCGGGGTTTGGATTTGGGGGGTTGGTATTGCTACCGATTACTCTACTTATCTAATTATCTAATCTAAGGTGTATGTAGTCTATGTTTAATTATTGTGTGCTCGTATGATAGTTTAAAGATGTGTTTACTTAGGTTTTACTACTCCTTAATTATCTCCTATTGGTGGTTGAATTGTCACGTCCTTATTCTTAATTGCGTTGTGTGTCTAAAGTTGTAGGGTATGCGTTTCTCCCTAACTCTTTGAACTTACCAAAGGGTCTCGTCTACAAAACCCACTAGGGATAACAAACTCTTACTCTAAGGCACTCTTTGGATGGTTTAGCTTATAACTACTCAAGGAGTTATATTCTAAGGTTCACAAAGATTTAATCAAGCATTAAATACACAACGAATGACCTATCGCATTACTAGATCATTAATCAACTAAGATAAGAGACAACCAATCAATATTCAATAATTAAGTTTCATATTCCTAAGCAAACACACAAGTAAATTAGTCGGACATGGAGAACATGCAAGCATACACACAAATAATCAAAGACATAATTGTATTAATGAAGTAAAACACTTATCTTGGTGTAAGATAGGGTTTGGAACCCAAAATCTGACAAGACAAGCGACCTTGGTTCGGTTTAGGTTTTACTCCAAAAGACTACACACAAATCTTGAAAAATTCGGATTCTATATATTAGATTACATCTGCGACGGCGTCACCTTTTGGTTTTGTGGCCGTCGTGTCGCCATCATTAGGGTTTCGTCTTGGCCACGTTAGACTTGCGACGGCGTCACCTTATGCTTGTGACGCCGTCCTCTTGATTTCGGCGCCGCTCGATTGCATCTAGGCCGTCACGAGTTGCGACGGCCTACTCTTTTATAACTTGACGTCGTCACTTGAAAATAGGAGTTTTGGCTTCGTCCCGTCACAAAATCCTCCGACGTCGCAAGATATAAGTTGTGACGCCACCTTATATTTTCAATGACTTTGAGTGTCTCGATTCGACTTTGGCCATTTTCTTCAGATATTCGCGCTTTTCGTCCAAATAAGTGCCATTCCAGCATTTTGCCTTCAAGAGACCTAAAGAGTGAAAAGGAACGATATTAAGCAATAACGGATACAAAAGTGATCAAATAAGGGCTTAAACGACCCCTCAAAAAGGTACCTTTTAAAACCTTATTAGATCCCGGCAAGTTCCTCATTCCATGCGACTTTCAAGGAATAGTTCAATGCTCCGCTTTGGCCGATCTTGGCGCGAGTATTAACTTAATGTCGCTTTCAATATATAACAGGCTTTCATTGCCCCCCATACGTGTATGACCCTCGAGCTTGTCGACCGTTCTACTACTATTCCATCGGTATAGCCGAGGATGTCTTCGTCAAAGTAGGGAAGTTCTATTTCCCTGCCGACTTCGTTGTCGTAAATTTTGATGTCGATCCGAGTACCCCTCATTCTTGGGAGGTGTTTCTTGAGGACGGGCCGTGCATTGATTGATGTTACGAAGGGAAATTACTTCTGGCGTGAACAAAGAAGTCAGTAATGTTCAATATCAATCAAGCGTCGAGATACTCCTCCAAATATGACGATACTTCGTCAACAAGATTGATGTCATTGATGTTGTTACGAGGAGTATGCTCAATAAATTCTTGGATTATCGCGAGTGGAAATCCCTCCGTTTCTAAACCTATCATCGCCTCTCTCCCCTTCCCTCACTGTTTGAGGGAAATGACTTCATCTTGGAAGAGATTGAAGCTTGCTTATCTTGTGATTCAATTCGCGGAATTGATGATGGTGTATTTAACTCGGAGGAGACATTATTCTCCTCGAGAATTTGCTTAATGATGATCCTCATCACTCCTCCAAAAGAACTTCATATTAAGGAAACTAAAACGTTGAAAATTCTAATGATCCTTGGAGGTCGAACTTAAGGGCTTCTTGCCTCATCTTGAATATGCATTTTTGGAGGGTGATGATATATTACCAATCATCATTGCTAAAGATTTGAGTGAGGAGGAAAAGCCTCTCTTATAGAGGTTTTAAAGTCACAAGCGAGCCATCGCTTGAAACTTTCGACATTAAGGTATTAACCCGAATTTTGTACACACAAGATTTTAATGGAGGACGTTTAAACCGGCGGTTCAAAATCAAAGAAGGGTGAATCCTAAAATCCACGAAGTTATCAAAAATGAAGTTCTCAAACTTCTTGATGCCAGATTGATTTACCCTATCTCGGATAGTCCTTGGGTGAGCCCCGTGCATTGTGTGCCAAAAAAGGGTGGCATTACCGTAGTTGAATATGATAAAAACGAGTTGATTCCTACTCGATTGGTCACGGGATGGCGTGTTTGTAGTGACTACCAAAATTTAAATGATGTCACCCGCAAATACCACTTTCCTTTACCATTCATGGACCAAATGCTCGAGAGATTAATGAAAAATGAATACTATTGTTTTCTCAATGGTTTCTCTGGTTACTTCCAAATTCCCATCGACCCTCAAGACCAAGAGAAGACCAATTTAACGTGCCCTTATGGAACATTTTCTTACCGACGCATTCCTTTTGGATTATGTAATACTCCCGGTACGTTCCAAAGGTGTATGATGGCCATTTTTCATGACATGATCGAGAAAACTATGGAGGCTCTTTATGGACCATTTTTTGGTCTTCGGGGATTATTTCAAAACATGTCTCTCCAATTTCGACAAGATGGTTAAACATTGTGAAGATACTAATCTTTGTCTAAATTGGGAGAAAAGTCATTTCATGGTAAAAGAGGGCATTGTCCTCGGTCATAAGATTTCAAAAAGCGGGATTGAGGTTGATAAGGCTAAAGTTGATGTTATCTCCAAATTTCCTCATCCCACCACCGTCAAAGGTGTTCGGAATTTTCTTGGTCACGCCGGCTTCTATCGTCGATTCATTCAAGATTTTTCAAAAATAGCCCAGCCGATGACCCGTCTCCTTGAGAAAGATACTCCGTTCATCTTTTCTAAAGAGTGCATTGAAGCTTTTCAAACTTGAAGGAAAAAAATTACCGAAGTACCAATACTAGTTGCCCCCAATTCGGACCTACCTTTTGAGCTCATGTGCGATGCTAGCGACTTTGCTTTAGGTGCGGTCTTGGGGCAACGAAAAGCAAAACATTTTCAGCCTATACACTATGCTAGCAAAACTATAACCGAGGCTCAAGCACATTACACTACGACAAAAAACGAATTATTAGCCGTGGTGTATGCTTTCTAGAAATTCCGACCATACTTAATCTTGTATAAAATCATAGTGTATACGGATCACTCGGGCCTCAAATATCTTTTTGCAAAACAAGAAGCAAAGTCGAGATTGCTCCAGTGGGTTCTCCACGTTCAAGAATTTGATATCATCATCCGTGATAAAAAAGCAACCGAGAACCTCGCGGCCGATCATTTATCCCGATTAGAGAATCCTCACCAAAGTGTGCTCGAGAAAAAGGAAATAAATGAAACATTTCCTCTCGAGACACTTAACATGGTATATTTTCATGGTGACACAAGTACCCCATGGTTTTCCGATTTTGCAAACTACCATGCGGGGAACCTCGTTGTTAAAGGGATGTCATCCCAACAAAAAAACAAATTTTTCAAAGACGTTCAGAATTACTTTTGGGAAGACCCCTTCTTGTTTAAAGTATGTGCGGATCAAGTCATTCGGCGGTGTGTTCATGGCTAAGAAGCCATTGATATTCTCAAAGCTTGCCACAATGGACCCACGAGGGGACATCATGGCCCGAACTACACCGCCAAAAAGGTGTTTGACTCCGGTTTCTATTGGCCCACAATCTATCGTGATACCCATGACTTAGTCAAATCATGTGACTCTTGTCAACGTCACGGCAAAATCTCGCAAAAGGATGAAATGCCACAAAATGCCATCCAAGTGTGCGAGATCTTTGACGTGTGGGGCATCGACTTTATGTGGCCGTTCCCGTCTTCACGAGGGAACAAGTATATACTCATGGGGGTCGATTACTTGTCTAAATTGGTTGAAGCGAAAGCGCTCCCCACCAACGACGCCCGAGTAGTTGTGAAGTTTTTAAAATCTCTCTTTGCTTGTTTTGGAACTCCCCGTGCCATCATTAGTGATCTCGGTCCACACTTTTGCAATGACCAATTTTCAAAGGTCATGCTTGAGTACGGTGTCACTCACTGTCTTGCTATCTCGTATCACCCACAAACTAGTGGTCAAGTGGAAGTCTCAAACCGTGGTTTAAAAAGAATCTTGGAAAGGATCGTAGGAGAAAACCGTGCCTCTTGGTCGGACAAATTAGATGATGCACTTTGGGCCTTTCGTACCGCTTACAAAACACCCATCGGGTGTACTCCTTACAAGCTTGTGTACGGAAAGGCATGTCATCTACCAATCGTTCTCGAGCACAAAGCCTATTGGGCCTTGAAGCATGCAAACTTTTATCTCAAGTCTGCGGGTGATCACCAAAAAGTTCAACTCAATGAATTTTATGAACTTTGTAGGATCGTTATTAATTTTGATCATGTGATCCTGGACCAAGGTTGATTCAAGAGTGAATCGCCCCATCGTTTCTATCCAGTTGTCAAAAGTTTGATTCTTGAAGAATCTCACATGTCACCCACCAAGAGCTTGTTTGATGTTGGCTCAAGAAGGATTTCCATCTTCATCGTGAATATTTAACATATCACTCGGATGTTCAGCGTTACCACAAGGATAATCGTGGGGCGAAAACCATTTTTGAGAAAGTCTTTTAAATAGTATGAAAAGCCATTTTGAGAAAAGTCCTTTTATGTAGTACGAAAAACCACTTTTGAGAAAGTCTTTTAAATAGTATGAAAAGCCATTTTGAGTAAGTCTGCCTGGAAAATGTCTTGTCAACTCATCTTGTTACAAGTCCCGCCCATAAAAGACTTGTAACATATAAGCTCACATATATTTCTATATTTCAAGTAGTAAGTCTGGTATTCATTGCACATATGGTCATAATAACGCCTCGTATATAGTAAAGTTATGCGGCAAAGCCTCAAAAATAAATAATATGCGTTCCATAGACAGGGAATGAGAGGTTGGTGGACCTCTAATAGCGCTATCCATACTACCTCTTGCTCCGACAAGGGAGCCGTCAGGCAGTGCGTATAATTGGAGTGCGAACGGCAAACCAATCGGGACTAACAATGCGAATGTCTCTTTGTTACAAACATTCTATCATAAAAACTATTATATACTATCAAATCACATTGCTCCAAACATGGGAGACTCGGCCTTTGCTCCGAACAAGGAGACTTTAGGGTGCTCGAGCAGAGGAGACTTGGTCGAGAATGTACGGTCCATTAGGTTCAAACAAGTCATAAGTTCATATGTAATTCCAAGAGTCTAAGGGTTCAAAATATATTAAATAGTTCAAATCAAGTCAAAAGAGAGTTCAATATAAGTAAAGAGTTCAAAATATATCAAATAGTTCAAATCAAGTCAAAAGAGAGTTCAATATAAGTCAAATGGTTCAAAATATATCAAATTGTTCAAATCAAGTCAAAAGAGAGTTCAATATAAGTCAAAGGGTTCAAAATATGTCAAAGGGTTCAATAAGTTCATAAAACATTAATTAATTTAATTCAAGTAGAATTCATGCATTCTACTCCAATACTATTAAAGCATTTAAAAAGGGGGTCCGTGAATACTCACTAGCATAAAAAGTTCAGTAAGTTCATAATTTAGTGTAAACAATATAGTTTAAGTTTTAGGTTCATGCATTTCACCCTAAATGAGAAAAATGGTAAAAAGGGGACTTTGAAACTCACCTCAGTAAAGCAGTCTAATTATTGTCAAGTCAGATAGTATAAGTGTGCGGCTTCGACATGCAAACTAGATAAGTATGGAAGCTTTAGTCTATATTTCATAATTAAGACCCATTTTGGTTTACGGAAAAATTTCAAGTGTTTGATGTTGTTTTTGCTTGTGTGGCGTCATCTAAGTTTAACTAGTTTGGTAAGTATTGGCTTTTGGAAGTAGTTAATAGAACATTTATTGAGGATGAACGAGAATTTGGTTCGAGGATAACCGAATGACGATGTATGGAAAATAATTACATATTTTATAAGGCGTTAATGGTTTATGTGAGTATCATGAGCGAATGATATATATATATATATATATATATATATATATATATATATATATATATATATATATATATATATATATATATATATATATATATATATATATATCTTGTGTAAGCCTAGCTTAGATGACACTTCTTTGTTCGGTGGAGAATATGACATATCTTGATTCGCCGTCTCTACCTCAAGAGATGATCAATACCATCACCGGACCCGATAGCGGGAAGTGGAATGTCGAGATTTTCACCGTCGAACTTTGTCACTCAAGAACCACTCTTTATCTATGATAGGATGCATGTTATATTCGAAATCCGGATTATCCCTGCTCTCAATCGGTCCATCAAATTACTACAAACATATATTTAACAAAGACATCATAAACAAAGACATTATAAACCAACAAATATGAAGGTTCGGCGTTAAGCTTATATGAGTAACTGAAGGCATTGGTAGGTTTAATTATTTTAATTGTGTTTAACGTACTTATGTGCAAACAACTAATAAAAGTAAATAATTTTTTTTCTAGGCTAATGTCACATGCAGGGTTTTGACCAGAACATGTATTGACAAATTATGGTGTTACACAACCATCATAACGGGCCCATCTTACCATATGTAGTACATATTATGTACTAAAGAGACACCCCAACACGAATATCAAGTCTACTAATCATAAGTTCCTGTTCAGCAGCAGCCTGAGCTTTTGCTTCAGTTGAAGACTTACTTGGTCATTCTTTCGTTCCACCTTTGTTTGCACACAAGTTGAGTGTACAAAAATGACACGACTGTTAAAGTGCACACATTTTAGGAAGTTAAGGTGTTTAAGTAATGGGCGTGGAACAAATTCTGAAATGAATGCGACTGGAAAACTTTATGAAAGATAACGCATAACAAACTAACTCTTCTTTTGGTAAAATAATAATAACAAATAGACAACCATTGTAATTTTGGTGGTGTTCAACTTTCTGTAACTTTTTGCTTGACTTCTTCCTTCACCGCCTGTTCGACTTGACTTCCAAACAAACTTATTCCTAAAAACTCCACTTCTTCCTATTTTGCACATAAGAAACATTAATATATAAAAGATCATAAAATTAAACATCGCCAAATGTTCAAAAATACCGCCTAGAAATAACATATTTACTAATTCCGTAAATAATGGCACATGGGTCCCAATTTTGTGACCAACAAGTATGATCTCCCAAGGACTTTTGATATTTTAAAAGACATCCCCGTCTTCATCAGAAAGGGATAGTAGAAGAGGCATATTTAGTTGCTTGAGTACCTGTTAACAAACAATTGAAAGGAACACTTATAAAAGTGGTCTTTTATATATGGGACACATAGTAACTTTCTTTCATAAACTTTCAAACAGAAATGTAAATTTACTTGCCTCCCTCTCAGTTGGCTGGTACACATAGAGTAAATTGTTCATATACAGCACATTTGTGGGCGTGTGCTGTTTCTCACTTTTTACCAACTCAAGAAAAGCAAAATCAACCACAGACTACAGTCACCATACTGATAACATATATAATATCTATACAACAATTGTACAGATATAGAAACTCGTAAGTTAACATACCTTCATATGGCAGTGGCATTCATAGATTATTTTGATGCGAGACGGGATATTTTCTATCTCAAGATTCAGAATCATGTAATGCAACAACAAGTTGTTATCGTTCAGCTCAACTTAAACAACCCTTTGCATGATGCATGTAACAGCCCTCTGCATATTTTGCAAGTAATGATAATCAATTACACGTTAAATTTAATAAATTGGAATAATCAAAATAACAATGTGGCCTATAAACTATAAAGTTACCACATTTAAATCATACCTGGATTTCCCCGAGTATGGTATCCTTATGGGTAGGGTTGACACAGCCCGTGGCTGACACAAACCTGCAACTACACCATCCCCTGTTCACTAAAGAATATAAGATACTGACATAAGAAAAGGCATTTGTTCACCTGTTGGTTCAACATGCTTATGAAATTCATTCATGTCTCCTATTTTCCGCCTTCTTGACAGTTCCAACTACATCCTGAATTCCAGCCGCTGGAATATAATCTAACTCTGTGAAAAGGTTTCTTGCAAGTTAGGAGCCTTTATGGTTACATGAATAGAGAGAATTGAGAAGAGAGAGAAAAAAAAAAAAAACCATACCACTCCTTAAGAGCCAGTGGTTGCTGCATAAAGTAAGACCCTTCATTAGCAAGCATTTGCATTCTCTAGAGCAGTCTCGTCCATCGAAAACCATGACTTTGCTGCCCAAGTCCGAAGGACCTTGCTAGGAAACGTACCTGTTAAACATGCAACATAAGACAATAAAAGTAATCAAATAATGTGTATAAACCATAAAGATTTGCATTTAGGTAAAACTATCCAACACAATTTTAAATGTGCCAAGTAACAATCATGTACTAAGTTGTCATGAATAAGTTTGCATATCTCACCGATACCCTTTTCATAAACTCCATGAGTCGAAGCATATCTGGTGGTAACATACGTATTATATGCAACATATCCACCACTCGAGTCTTTGGAGGCATGCGGTGTTGCTAGCGGTCGAGATCCTCTTCACGAGAGTAATTATAACATGAAAAGAATCGGTTAAATATGATTACCTTCAAGTATGATCATTAGTTCTTGGAGAGCGGATAAACAATTTGCAACCACCTACGTAGTTTACAAGATTAACTTAAAGATTCTCAAACCTTAAAAGTGAAATAAACGTAACATTGGTGAACTATATACGACTACACTTTTGTGACGTTGCAAGAAGCACAATGGCATACGAGGAGCAGTTATTAATATCTAATAAACATCATCTAGGATCACAACAAAACTAAACATGTCTATTACAAGCAAGCCGGCACAAAAGAGTAAGCATCGAAGCTACGAGTGGGGCTAAATGACTAATAATCCAACCTATTGGCTTCTTTAAGAAAAGTTTTTAGTTCACAAAATGATTAAGATGACATTTGCATATAGAAAGAAAATGAAGATTAGGCTCGGTTAGTAATGAAATTGCGGACACTTTCGGTGCTTATGCTTGTTAGCTTATAAACTCACCCCTCTATATACTGGTAAAAGTTATTTATAGCCAAACAGGCCTCGTTTTCCATTTTCCAAGTGCTCTCCACCACGACATTTGCCATATCCCTATGCATTTAGTATTTTAAGAAATAGAGGGTGTTTGGATGAGTCAAGCTTAAAATTTTCAAGAATCCTGTGTTGAAAACATTATACTTATTAGCATATTCACAATAAAACACCTTCAAAGCGGTTGGAAGTTTTTTGAAAATCACCAAAAGCTAATAAGTGCAAAATATAAGCTTACCCAAATTCCCAAACACACCCGTACTGTATTACCATAACCATATAGAAATCTTTCAAATTTTATATATGAAACACTGAAGGCTATATTGTCTCTATATTGTCTCGGCATAGCGCACAAGTATCCTATTATTTTTATATGAATAGTTTCTTCATGGTAATGCATTTCGTGTTTTTGCTGCTGTGTCATTTCTTGACCTTTTGGTATCATTAGTTTCAAATCATTCAGTATTATTTACCTTAAGTACTCCATGTCATTCAATAATAAGCTAAAACTTTATTTTCAAGACCTATGATACTATCAAGTGATCTTCAGTTCAAGATACAAATGCCTCGCCGAGTATTTTTGTGTCCTTTAACCTTTCCTCTCTCAGTGTTTTCAGTTTGTTTAGGTATGTCTTTGCATAGCAATTTAGGTAGTGGCCTTGATATATCAGTTAATTTGCTACAAGATTCTCCATTTCTAAAACCAAACTCCATGTGAGCATCATAATGAGCATTTCTACATAATATTATCATAAAGTTACTTGCATAGATAGAATGTTACACCTTTTGGCAAGTGCTGGGTTATTTAGTAAAGTGCTCATTCTTTGTTGCCAATGGAGATGAGTTTTGTTGAAGTGGTGATGCCATTGCAATTGATTCACCACCATCTTGTTTCTTCAAATATTTTAAACGGATAGGAATACCCCCCTTCTCTGACACCAACTTATCAATTTTGTTTCCATTGCATAGATCAGAAGTATAGTTACACATATGACTAAAATAAAGGTGAATGAATTTTAGTATCAGATAAATGAAATGCTTTTAGTTATAGTGTGTTCCCAAAGTTCTTATTGTAATCCTCTATGAAGTATGTATTAACTATATTTGACACATATTCCAACTTAGATTGTGTATTTAAATCTTATTTCCATTACCATACTGCAACCGTTTCATGCATCTATACTAAGATCTACACATAGAAAATGCATACAATCTCACCCATACAGCGAGTCCAGATGAAGTTTGGAAAATGAATTAGCACTACTCTTAACAGTTTCTCAAGACATGTATTCTCTCTCTACACATAAATTACACACTTGACATCAACCGTTGGCTTTGTAACCAGCAAACCGATCCTGAACCGATGATTTTGTCATGGTAGCAATATGTAAATGAAAACTCAGCATTATGATTAAAATATGGTGATACAAACCGTCTCTATATTGTCTCGGCATAGCGTGCATGTATCCTATTATTTTTATATGAGTAGTTTGATATGGCTTAAGGTTATCCAACATATAATTACCAAAATCCATAAAGTATCGAAAAGCATTGTTTGCCAAATAATTTAACATAGTGCAGGTACATATAGCCTGATGATTAAAACATAGTTATAGACTAAAGGTAGCAATATAGTTGCACCATAAGAACATACTTTAGCAAATTAATATCTGAGAAAATATTGTAAATAAGTACCATACTAAAAGATAGCAGATTAATGATTGCTCAATAAGCTAAGGACATTGATGGACACTTAGTTCACTGGAGTCAATCTCATTTGCTGCTAAATTTAAACCACACTGCAGCCAAAAAAGGAATAATTAAAAACAGTGGTATATAAGATTTCATTCAAAGGTGTCTAATATCAGAAGGACTAATTTAAATCAGTTGTAGATAACTTACTCAAGATTCTGGATGTCGATGATTCATTGTATCACTCGTTTTCTTATAGGGTCGCTTGATACCTTTGGCAGTTATTCGTGAAGTTTTCCCCATAGAATGTACATGCTCACTACCTGTGTGCGAGCCTGCGTATTTATTTTATGTTGCCTCACGAATGCCTACAACAAAGAAACTGTCAACACAATCGAATGCCATAGTTATTAACAATTATATGTAGACTGCGTACAGATACCATGACACAAATGTGGAGGGAATTGAATATACGTAGGGCGTTTGGTCTCTTTAGCTATCAGCTAAATTAAATGTGTAAACCGACCATAGCTCAGTCGACATTATACCTATTGTACAGTTCATTTTTTTAATCCAAAACCCTAAACCGGCTATCATACTTTTCAAAGATTCTTATTTCTCCCTGGATACATCCTTAGCTAAAGAAAGGAAAAGAAGCAAACAATCTCTTCACTAACAATGCACACAATAGCGAAAGACCATCACGGATGGAAGAAATCCTGGAACCTTGAATCGCATATTCATTGTAAGTACATGTAGCCCGATGATTAAAATATGGTGATACAAGTTGGAAACTTCGTAACGCTTCCTTTTGCGGACTCACTAATTAAAAACGATCCTTACAAAGATAAAATACTATATAAAGTAGAGCGTTTATGATTAAACACGACTTAATAATTACTTGTTCTTTATAATGACCTTGTTTAGTGTAATTTCCATAAAGTGGTGAAAGCATACATACCACTGTGAATGATTGAAAAAGTTTCTGGTCTCTTCATCATGAGTATTCATTAATCCTGCCTGCATCAATTTTGATCACCACAAATAGCAAGCATCATTGCTTAATCATAGCAAGTGAATTTGAAATTTTGCTATCTCACCGTTTTAACAAAGATGTGTTTTCCACGAAGATGTGTCAATACCAGGTTCAATGGAAACATAACAATAACTTGAACCTCAATAGCCTATGATCGAGGTTAGAAACAGCATGGGTTTTTTTAAGAACACACACACACACACACACACACACACACACACACATATATATATATATATATATATATATATATATATATATATATATATATATAGAATAAAATAATTTTAACATCAAATTAAAAGAAAAAAAAATACCTTTTTGCAGAATACAATGAGCAAAGAGGTTTTGTGTGTGTTTGTGATTCTAAACGTGAATTTACATGATGAGATGGATTAGGTTAAAGTTTATAATTTAAGGAATGGATATGTGCTATATAACTTTTCTTTTTTAGCTAAATACATTCCTTTTCAAACTAATAGAAATAGTCAATAATTAGTTGTGTAGGTTTATATATTTGGTTTTGCAAGATATAATCAAAAAATATGTTGGTCTAGTGGTTATCAAGCTTGTTAATTATACAAACCTCCTAGGTTCAATCCTTGCAAGTGGCAAAATTTCTAAAAAAATCAAATTTTTTAGTAAATTTAATTATTCTGAAATTTAATTAAATAATTTTATTAAAACAAAATTAATGAACAAAGTGTGCTTAAGTGAAATTATGATGACATAGATTAATGACGTGGCATTATGGGATGCCACGTGGAATAATATGGCATGCCTCCTCTTATATATAATGTATAGATAGGGAAGGGATCGGGTGGGGATTAAGCTTTTAAGTAGGGATGGTGCGGAAATATCACGGTAGCTTTTAAAAAATTCAAGAAAATCTGAAAAATTAAAAAATAAAGAGGAAGATAAATTATTAAGAATCGTGAAAAATTTTCAAAAAATCGTTTTCATGATTAAAGGTATTGTGATATTAAGGTCTGATTTTGACTTTTGTAAAAAAGTCAAGATCTGATCTTAATATCACATAAACTTTTTTTATAAATACAAATTGTTAATATCACACTAACTTTTTTTTTTATATCACACTACCTTTTTAATTTTTTACTAATATTATTAATGTCACCGTTCCTTTTTTAATAAAAAATGTTAATATCACGGTTCTTTTTTACTATCATATGCTTTTTTAATAAAATTGTTAATATCATAGTAACTATCATATGTTTCTTAATATCACGGTTCATTTTTACATGTAAAAAAGCTTAATATCACAGTTGGTTTTATAATATCACCATTTTATAATATCACAGTTTCATAATATCACAGTAGGACTCATAATTTCGTTAATATCATGGTAGGACTCATAATCAAAAAACAAAAAGTGTTCAGAAAAATCTGAAAAATAAAAAAATGAAAGAAGATAACAATAATAAGGATCGCTCATAAGGAAAAAATTTAAAAAAATCGTTTACATGGTCAATTGGTACCATGAAGTTAAGCGTAGATCTTGACTTTTTACAAAAGTCAAGATCGATCTGAATGGCGGTCCAAATCGTCCGTCGTCCGCACTAAAATTAAAATCCGCACATGATCCTCACTATATATATATATATATATATATATATATATATATATATATATATATATATATATATATATATATATATATATATATATATTAAGTCACTAATGTTGTAAAAATAAATGTATTTATTTAAAAAAATAATTGAGCATTAACTTAATTTAAATACAACTTGTAATTAGAAAATTCAATGTAAATTTTGATGAAATCTTGCTAGGTGTTATCGTAAAAATATAATATGTTACAATAGATATATTTGTCGAAAATTGGGCATGACCCGGGTGTATAACCTCATTTGTTTTGCGGTGACTATTGTCAAAAGTTTCTATAATAAATTTTATCAAGTTTAAATATCCGAGTTAATATTTGAAATCAAATGTTTACAAGTTTATATCGATAATAATTAGAAGTGTAAAAACTTTCTAATTTAGCCGCGAGTAGTGAAACTAAACTCATTTTAAATAACCTGTTTTCCAAACTTTTCTTATGTTTATTATTCATTTCGTGTCTCATGTTAATAATAACACTAACGATATATTGTATGCCTTGGTGAAAACCGTAGAGGGTGGATGAGTTTAACAAGACGAAGACGAGTTGAACGAAATGGAATTGAGTCGAGGAAAAACTCGAGATAATACGGACTCCAACGCCCCGGGTGTCCTGTTAAAACAAAACGGTCCCTTACAGAATTGGGATTCGGGCCAAACCTTACACACACACTTCTTATTTAATTGTTTTGGGTTGGGCCTGTTGCACAACATAACTGAACGCACCCTTAAATCATGACTGGGCTTGAGGCCCATACACCCTTCTAACCCAACGCAGCTTGGATAAAATTAATGTTGTGGTTTTATTTTTGGCGCAAGGAGGTAACCAACATCAAGCTCACCTTTGTGGGAGTAGTTTTGGCCAAGAAGCCAAGTCAAAATGCAAAACACAAGTAAGCTAAGCGTTAACCCACATGATTCTTACGAGTCCTTGGCGACCACGATGTGGTCGATTGTGACAAACCGAGTGGAGCCACCTTGAGGTGCCTCGTTATGTAACACCCCAAATCGGTTTAGCGGAAGCATACGGGTCATGGGGTGCTACTAAATAGGAGATCATAACACAAGTAATAAAGAACGGAATACATACTCCGTTTAATTTCATAAAATTGTTTTAAAAACATTGTTTTACAAACATTGTTCAAATAAAAGGACACAACCCATAAGTTTTGTGGTCCCAAATAAAACATAGATATATGTTAAAACACTTCTTTAAAGATAACTACGACCATTGCCACTCCTTGCCTTGAACCAAGATATCAAATCAAACACCTGAGAAAATATGCTAAAAATGTCAGCTAAAAGCTGGTGAGTTCATAGGTTTATAATTAAAACAGTAAGTATGGACCATAATCAAAGGCATATAATCATTACAACGAATATAATGATGTATGAATGAAAGTCTATTACGCTAGCACTAAGTTCATGCAACCGATGCTACGACAATTTCTATATGCAAAATGAAGTCATACAATTTATGGGACCCAATGCGAGTGTTTTGTCCCTTTACACTCGATTCCGACATGGTATACGTTTCGCCTTGGCCTAAGTATGGCCAACCGAACGGAAGAGTCACCCTCAATAGATCTATTTATAACATTCACGCTTCTCAACAGGGAACTGACGGTTCATGAATGGGGCATTTCTAGGGACATAAGGGCTTAGGCTAAACCACGTAATAGTAATCATGCAATAGTTCAGGTCCATAAAAAGGTTTTTCATATTTTCTCACCCCAAAATGTATAAAACAATTTATCAAGTAAAAGTGGGTCTATAAACTCACCTTAGCAATAAGTAGTCCAAAGGTGGGATTTAATGAGTGTTGTGGAGCTGCACGGACACGCGACCTAGATAAGTAGGGCAAAGATTTAGTTTTTCTTTTTAGTTAAGACTTACTTAAATTGGTTAAATTAATATTGTTTTTGTTATGGCGCTAAGACCAAAATTTGTTGGTAAAATATCCATAAGGTTTTACTAGTAAGTATATACATGTGTATATATACTTATTTATGTTGACACATAATTGTATTGTCAAATCAAACAAAGTTGATTTACCTTCTAATGTCTTTTGCTTTAGAGTATACTCATTTTAAATTTGAAAACTTTCAAATTTATTATATGTTAAAATAATCTTGTTAGACAATATTTATTTGTCGAAAATTGGTTCTTAACATTGGAATTTAATGTCTAAAATCTTACTTAGCATAAATCGTCTACCGAACACATTGTTGTTTAAGACTTTGATATGAAACTTATTAAGTAACTTATGCTTTTAACACTTGTTTCTCTATTTAGGTTGACTTGAATTAAGCATTTTACACTTCATTTCATGACATATAACGAAGTGAAAGGTTATGAATATGCGGGAAACAAGTTTAGTTTTATTTGACTTCGATTTTACACCTCGAGTTTTATTTGTTGACCTGTCTAACGCCCAAACAAACACTCTTGTTGTTCAAGTGCAATGTAGTCCGACAACACGGGTACTAGGATGGGTTTAGGCCCATAAGAATTATTAATACTTCCTTGAGTGGGTCGGGTGTGGCCCAATATTGTTTTAGGTATGTTTCCATCAGGTTCATCCAACCATGGAAACAATGATGAGCAAGTATTGATAAAGGTTTTCATAGCAGTGAATGGTTTACGGTTTATCCGAGAATGATGGCTTGTCCGGAAGAAAGGTACGACATACGACCACCCCTGTGGTATCGCGATGCCATAAGAAGACTAACACCCTTCGTGGGTGTTTGTGACTCGGAGACAACAAAACAACATAGAAGAATACGGGTAATATATCAGGTTTGCCAACCCGAAACCTCTTATGTCGAGACTTTCAACAGCGAGTGAACCAAAGATAATAGTCATGTTCCATTATCGATAATCAACCATCCCACTTAAGGCTTCAAAACATCACCACTGTGGCGATATCCACAATGGGTTTTCGACCAATTTGACTTCACCAACAAAGACCAACAAAAGGAAAACATTAGACTAACTCCACATTAGGATGAGCACATATCTAAACCATGATATCAACAATTATATGAAACCAAATTTTCTAGCTCTTGGGTTTACTTTTTCGACAGAAGGAAGAAAATACATTTACATAACCTCATTCAATAAATAAAACTTAGCCTAAAAATCGAATTATCCATTTCATAGTTAAACAAGTTTATGAATTTAACAAAGTATAGGATTGAATTTACCCTTTACAAGGATGGAATGTGATAACAATGGAGTCGAAGGCCAACCCGAGAAACTAACACCACCAATAATCCCAATCGATCCGGAGCAAAGCACAAGCAAGATCCTTCAAAACCTTTAATCTTTCTTATCCTTTGTGGTGAGATTTGAGGTGTGTTACTCTTCAGGGTTGCCTCGACAGGAATAAAAGAAAAGAGGAGGAGTGGTCTTTGACTAAGCTTTCCAATCTTGGAAGATGAGAAGGTAACCATTTTCAGCAAATATCACCATCTCTCTTGTCTTTATCCTTTTCACGCGTGTTGACCTTGGGAAGATGGAGATGACCTCTAGAAGTCATTAGCTTCATAGCCCATTTGGGCGGGTAAAAGGGATTGATGAAAGTGATTTATGCTTCATTCTTGTTGGGTCTCGATTGGAATTGTGAGGGGCACCAGAGAAAGAAAAAGAAGGGAGACAATTTATTTCATGTTGAGATGGGGAAGGTAAAGATAGTCTAAGATTTTCCCAATTGGGTTTCCTCTTCTTTGACCTAGGCGATGAGATAGGAGCAGGTAGAGATAGGAGGAATATGACTTTCTTCCTGTCTTTTGTCGTGAGATGGGCACGTGTGAGGTGAAGACAAAGAGGGGAAAGAAAATAAAGTATCAAAGTAATTTGGTAGGGTATTATTTTCGATATCATTTGATGTATTATTTTCATAAGTATGTAAGTAGTATTTTAATGTATTGGGTATTATAAATATTGGTAAATGGTTAGTTGACAAATATTGTAAGTAATACATTTAATTGTGTTATGTACTTAGTGTCTCACGAAATTATACTGTGATCGTATTTTTATGGTTCGATGAATTTTATGCTGAAACGCTTTATGAATACATTTCTAAAATAGTATTACACTTATAATGTTTTCATTTCCGGGGTGTTACTATCTTTTTACTTTGCCCTTAACGTGGTGTCGGTATGTGGCGGTGCTGGGAATAACGAGATAACCTCTCGTCATATAATTTAATCATTAGAAAATTTTTAGAGACTATAATATCACTATTCTCTAATTAAATTACAAATGCAATAGATTATACAGTATGCTACAGTATATGAGTTATCCACTCGAAATGGTCAGGTAAGCCAATGTGTGCTTAATGTAATATGCTTAGTAATGATAAATTACCATTTATTATTTAATAATAAGTGAAAAATTACCATGTGTCACATCCTCCCCGCCTTAAAAGGAAAACCTTCCTCGGTTTTCAGTTAGAGTTACGTGATGAAGTTGTGAAAAGATGTGGGTATTTACGCCTGAACTCATCTTCACGTTCCCACATGTATTTTAGACCTCTTTAAGAGTTCAAACGGACTTTAACAATAGGGATGCGGCTTTGCTTAAGCCGTTTGATTTCTCGATCCATGATCTCAATGGGTTCCTCGATGAAGTTCAATCTTTCGTCGATTTGGATATCTTCCAACGGAATCGCAAGAGTTTCGTCAGAAAGACATTTCTTCAAGTTGCATACGTGAAACAAGTTATGCACAGAGTTGAGTTCTTGTGGTAACTCGAGTCGGTAAGCTACCAGCCCGATTCTTGCGTGAATTTTGAAAGGTCCAGTGTAACGAGGATTCAACTTTCCACATTTTCTAAAACAAATTACGCCTTTCCATGGCGAGACTTTTAGCATGACTTTATCACCCACTGGAAATTCAAGTGGCTTTCGTCCCTTGTCCGCGTAGCTCTTTAGACGATCACGAGCTGCTTGCAGTCGGTTTTTTATTAGCACAATCTTCTCAGTAGTCTCTTGAATTAGTTCCGGACCAGTAAGTTGACTTTCTCCGACTTCGGCCCAACACACGAGCGATCTTCACTTCTGACCGTAGAGTGTTTCGTATGGTGCAGCTTTGATGCTTGTATGATAGCTGTTGTTGTAAGAGAATTCGGCTAACGGCAAATGTCTATCCCAGCCATTTCCAAAATCTATCACAAATTCTCTTAGCATATCCTACAGAGTTTGAATGTTCCTTTCGCTTTGTCCATCAGTTTGAGGATGGTAAGCGGTGCTCATGACCAGGTTAGATCCTAAAGCATCTTGAAGTGACTTCCAGAAATTTGAAGTGAAGCGGCTATCTCTATCAAGATAATGGAGATTGGGACGCCATGGCGTGCGATGATTTCCTTCAAGTACAATCGTGCAAGTTTGTCCATACTGTCGTTTTCCTTTATCGGTAGAAAATGGGCTGACTTGGTGACACGATCAACTATTACCCAAATAGTGGCGTAGCCACCGAAGGTCTTTGGTAGCTTGGTAATAAAGTCCATCGTTATGCGTTCCCATTTCCATTCGGGAATTTTGGGTTGCACCAATAGACCTGAGGGTCTTTGGTGCTCGGCTTTGACTTTTGAGCAGGTTAAACACTAGCTAACATATGTCGCAATGTAGGCCTTCATGTTTAGCCACCAGTATAATTTCTTCAGATCTAGATACATTTTGTCGGACCCTGGATGTATGGAGTATTTTGATTTGTGGGATTTGTGCATAATGATATCACGAGTTCCTCCATAACATGGAATCCAAGTCCGATCCTTAAATCACAAGATTCCATCAGACCTTTTTACGAATCCATTCTCACTTTCGGCATCCCGTAAAGGTTCTCATTTGGGCGATTCTCTTCTTTGAGCGCTTCCGATTGAGCTTCAAGAATCTTGGATGGAAGAGGTGAACTGATTGTCATACCCAAAGATCTGACTCTAAGGGGTTTCGGTCGCTCTTTTCTGCTGAGAGCATCAGCAACTACATTTGCCTTACCCGGGTGGTAACAAATTTCACAGTCGTAGTCACTGAGCAATTCCAACCATCGGCGTTGCCTCATGTTCAGTTCTTTTTAGTCCAAAATGTGTTGTAGGCTTTTGTGATTGGTGTACACGATACACTTTGTGCCATACAAATAATGTATCCAAATTCTGAGTGCGAACACAACCGATCATAATTCCAGGTCATGTGTTGTGTAATTCTTCTCATGGGTTTTTAACTGGCGAGAGGCGTATGCTATTACCTTCTCCCTTTGCATTAACACCGCTCCTAGCCCCTTGTGTGAAGCGTCACAATAAACAACAAAGTCTTCACTACCCTCGGGTAGGGCCAAGATAGGTGCACTACACAACTTTTCCTTAAGGAGTTGAAAAGCTTCTTCTTCTTTTTCTCCCCAGTAAAAATTGACGTTTTTCTAGGTTAGTTTGGTTAAAGACTTTGCTATCTTTGAGAATCCTTCGATAAATCTTCTGTAGTATCCGAAAGTCCTAAAATTGGCGTATTTTAGTAGGTGTTGTGGGTGTCGCCCAATCCTTTATTGACTCTATCTTTGCGGGATCTACATGAATACCCTGACTGTCAATTACATGACCCAGAAATTGCACAGTTGATATCCAAAACTCACACTTCGAGAACTTAGCATACAGTTCCTCCCTTTTTAGCAATTCCAATATTAACCTAAGATGTTCTTCATGTTCTTTCATGCTCTTGGAATAAATCAAGATGTCGTGAATGAAGACAATTACGAATTTGTCCAGATATGGTTTGCACACTCGGTTCATGAGGTCCATGAACACAGCTGGTGCGTTGGTCAACCCAAAAGTCATGACTTGGAACTCATAATGTCCATAACGAGTTCTGAATGCGGTCTTGGGAATATCTTCTTCTCGAACTGTTAGTTGATGGTATCCTGACCTTAGGTCAATTTTTGAATAAACGCTCGAACCTTGAAGTTGGTCAAATAAGTCATCGATCCTTGGGAGTGGGTAACGGTTCTTAATGGTCAGTTTATTCAACTCGCGGTAGTCGATGCACATTCTGAAAGTTCCATCCTTCTTCTTGACGAATAGAACCGGTGCTCCCCATGGTGAAGAACTCGGTCTGATGAACCCTTTTTCCGCAAGTTCTGATAATTGGTTTGATAGCTCTTGTAGTTTTGTTGGAGTTAGTCGATAAGGTGCTCTTGCCACAGGAGCGACACCAACACTAAATCGATTCAAAATTCGACCTGTCGAGCTGGCGGAAGTCCCGGTAAGTCTTCAGGAAAGACTTTTGGAAATTCTCTCACTATTGGCACATCCTCCAGGCGTTTTAAATACTGTTTCATTTCTTCCTTCCCAGTGACTTGGGCTAGGAATAGATGACATCCTTCCTCGATACACTTTAACACCTTAGTGCAGGAAATGATGTTTAGTCTTGACGCACTTCTTCTTTCACTTCTATCTCCTTCTATAGTTAGGACTTCATTTCCATAGGGTAGTCGGAAGAGCTTCTCGTCGCAAATGATGGCGGCATGGTATTTGACAACCAATCCATCCCAATGATAACATCGAAACTGCCCAGTTCTACTGGCATAAGATCGATGTTGAATGGGTGGTTCAACAGGTTTAGAGTGCAACCTTTTATGAAGGTATCTACCCTTTCTACATTACCGTTAGATAGTTCCACATTGTATGCATTGTCTAAAGTAGTCGGGGCAATATCGAGTAGTGGACTAAATGCATTAGAAAAAAAACTCCTATCCGCTCCCGTATCAAAAAATATGGATGCATAACGGTTATTTATAAGGAACGTACCCGTCATGACATTCGGGTCCTCCTGAGCCTCCACTTTGGTCACTGCATAGACCCTTCCACGAGCTCCTCCACTATTTCCATGGGTATCTTGTTGTCCAACATTTCCCTGAATCCTGCCATTTCCATAGCTTCCTTGGTTTCCTTGGTTACTTCGGTTACCTTGATTTCCTCTGTTGCCTTGGTTTCTGGGTTTTTGGCATTCATTCTTATAATGCCCCTTTTCACCACAACCAATGCAAGTTATAGCAGCCTTAGGGTCCTGAGCTGGTGATGTTTGAACTGTCGCCAAAGATTTGGATATGCAGTTCCTAGTCAAGTGTCCGACCTTCTGACAATTGTGGCATTTGACCGTACACTGTCCTTTGTGGTGCAGTGTGCACCTATTGCACAATGGCGCAGTCCCTGCATACAATTTACTTTCTCTCGTTCCAGTTGCATAAGCTCTAGCAACATTTTACCTTTTTTTCTAGTTGTTGTTGTGGTTTCCACTGTTGTTGTTGTGATTCCCATGGTTGTTGAAGCTTCGGGAGTGATCATCCCATTTTCTCTTGTTGTCGACCACTTTTTCCAAGGCATCCTTGATCACTTGATCCATAAGTTTATTGGCCACTTCAATAGTCTCATGGAGATTAGCAGCCTTAGAAGTGGTGACGTTTCCTTTGATGGATGGGGGCAGTCCCCCGATGTACCTTTCTAATAGCCGAGTTTCATTTGAACGATCTCGGGGCATATAGTAAAGCCAATTCTGGCCGATTGTAGGCGACCATGTTAGTGCCCTGAACCTTGAGGTTCCAAAACTCATGTTCCAACTTCTTTATCTCGTTGCGAGGGCAATACTTTCGAAGAACCATTTCTTTGAAGTTTTCCCATGGCATGGCGTAAGCAACATCAATTCTTGCGGACTTCAAGTAGTTGTTCCACCAGGTTAGAGCAACATCCGTGAAAGTAAAGGATGCGTACTTAACCTTGGCTTCTTCTTCACAATTATAGATTCAAAACACAGTCTCAAGTTTCTCAATCTACGGTTGAACCAACGACTCCTTCAGTTCTACTAAAACCTCTAGTCATGGTTTTGTGAAAATCTGGTAAGTACAAGCTGCGGCTATGAGTGATTGGTCTTGAGGTTCCAGCTTCAGTAGATGAGTGATTTACCGCAGCTAGAGTTGCATTCACTCGCTCATTGACCATTTGGTCTATCATCGCTTGATTCATGGTAGGTTGATTGGTTGTAGCCCTAGCTAGAGTAGGGGCATCAGCAGTTTGATCATGTGTGACCGTTGCTGGGGCAGCAGTGTTTGTAGTTTGATTGCGAGTGACCCTCGCTGGGATAGGAGCATTAGAAGCTCCACCACAGTTGGTCCTGTTTGATCTTCTTCTTGGTGGAATTTTCTGCATTAAGAAAGGTGATAAGATATAGAACCTTTTAAACAAGGTAAGTACCAGGTAGTAGTACAAACATCATAGATGGAACACATGAACAGATTATGAAAGAAGGACAATTGGATAGGAAATCAAACTTGTCATAGATAGAACTTTTGGTTACAAGGAGCACAAAATACAAGCTGAAATACAAGAGCCATATCAAACACTAACTGTCATAATCCAGTTTAGTGTATTACAACATACAACAAGGATCTAAGGATGAGTGCGCGCTCTGCATGAACGCTTAATGCTAGCAACAAGCTCTCGTGAGTAGTCTCAAGCTCACAACACGCCTCATCGGGCGGCTAACATGACTCCAAATCCGAGGTCCTCTGCCACTCATCTCTAGCGGTATCCCGGGAAATCCACTGGGTCCTCTCCAACTCCTCAAGTCTGCCATGAAATCTGGCCTGTCCTCTGCCCAATGCCCTCGATCTGCTATCTAGCTCTCGAATCTCCTCACAGTGAGACTCAAACCCAAACTTCAACCGAATACGTTCTCGTCTCTCCATCTCAATGCTCTTAAATATCACATCTGTAGTGTGATCGAGAGTCTCAACATGCTGCTCGTAATCCTGTAAGTGTGCTGGCTCAATCCTCTCTAACTGATCTGTATGGACTCCAAGTAAGGTCTCATGGGAGTCCAGCTGGATGAGTACCCTCTCAGTGAGAGTCAATTCCTCACCATCTGAGGACACTGGTGGATCTGGCACGGGCTGTGCATCACTCGGTGCCGCTGTCACAAAAGTCTCAATCTGACCAGTAGAGTGAGCAAGACGCTCCATGTCCAAAGTAGATGGTATAAATGATGGAGATGATGGAGTGTAATCCGGACTCGCAACGTGTGGTATGGTATTCATCAGACAATCAACATCTCTCCACAAAACCTCATTACCCTCATCTTGACTGCGAAGCAAGGCAGCTCTTTGTCCTAGCCCCGTCGGCACAATAATATCCATATCTTCACTTATCACCAGAGCCATCCTAGAACTCTGTCCCAACTCATGGATACTCTGAACAATCTCTACACTGTCCCTCTGCTCAATTTGTGTATCCATGTCTACATCTGTACCTGCATGTCCAGGAATACCCTCAACTGGCATAGACTCTGCAGACTCATCCTCTAGGTCTTCCTCTGGATCTTCCTCTGGGTCTTCCTCTAAGTAGGAATCACTGGCTCTCCTGAGCCTCTGATGAGGTGGTGATTGGGTGGATGACGATGATAGTGATACTAGAGTAGTGGATGGACTTGTGTAAGCAATGTGAATCCTTTAGGGAGGTAATGCAGGTGGGTACGTATATCTCTCGCGATATCCAGGCACTCTAACAATCATGCGGGCTTTACGCCAAAGGGTCAGTAAAGCAGATGGAGTAGTGGTGAGAGTAGGCATGGATGAAATAGGTGTAGTATCTGGCTGAACTGATTGTACAGCTTAGATGTACGGATCTGTGGTCATGAGTGGAGTCTGTTGAGTAGCAGGTGAGTGAGCAGCAAGTAAGATGTTTTCTTGAACATCACGGTGAATGGCAGGTGAAGGCATGGTCTGTGACAAGACGGTGCATATGTGTAAGTATATGGAAAAATACTTATAATAAGTATGGGAAAGTGAATTAGTAAATAGGAAATATAACATGCAATCCTATTTAAATGAACTCTAAGTAAAATGGCAAGTAAGGCAAGCGGGCAACTGGCGATCGTAGAGTGATGTTTTTGTAAAAAGTAGTTATAGTTTAGGGTTTGTATGTACCTAGTTCTCTATAACTTAGGCTCTGATGCCAATCTGTAACACCCCCAAATCGGGTTTAGCAGAAGCATACGGGTCATGGGGTGCTACTAAATCGGAGATCATAACACAAGTAATAAAGAACGAAATACATACTCGATTTAATTTCATAAAACTATTTTAAAAATATTGTTTTACAAACATTGTTCAAATAAAAGGGCACAACCCATAAGTTTTGTGGTCCCAAATAAAACATAGGTATGTGTTAAAACACTTCTTTAAAGATAACTACAACCATTGCCACTCCTTGCCTTGAACCAAGATATCAAATCAAACACTTGAGAAAAGATGCTAAAAAGGTCAGCTAAAAGCTGGCGAGTTCATAAGTTTATAATTAAAATAGTAAGTATGGACCATAATCAAAGGCATATAATCATTACAACGAATATAATGATATATGAATGAAAGTCTATTACGCTAGAACTAAGTTCATGCAACCGATGCTATGACAGTTTCTGTATGCAAAATGAAGTCATACAATTTATGGGGCCCAATGCGAGGTTTTTGTCCCTTTACACTCGATTCGACATGGTATCGTTTCACCTTGGCCTAAGTATGGCCAACCGAAGCGGAGGAGTCACCCTCAATAGATCTATTTATAACATTCGCGCTTCCAAACAGGCGATGGTTCATGAATGGGGCATTTCTAGGGACATAAGGGCTTAGGCTAAACCACGTAATAGTAATCATGCAATAGTTCAGGTCCATTAAAAGGTTTTGCATATTTTCTCACCCCAAAATGTATAAAACAATTTATCAAGTAAAAGTGAGGCTATAAACTCACCTTAGCAACAAGTAGTCCAAAGGTGGGATTTAATGAGTGTTGTGGAGCTGCACCGACATGCGACCTAGATAAGTAGGGCAAATATTTAGTGTTTCTTTTTAGTTAAGACTTACTTAAATTGGTTAACTTAATATTGTTTTGGTTATGGCGCTAAGACAAAAATTTGTTGGTAAAATATCCATAAGTTTTTACTAGTAAGTATATACATGTGTATATATACTTATTTATTTTGACACATAATTGTATTGTCAAATCAAACAAAGTTAATTTACCTTCTAATGTCTCTTGCTTTAGAGTATACTCATTTTAAATTTGAAAACTTTCAAATTTATTATATGCTAAAATGATATAGTTAGACAATATTTATTTGTCGAAAATTGGTTCTTAGCATTGGAATTTAATGTCTAAAAATCTTACTTAGCATAAATGCGACTACCCGAACAGATTGTTGTTTAAGACTTTGATATGAAACTTATTAAGTAACTTATGCTTTTAACACTTGCTTCTCTATTTATGTTGACTTGAATTAAGAATTTTACACTTGATTTCATGACGGCATATAACGAAGTAAAAGGTTATGAATATGTGAGAAGCAAGTTTAGTTTTATTTGACTTCCAATTTTACACTTCGAATTTTATTTATTGACCCGTCTAACGCCCAAACAAACACTCTCGTTCTTCAAGTGGGCTGTGGTCCGACAACCTGGGTACTAGGATGGGTTTAGGCCCATAAGAATTATTAATACTTCCCTTGAGTGGGCTGGGCTGTGGCCCAATATGGTTTTTGGTATGTTTCCATCAGGTTCATCCAACCATGGAAACAATAAGGAGCAAGTATTGATAAAGGTTTTCATAGTAGTGAATGGTTTACGTTTTATCCGAGAATGATGGCTTGTCCGGAAGAAAGGTACGACATACGACCACCCTTGTGGTATCGTGATGGCATAAGAAGACTAACACCCTTCGTGGGTGTTTGTAACTCGGAGACAACAAAACAACATACAAGAATACGGGTAATATATCAGGTTTGCCAACCCGAAACCTCTTGTCTCAAGACTGTAAACAATGAGTGACCCAAAGATAATAGTCATGTTCCATTATCTATAACCAACCGTCCCACTTAAGGCTTCAAATCATTACCACTGTGGTGATATCCACAGTGGGTTTTCGACCAATTTGACTTCACCAACAAAGACCAACAAAAGGAAAACATTAGACTAACTCCACATTAGGATGAGCACCTATATAAACCATGATATCAACAATTATATGAAACTAAATTTTCTAGCTCTTGGGTTTACTTGTTCGACAGAAGGAAGAAAATACATTTGCATAACCTCATTCAATAAATAAAACTTAGCCTAAAAATTGAATTATCCATTTCATAATTAAACAATTTTATGAAGTTAACAAAGTATATGATTGAATTTACCCTTTACAAGGATGGAATGTGATAACAATGAAGTCGAAGGCCAACCTGAGAAACTAACACCACCAATAATTCCAATCGATCCTGAGCAAAGCACAAGCAAGATCCTTCAAAACCTTTAAGCTTTCTTATCCTTTGTGGTGAGATTTGAGGTGTGTCACTTCCCTGGGTTGCCTCGACAGGAATAAAATAAAAGAGGAGGAGTGGTCTTTGACTAAGCTTTCCAATCTTGGAAGATGAGAAGGTAACCATTTTCAGCAAATATCACCATCTCTCTTGTCTTTATCCTTTTCACGCGTGTTGACCTTGGGAAGATGGAGATGACCTCTAGAAGTCATTAGCTTCATAGCTCCATTAGGGTGGGTAAAAGGGACTGATGAAAGTGATTTATGCTTCATTCGTTTTGGGTCTCGATTGGAATTGTGAGCAGCAGCAGAGAAAGAAATAGAAAGGAGACAATTTATTTCATGGAGGAAGAAGGTGTTAAGATGGGGAAGGTAAAGATAGTCTGAGATTTTCCCAATTGGGTTTCCTCTTCTTTGACCTAGGCGATGAGATAGGAGCAGGTAGAGATAGGAGGAATCTGACTTTCTTCCTCTCTTTTGTCATGAGATGGGCACGTGTGAGGTGAAGACAAAGAGGGGAAAGAAAATAAAGTATCAAAGTAATTTGGTAGGGTATTATTTTAGATATCATGTGATGTTTTATTTTCATAAGTATGTAAGTAGTATTTTAATGTATTGGGTATTATAAATATTGGTAAATGGTTAGTTGACAAATATTTTAAGTAGTACATTTAATTGTGTTATGTACTTAGTGTCTCACGAAATTATACTGTGATCGTATTTTTATGGTTCGATGAATTTTATGCTGAAACGCTTTATGAATACGTGTCTGAAATAGTATTACACTTATAATGTTTTCATTTCCGGGGAGTTACTATGTTTTTACTTTGCCCTTAACGTGGTATCGGTACGCGGCGGTGCTGGGAATAACGAGAAAACCTCTCGTCATATAATTTAATCATTAGAAAATTTTTAGAGACTATAATATCACAATTCTCTAATTAAATTACAAATGCAATAGGTTATACAATATGCTACAGTATATGAGTTATCCACTCAAAATGGTCAGGTAATCCAATGTGTGCTTAATGTAATATGCTTAGTAATAATAAATTACCATTTATTATTTAATAATAAGTGAAAAATTACCGTGTGTCACATTATGACTCGAGATAACAAGCAAAAGCATTCCTTTTTTATTTGAACACATACAACCATATTGTCTCATTTGAGTCAATTGGTACCGAACAACAACAAGAATGATGAAACACGACTAGTGATTTTTCAAGGTCGGGTACAACATGTGAAGCGCGAATCTTATATCAACATCAACCTTCCATACATCGTTGGACACGATGTTGCGGAATCATCTACAAGCCATTTGAATCCTCCCAACTGCATAATGTATATCAACATCAACCTTCCATACATCGTTGGACGAAAGACCATCCTCTAGAGAACATTATTGGTAACCCGAATCAACCATCGTAACAAGACAACGTCTTCACGAGAAGGTGAACATTGCATTTATGCACTCACCGTCCGCTAATCTGAACCTAAAACATTAAAGACGCAATGACCAAAGACAACCGGATTGAATCCATGCAAGAATAACTCAATCGGTTTAAGCGACTTGAGGTATGGAAATGGTTGAAAGACCAACAAGGGTCTTCGTCATTGGTCTAAAATGGATTTGGAAAAACAAATTGGATCTTTGAAGGAACCGTAATCGAAATAAGTCACTCGGTGGCTAAGGTTATAGGCAGGAAGAGGTATTGACTTTGAAGAATCATTCGCTCCGGTTGCTCGTCTTGAGGCTTTTCGGATATTTACGGCGTCGGCTCACATAAACATCACGGTCTTTCGGATGGACGTCAAAAGCGCTTTCGAATGGTGGCCGAAAGAAACAGTCTATGTCGACCAACCGAAGGATTCGTTGATCTAGAGTTCCCGAACCATGTCTACAAACTAAACAAGGCTCTAAGGACTCAAGCAAGCCCCTCGGGCATGGTATGATGAGTTATCATCCTTTCTCCTATGTTGGGAATTATCGTTTGAGTTGATAAGACAAAAAGAATGAAACAAGAGGGACTTAATCGACAAGAAGGAAATCTACAAAAGATGGAAGGACTTGCTTGCAAAAGAAGTTTTATTTATTAGTCCTTAAGAGATTTGTAAACCCTAATCCTCTAGTATATAAAGAGGACATGGGGTGTAGGTTTTAAACAAGTCTTCCATAATGTGAGCGTCTAGTAAAGGTGTGTGTGTGTGTCCTAGGCGTATGTTCATGTAAACGCCTAGGTTATTAGTTTAGTTAGTAGGCGTGTTCCTATAAGCGTCTAAGATTAGTTAGTGTTAGTGAATGAAAACCTTTAGCAATAACATTGATGTTCTTTATTATTCCGTTGCGTATGTATATGTTATTGTTATCCCTAATGAGCTTATAAGCGATCTTATCAATTGGTATCGAGCGGGGAGCTCTTGATATAGGGATCTACAAGGTTTTCGAAGAAGAAAGAAGAAAAATTCAATTGAGAAAACTTCCGTAAGGTTACTACAACACTTGCTTTTGAAGCGATCATAACTTTTTCGTTAACTGTTGGATCGGGACGAAATTTTGTGTGGATGTTCTCTATATACCATACTAACTTTTCACGAAGGGATCGTCGATCCGAGCTCTCAAGAAAAGTTATTTAATGTCGAAAACTGCTGCAGAGGAAGGTTAAGGTATGATTGATTTTAGGGTTTTAAGTTAAGCGATCAAGGATTTTGAAGATTTTAGTAAAAACATAAAGCGATTCTGATTTATTGTTGATCCAACAATGGTATAAACCACCAAGTATTATAAGTCAATACTTTATTGTTTATCGTTTACGATTTGCACTACTGAAGTCAATATATCATACATAACAATCTCATGTATTGATTTATTATTACTCATCATGGGTCGGTGGGTATTTAGAATCTTGATCAAACAATTGCATGCAATGATCTTATAATAGTAATTTTATATTCGATCATATTGGTACTTGAGTTTGCAAATTGCGGTTTGCATGAGATCGATTATATTATTATTGGTTCTTTAGGGTTTCTTGAAAATCATTGTATTACGTGATCTTTCTCGCTTAGTTTTCGTACTTCTAAATGTTTTCAAGGTTTATTCATGGATCGATCTTATTGGGTTTCGAGTTTTGAGAATCGGTTTGGAAAGGGGTACATATATATATCGACAAGGTTAAACTTTTCGATTATTTTTAAAAAACTCCAAGGTTACTCGATTTTGTTCGCGGTAAAATCGTTTTATTAGAAGGTGATCGAAAACTTGTTTTGGAAGGGTTCTTGACCATTGGGTTTGTGATCAACATAGGAATTGGTTTATTGTGTTCGATCAAAGTGGAGAAAAGGTTATTCTTCTTGCATTCGATTCTCGTTTCTACCGCTACGATTGGATATTTACCATCGATGCATTAACAGCTTTCTCCGTTCTTTGTTACTAATTCTTGGAGCAAATGGTGGATGGTGATAGCATGGATGACCAAGAAGAAAGCAAGATGGGTCACATGGGATATTCATGGTCATATTTTCATTGGTTACAAATTGAGATGGTTGACATTCGGTCTTATATAGGAACAATATTAAAGGTTTGTATTGTTTTGCGTGTGTGCATGATTGATCACGAGGGCATGCACACTTGATTGGTCCATTGTTTATATTGTCTCATGTCATTACTCAAAATCGCTACCCTTTCACACGAAATCTTGCGCTTGGATGAAATCTTGCTCATTGGACGAAAGTCTCGCTTCTCATTCAAAATCTTGTTGTTTATTCATGAAAGTCTTCTTTAGCGTCGAAGAATGCTGCTGCGATTCAAGTCTTGCTCTGGTTTGTTTTTAATCCGCCAATGTCACAAGTTTTTAGTCTTTATACATTGAAATTTTATTGGGCCTCTTGATTGATGTGTTAATGGGTTGATGAAAATACTTTTGAGTTTTTACTTAAGCGGCTTGTGGCTACTAGAAATTCTTGCCTATTTATTTTAACGTGGGATGTTGTTCTTTATTAAGTTTTGCAAGAAAGAAAAGGTGGCGTGCATTAAAGGTGATTGTTGAGCTTTCCACAGAAGCATCATGATCGAGTGTTTTTGTGATGAACAAATATGGATATGAGTTTAATATGGGTTGAACTTGATTTATTTTATGGGCTCAATATGGATAATTTATGAATTTGGTTTGAGAGATATCGGGTACACACACATGGTTGGATCTCGGTTAGAATATTGTTTTGGAATTGAGGGAAGTCAAGCGTGATATTTGTTATAAAGTTTGGACGACACACACGAAGAGTTGGTTCACACACAAGGAGTTTGATTTTTGTTCTTAAAGGATTTTAAAAAGCTCGAAGTTGATTTTATTGAAGAATTGATTACGAAGAGGATTATTTATCACTTATTTGAAGGTGAAGTGGAATTACTTGGATGCGTGTTTTATTATACCTTTTAGTGAAAGGTAACTTGTTCGTGCTTCAATGATTATGACAAAGAATTGGCATAACACTTAAAGGAGTAGCGTTATTGTGCTCGATGATTATCGTCAAGAGATTGAGGTCTCCTATACATAGGTATCGTTCAATGTCATCTATAGTGCAAGATATAAGATATAAGTTTGGGTTATTTTACTTCTTCATCAAGTTCGTTATATTTGGTTTTCTTCACAAGTAATCATTACATAAAGCCTACGGTTTTGAAGAATCAAGAAGATGGTTAACATATGGATTTCGGGGAAGCTTATTGTTAAATATTTAACCATCTACATGCATCACTCAAGGGAAGTGTTTGATTTTACTACTCGTTGATCATTATTACTACTACTAGTTAGAGTTTTCTCTTGCTTTGGATCCATTTTTCTTATGATGCGTAATGGTGGGCGATTTTAAACATTGGAAGTCTTAGATTGGAAGTATGATATTGGTTCGTTGTGGTCAAGATCATTATTTGCATCGTTCCCTATTTGGATAATAACAAAAGGGAAAGAGATGTTTGAGTGGCATGGCATGGATTAAGGGAAGACAAAGGAAGACATACTTGTTTCATTCATGGTGAGATCACGATCTCAATTTCTCTACCGTCTAGGGAAGTTCGTTCAAGAATGGTTTTGTCATTATCAACTGGGGAAGATTGTTGGGAATTATCGTTTGAGTTGATAAGACAAAAAGAATGAAACAAGAGGGACTTAATCGACAAGAAGGAAACCTACAAAAGATGGAAGGACTTGCTTGCAAAATAAGTTTTATTTATTAGTCCTTCAGAGATTTGTAAACCCTAATCCTCTAGTATATAAAGAGGACATGGGGTGTAGGTTTTAAACAAGTCTTCCATAATGTAGACGTCTAGTAAAGGGTGTGTGTGTGTCCCAGGCGTATGTTCATATAGCGCCTAGGTTATTAGTTTAGTTAGTAGGCGTGTTCCTATAAGCGTCTAAGATCGTTAGTATTAGTGAATGAAAACCTTTAGCAATAACATTGATGTTCTTTATTATTCCATTGCGTATGTATATGTTATTGTTATCCCTAGCTGAGCTTATAAACGATCTTATCATCCTATCTCACCAATTTGTCAAAGGTTCGGTCGACCCTACACTGTTCATACAATATCACGGGGCACACATTTTAATCGTTCAAATTTATGTGGATGACATCATTTTTGGGTCAACACATTTAAAATACTCAAACGTTTTTTCAAAACTAACGAAAAAACATTTTGAAAAGTCCATGATGGGTGAACTTACGTTCTTTCTAGGACTGCAAGTTCATCAATCACCCCGTGGTATTTTCTTGAGTCACCAAATATGCCCTTGAACTGTTAAACAAATTTGGAATGCAAAGCGTGACACCTATGCCACACCAATGGCACATACCAAGAAACTAGACGCTAATTTACATGGGAAATTGGTGGACCCTACCAAATACCAAGTATCATTGGGTCTCTCATGTATCTAACGACTAGCGGGCACGATATTGTTTTTTGGTATATCTTTGCTCCGTTATGAGTCGAGACCAATGAAACCCACCTCTCGAGGCTAAAGAATCTCCAGATACATCAAGGGAACCATTAACTAATAGCTTTTTTGAATGACGATCACGCGGGATGCTTAGATTCACGAAAAAGTACTTGAGAGCATTACAATTTCTTGGTGATAAGCTGGTGTCATGGCAATCGAAAAGCGAGGATTGTACATCGTCCTCAACCGAGCGAGAATATGTAGCCATGTCGTGTTGTGCTCAAGTCATTTGGATGAGAACACAACTCAAAGACTATGGTTACGTATTGTGATAAACTGGCAGATCTTCTCACTAAAGCCTTAGCTCCTGCTAGGTTTAATGAGTTGGTCTACCGGATTGGTATGCGGTGTTTGACTTTAGAGGAACTGGATGAACTTTTAAAACATTCTTAAAACCAGTCAAACACCAAACCTCTTTCGTAAATATTTTCAAAAACAAAATACAAAATTATAAAATCTGATAAAACAACAAAAATATTCTGCTATCTATATTTCATTTAACATGGCAAGTACAAATCTTAGTCAACACTTTAATCTTTCAAAATTCAATATTTTATAGTCAAGTGTTGAGGCGGAAAGCAAATATTTTTCGGTTTCATATAACCTTGTACTTGCATGTTACCTCATCCGGTTGTTTCTTTGTTAATGGTGGTTACATTTGGTTCTTGACACTCCCGGACTCAAATTTATAAAATTTCATTATTTCTTAAGTCAAGGGGAGTTTCATCAAGTTTCTTTCCATAAATCATACTTTTGGTAACCAAAATGGAAGTTATGGGCGTTGAATGTAAATGGTTAAGGTGGAGGGACTGAAAGTGTCAAATGCTCAAAGTATTTTTAATAAAACATTTCAAAATACATTTACTTCACCACATTTATTACTCAACCACCTAAATCCTCGCCTAAGATTCAACTATCAAATCCGTGTTTTTTATCGTCAATTTTAAGTGGTTTCATAATCTTAACATGCTTACAAATAATGGTTTTGATTTCATAAAAATCAACGGTTAAATCTTGCGTTTGAGTGATTTTGTGTTCTACGCGTAAGCCATGAACACAAAATCCTCATTTGAGTGTTGTGTTGATAAAATGTTGTTAAAGGCTTAAATATTCATACTTTAAGCGTTTTTATCAAACAAATCCACCCGAAACATGATTTGAACGTTTTCATGATTAGGGTTCTTATGCGTGAATTGGGTGTTTTCAATTGTGAGAGTTTTTGGTTAAATAGATGGTTAAGAGATGTTGCTTATATGTTGAATTGATCATATCCACGTTTAAAACTTACCAGAATCATCAATAGTGTCAAAATCAAAATTTAGGGTTTAAGTTCATACGATTTGGGTATTTTTGATTCATAGGGTGTTTGATGTTAAAACTTGTTTAGGACATCTCACTAAGCCTCTAAGATATCCCGAAATGATTTGGTGTTAATCCTATGGTTAGAATTGTTACGTAAGATTTGAAACCTAGGGTTTAAGTTCTACGATAAGATATGTCCCACGCAGAACTGTGTTAATTAGTGTCTATGTGAAACCGAAAGGATTGAATATTGTGTTAATGTATGAGTTTTGATTCATTTGTTTCGGGTTATTACGCGTGAAAATTCGTAATCAAGGTTAATTGAACATCTACGCATAAGGATCACCTTACGGCGTAGAATGTTATGCGAAGAGAAATTTTACGCGTAACCTTTACGCGTAAGGTTCTACAAAGGGGACTACGCGTATCACGTGAAGGATATCGTAAATGTGAACATTTACGCATAAGGTTCACTCTTACATGTAAGCCTTAGGCGTAAGGTTCCACATACGCCACGCGTAAGCTTTATGCCTAAGGCCCTCTTTTCCCACGCGTAACATTTCTTACGCATAAGTCAAGATCCCACGATAAGCTTATGCTTACGCCGTATAACCACTCCTTTTACGCATAAGCTTAGTATTTTCGCCTAAGTCTAAAATCAACCAAAATTATGAATTGTTACGGCGTGCAAACTTGTAAATAAATAAATCGTAGCATACGAAACCAAAAATGTCACTAATAAACTTAAATGTTTAATAAGTTGTGAAAATAAGTGAAAACTTGGACTTTAAAATTGAAAGTTAATCTACTCACGAAACTTATCACGGCGTCTTTGGACTATTGGACTAACAAGTGACATTAGACTCGTAATAATCATCGACATATCACATTCTATAAATAGACAATAAAAATCAAGCTGTTGACTAACGTAATGTCTTTTGATATGTTGGTTCTTTTGGCTAAATATCTTTCGAGATCACAATATGGACGTTCAAATGCAAAATGTGGAAGCACCAAATGTTCTCACTTTGTTGAAGATATCTTCCTAATGGTTACCCAATGAAGATCGGAAAGAACAACCTCGAGTTGATTTTGATAACTTCTCTTGTTACGAGTCTTCGTGTCGATTGCAATGGATATTTTGAAGACTCACCCTATCGAACATGCTCACAAACTACGCTCTTGTCTTGGAGATCTACATTCACCAATTACGGCATACAATGCAAAAGGTCAAAGGTCAAAATGTTTTAACAAATGACCATAACAACAAACAAGTCACCATCACGCCGGTGATTTGAGGCTATTCTTCTTATTCTATCATCGAGCCTCATCGAATACAATGCCACTCCAATGAAGAGGTCATTCTCCGGTTCATGGTCGACATCGGCTATGATGAAGCTACAGGGGTAATCACAAAGCACTCATCTTTGGATCTCAAGAACATTCCCGACCACGGAGAACCTCACATAATGATTGCCAAATCCGTTTAGGACATGATAGTTGTCATGAGCATCCCAAGCTCATGGAACTACAAATATTTTGGGCTTTGGTCAACATGAAAGACATAGAAGTTGAAGCTCTGATATGGGACGACATGATGACTTACCTTAAAAAACTTGGCACCAAGATCCCGTATATCAGATACACCAAACTGTTGATCCAAAGAGCTCTAGGGTATAATCATGATATTCCCTTGAGACTTGATGACCCCAAACAACACTCCGTGTTGTATGAGCCCACACTCACTGTCAGATTTAAGGACTCAACAACAAAGAAACAAGGTGCGGTGTTGCGGATCATCTTCTTATTGATGATATCAAAGGACTTTATTCGCATAAACGATATCGGTAGCAGTTGAAGAAGGTAAAGTAGGTTTCTTGATGAAAAGTCCTCTAGTACACCTACTAGGAAAACCGGAGAGGCGATGCGGGGAAGTATTACGAGCACCGAGAGTACGAGAAAGTATCCCAAGAGGACTCATGTTCACAAAAGGAAAATTCCCTAAAGAAGCCATCCCTATTCCCAAACACGAACCGCAACAAAAGCTACGGACGAGGACTCGAGAGGACACTAAACGGACGAAGAGGTCATCTACTCAAACTCCAATCGATGACACTCAAGCAAGAGGAAAACCTTCCGGTCAAAAGGCGATAAAGGTAAAGGAAAACTCCGGTGCTTGAGCAAGAAGAGGAAAGCTCGGAAGAAGAGCCACTTGGATGAAGACAGAGATTACGGAAAAAGGTGAAGAATCGAGACTCCAACACGTTGCCAAAGAGTTCATGCAACAACAAACTCGTGGCCTCTGAGGGTCAGTGGTAGTGCACTATCTACACCAGGTTTCCTATGCGGTTAATCAACCCGATAAGGAACCGGTACCACCACCCATGAACAACAACAAAGGCAACTCGAGGATTCCATCAACTATGATTTTGAGGAACGGATATGAATAAGTGCGAGAAAATTTCGATGAAGATCTTTGAGGTTGCGACTAAAGAAAAGCGAGATAAAGCTCAAGCTCAAGCGGATGAAGAAGCCGGATTAAGGCGAAGAAATGTCTAAGTGCGGAAAAGATGACGAAGTTGATTATGATGATTTTCTTCTAGATAGTCCGGCATTCCAAGGAACTAACTTCGAGCCACCAAAAGACCACGAGTCTCCTCATGTCTCATCATCATCGACTCGTCTTCTCACTCTTCACCTCCACCATCCAAAGGCACAACCGGATCCACATCCAAGTCGGTGAAGAAACTAACCGACTCTTGGATATCCCGGCTAAGACAAAGATTGTCAAAGGCGTCAAGCAAGTCAAGAAGAAAGACGTGATCAACAAAAGTCGAATCAACTCACCGACGGTATCAATCTTCTACATGACGAGATAGACAAGATGTCAAGTGAAAGGGAGTACATCGAAGTTTATGAAGCGTGATGTCCAAGGGAAATGAGCGAGATGATTAAGGGATATACTACAAGTTCCTTCTAGACTCTGTTCCTAGATTGACAAGGGATATGTTCGCCAGACAACTTACTCCAAATATCGCCGCATTGGTTAAACATACATTGGCCAACTCACCGAACTCTCTCGTCGAGTTGATCTCGAAATTGGTGATACAAATGTCTAATCGATTACGCAACCTTTGATTCATATGAAGCTAAGTTCTTTGAGGCCCTTCTAGAATATCAACTCAAATCATCATGCAAAGAGTTGGCGGTCAACCTAAGCGACCAAGAGATAATGGTGATAAGGACAAGGATTACGCACCTAAATGTCGAAATAAGTCTAGTGAATCTCCTCTATGCCACCATTAACCCAAAGGACTCCAACGAAAGACGATCTCCTCCAGCTCTCTGGCGATAAACCTCGGGACTCGAGTTACCACCATCTCTGAGAGAAAACCGGTGATCATTTTGAATACCTTGGTGGTGGACGATGAAGAGTTCCATGAGCCCCAACAACAACCCACCTCTCCCGCCACAACAAAGAAACGGGGTCCTCATCAAAGCCAAAGAAGATGAAGAAGACAAAGACCAATGTTGTCTCATGGCTGAGCGAAGATGACACCATGAGAATATGGTGGTTTTCTAGGTTGTTGATGCTACTCCTCACCACGAAGGTCAATAAATGGTAGATGGTCGAACATTGGAGCATGCTAAGTTACTTCAAGAAAATTTTGGGCTGAAGAAGATGACAAAAGCATAGTTGAGGCGCATTAAGAATGAAGCTTTTCAGCGCTCAAAGACGACTCGAAAGTGCTATTGAAGTTGAATATCATCTCGAAAACATAGCACGAGCCATGTCTAACAACATCGATTGGCTCAACCTTGAAGCTAACATTGACTTCACCAGAAAAGACAAGGCTCCATACTACACAGACTGGACCAAACCTCTACCTACAATTGGCCAACCGGATCAACCCAAGATTCTATTCCGTTATTTCTTCAACAACGACCTAGAATTTCTTCTACACGGAAGTGATGTCTCCAAGAAATACGCTACATCACTCACACTTCCTTTCCCTGCAACAATATAATCCAACAGCATAGCCATCGAGGAAAATGCTACTCACATGTTTGCCAACAGCGTGGAAAAGTATGACCTTGATGCGATGTATGGGATTCACCATTGGCCTGAACGCCGAAGAATCTTCTACAAAAGCTGCCAGGTTCAAAAGTTGAAACACGAAGTGTTTAGTGATAAACAGATCATTGCTATTAGGCATGTTACTCTTGCATCAAAATGGGACTACACATTCCTCAAGAACATTGTGGTCAAACGACAAGACGAAGAGGACTATGAATTCTGTGAAGCGGATTTTTCGAGATCGACGCTAAATGACATTGAAGATATGTATCTCGCTAAGGTGCAAGGACGAATCGACATTTCTCCTAGCGGTCCAAGCGAATACATCAAGTCATTACTCATCTACATCGAAGCATTGTCATCCAAGCGTGTAGAAGACATACGACTTGCGGTGGAAATGTCGATTCGTGTTAACCTCACTAAACCACAGCTTGACCTTCCTGACATAAACCAAATTCCTCAGTACACCCTCATCAGCAAACCATTTGGAGTAGTCTACCGTAGTGAACTACACCGAAATTGCTTAATGGCGTGTAAAGAGCTTCATAAGTTTGGGGATCATACACTGAAGAAAGTTAGGGATGGGTTAGCTTATCCGTTAAAGGTGATACAACAAGGCATTGGGTCACCTAAGAGATGAAATTCAAGGAGAGAAGGTATGTGAAGAAGATCATCAGCGGATTGATGAAAGGTTGTTCGAAGGGATCGATTCGAGAACTTTGGAGAGTTTCGTAGGTCGTCGTCAAAGCATATCTCTCACGGCTATCAACGTCCGAACGCATTCCTAGATTTATTGCTGGACTACCGAATTCTCCTAGTAACCCTTGATTTGGTTCATTATCTTAACATTTGGATGTGTGATTTTTTAATGACCATGGCTTGTGCACACATAACAGTGTATAACCCATACTTGTCACGAAAGGACCCTGTGGTACGCTTCAGTGCCACAATCCTTATAAAAGGAGAGAAAGCTTCTTACTTTTGGGTAAAACTAATCAAAACTTTCACTTTCAAAGTTTTGCTCAAAAGAACAAGTACTCCCCCTTATGATTTTCAATACTTCAAAAGTTTATATCACTTGTTGAGGGGGAGTATTTGCTTAAAAACTTTGTTCACAAAATTGCTCTTCGTGGTAATCTTCCCACAAAACTCAAAATGGTCATATTCGATATCAAAATTTCATCAAAAATAACATTTATATGCCATTTTTGAGGGGGAGAAAAATTATGTGATAAGAAATATGTTGTGAATTGCTAATGATTCATTGTGCTACAGACTTAACTAATGAATTGAAGAAATCTTAAACGTTAGTAACTCAAAAAGACTTGTCCGGGACGGGTAATAATTTCAAGCTAGTTAGCTAGTGATGTAAACGTGTCTCATGAAAGGACTTGTCCAAGTAGAATACCATTCGAGAAACTCTTGGTAGACATGAACTTTGTGGGTTTGAAAACCTTCGAGGTTTGTCCACACCTTCAAGGTAATTATTAGAGCTAGTTGTCACTTAAAAGTCGACAATGTAAGTCTTTAACTATGCAACGTAACCGTGTCTTCGCGGGGATTGTCTATCTTGAGTTGATCAATTCAAAAGTGCGCTCTTCTCTCACCATGCAGTTTCAGTAAAAATACTTAAGCACGTGTGGGGGGAGTATTTCAAGAAAGTCTTAAACTCTCAACAGTGGTATTAAATGCTTTACTCATAACCACTTTGAGATTTTCATGAAAATGGTTTTATGGCAACATAGGTTAGTCATGGAGTTATAAGGTGACTAAGGTTAGGAACAACCGTCCTATGATCGGCCGTGAGCGAGGAAAGATCTACCCAAGGACACCACCAAAAGTTAGAATTAGAAGTCCTTAGGTATGATTATAAAAGGAGAAAATGAGAATCGGAGAAAGAAGGAGTTGAAGAATTAAAAGAAAAGTAAAGAAAAGGGTGAAAATAAATAGCCCTCCGATTATTCAACTTAGGCGCATACCGGTTCAATTCATATACTCTTGGTTGTCACTTGATGACACCGTATTGAAGATCAAAGTCATCATGGACCCAATGACGCATGCACTAAACCTTCTTAGCCACCAAGTTTCTCTCAATGAGCTTGTTTCATTCTCGGGAACCCTCGTAAACTATCGGCTTTCTCTTTGAGATTTTGGTATTGAAGCAAGGAGACCCTCTCCTAGTCTCCGCCTCGTGAAAACCAAAGCTCACTATTGAGTCTAAAGCCTCGAGATTCATCAAAGATCTCTTAGTTACACTTGACATTTCATCACTTGTCATCCAACAATAAGGGACGGGTGATACAATATCGAGTCCTTCATGATCTTAGCAACTGTCGAGAACATTTATGAGAGGTTCACATGTGATCCTCGGTGATTGAATGGAAACTCTGCCGTGGTCAACATCAAACTGACCATGACAAGCAGTCACCGGTAACTCCGTGGATTACGCTTAGTGTGTCTCAAACGGTCTACGATCGTGGGTGATGCTTGGTGTACCTCGGCGACTCATACGAGCTGTAGGTGTACTTTGGTACATCGCGTTATCTCACTTGTGGGACTCGGTTCAGAGCGACCTTTGTGAGAATTAGAGTTATGTTTTCACACTATCTTTGTTAACACACTCAGTTCAAACACATAAGTTACCGGATTATTTCTAACCCATGTTTTATGTTTTCTTCTTATGGATGCTTATGGTGGAAAAGATCGCTGATTCTCCACATGCTCATACCTACAACATCACTAATTGAAGTTCTCTCAAAAGGCAACACAAAGTCAAAATGATTCTTCGTCAAAGTCAAAGAATCTACAAAGTTTAAAGACTAAGAGAACTACATCAGTACTGAAATCCAACGTTAAAGAGCGTATGAGCATGTTGGAGAAAGACGTGGAGACACTGGAGCAACGAAGCGGACGTGATGCAGATAACCACGACATACTATCACTTCCAACACAAAGAACAACGATCAAAGAACAAAGAAAATGATGACGTCAAAGCAGAATACTTCAAAGGAAACAATTTCTCTACATTGGAGAGATTGTTCGAATCAAGGCACTTCTTCTCACAAGAAAGAAGAATGTTAGAAGACGCCAAAGCTACTATTACATCAACACCTACAACGTTTATATCATCAATCACTAACACTTAGGGGGAGATTGTTGGAATCACTCCTAAACTAGAATTCAAGTGTTAGTAATTAATATGTAATAGTTAGCTTAATTATGGCTTTTGTATTAGTTATCATGCCAAGGCTTATGTAGAAAGCCCATGAGCCTTGGCCCAAGCCCATAAGAAGGGAAGGAGGCTAGTAGTGTTGCCCTATAAATAATCTTGTAAACCTTCCTTAGAAGGTTAGTTGTTCATTTTATCACATATCCTACGCGTATCCTTTCTTCACATATATTTGTGTGTGTGTTATCTTGTTCAACCGATCACTCTCAATCTATATTTCTTCTATTCATAATTGTGTTACAAATATGGGAACCTAACAAAAAGAAATAATAAAAAAGACAACTGATGTTCAATCGATTTAAACACAGCCATCAACCACTCGACATACCTTATAACCAACTCTGACACAATCAATATCCCATCTCCTTCAACTCCATCATACTACTCATCCAAGACTCAAACTAAATGAAAAAATCATCACCGATTTTTAAGACAAACGCCCATGTATTATCAAACATAAGGAAAGAATCATAACTATTAGGTTAGATTCTTATCCTTGGTTCGTTTATAACTTGAAAACACAAGAAAATAACACCTACCCGAGACTCATACACGAATCTTGAAGCCTTTTTCTTTAATCAGTTAAAACAGAAAATGAATTCATCAAGTACAAGAATGGTTGTGAATTATTTGTTTAATTTGGATTGATCTTGTGATTGACTGAGATTTGATACGAGATGATATGAGTATTTTGATCGGTTTGGCTGAGATGAGATGAGATGTTAGCACTTAGCAGATTTGAGAAGGAGATCTATTTTCATATCCGTTTTTGGAGAGAGAGTGTAGATGGGAGGCGGATATAATGATGTGTGTTTATTTTTCGGGTTAGGTCTAATAATAACTAATTGAGATATAGCAGTCTAAATACCGGGTATAACTTATTTCGTGGATTGGACTAAGTTGGTTTTTGGGTTGTGGATATGATCTGATAATGGGCTGCTAATGGATTCATAAAAACCAAAAATTGCTAAAGTTGGGCTAAATATTTATTATCCAATGTTACATTATACATTGTGTGCACTTTGGCATTTTCGTTGGCGAAAGAGAGTGGTATTTTTTGGGTTTTACAAAATTTTCACGAGGATACAATTTTTGACAAGATCGGAAACCTTTATCAAATTCACTTAAACCGTTAATGAAGGCTTGTTTTGAGCATTTAACCGTAAGATGTGACTACAACAGAAATTCTTTATTATTTGTTTGAGATTGAAGTAGGATATCACGGTGCGTGTACTTAGTATCTAAAGATATCGGGTTGGTTGGATGCATGATTCTTCGAGATCCTTGTTCGAGCTTTAACCATTATGAATGACAAAGACTTGAGTTGTCTAGCTATACCTGATGTAAGGAGTTATGTTGTTGTGCTCACATATAACTATCACTTTTAAGGAGTTACGTTGTTGTGCTCAAGTGTCACGATAAGGTGTGGATAATTTGAGAAACTTTAAGTTTACCTTTTCGATGGTGGTAAGAAAAGGGTTCTTTGTCCCGACAATAGTGCAAGTTTAAGTCACAAGTTTGAGTTATTTTACTTGGTCTCAAGTTAGTCATATTGAGTTTTCTCCATCAGTGGTCACTACAAAAAGCCGTCAAAATGATAATGGGGTCGGTAAAGAGTTAGCTGAGAAGAGTATACACAAGTAGAGAAGTTTTATCAGCAGTTGAAAGTATCAAAGTGTTTCAAAACAAGTATTATAACTATTTCTACCATCAAACTTCACCCATAAACTTGATTCTTTGATTTACGAATTCTAGGGTTTATGTTCATAATTAGCCGTTTTCTTATGTGAGTGTTTTAGCCTGATTAGATGGTTAGGTTATGTTCTTGACATGTTTAATTAACTATATACACCTTTGAATCACTCCCAGTAACAACAAAATTGGAGAATTAATCCCTTAGGGTTTATACATGCGTTAAATTGGGTATTGTTGATTCTGAGTGAGTTTGATATTAAAACTGGTTGGAACTAACTCCTTTAGCATCTAAGAAACTGCAGAAATTGTTTGGATGTCTTTCTATGGTGAAATCTCTTACTCGTAGAATTTGTGCTTAGGGTTTATGAAACTTACGCCTAAGTTGTTTCCTTTACGCGTAATAGGATTAAACTTGTTGCTTGTGATCTTGAAAGTGGTTGGAATACATGTTAAAATGGTTGTTATGTTTAATTATTACAGCTTCTACGTGTGCGAGATTCGAATAAGGTGTCTTGGCGAGCATATGGAACACCTTATGCGTGGGTGTTACGCATAAGAGCAATCTTATGCGAACACTTACGTAAGAGTCTACAATGGACTACTGGCGTGTCTTGTGAAGGATATGTAAACTTGGGTTTCTACGCCTAAGGCTACTCTAACTGAGTAAACCTTACGCTTAAAATCCTTTCCCTAAGCCTCACGCGTAAGCCCTTAAGCTAAGAGTATACTCCTACGCTAAGCCAATCTTACGCCTAAGAGTTACTCCCACGCCTAAGCTTACGTCTACGCTTAAGGTGGTCATGTTTACGATAAGCTTACTTGCTTACGCCTAAGCCAATTTGTAAATTAATTTTGAAATTTTACGCGTACAACCTTGTAATAAGTTACTCATAATGTCACAAAACCAAAATGTCACTAATAAGCTACAAAAGTTAAAGCGTTGTGTGATTAAGTGAAATTTGGACTTTAAAATTCAAAATTAACATACTCACGTAACTTATCACGTCAACTTTGGACTATTGAATTTGAAAGTGACTTTGGACTCGTAACATTCATAAACATAACAACGTCAATTAATAATTGGATAATAAAATCAACTTTTGACTAACATAATGTCTTTCGATATGTTGGTTCTTTTGTCTCAATATCTTCGGATCACGAAATGGACGTCAACATGGAAACTCTCAATGCATCCAACGAACTCGGCGGTGGAAGATATCTTCCATCGGGTTACATCAAATCGATTGGAAAGAACAATCTGTGGTCGATTTTGAGAACTTCACGCTCGGAATCATCATGCGAGTTGTTGTGGATATCCTCAAAGCTCATCCCTACAAGTAATATGTTAACCAACTCAAAGAACGAAGCACGAACTCTATATCCATCAATTTTGGGAGACAATGGAAAAGATTGATGGTCAAGATGCTGTCAAAGTGACTCTCAACGACAAGGAAGTCACTATCACGGAAGCAGATCTTCGTACTATACTTCTTCTGCATGCAATTCTGCCTGCTAACTATGTACCAACTCCGAATAAAAAGGCCATAATGCAATTCATGGTCGACATTGGCTATGATGAAGCTGCCGGAGTCATCACAAAATACTCTACTGTCGATCTGAAGAACATTCCTCAACCTTGGTGGATATTGTACATCATGATCGCTAAGTCTGTGTCTGGAAGAGACAGCGGTCATGAGCATCCTAAACTCATGCACTTGCAAATTTTCTGGGGAATGGTCAACAAGCAACACATTGACTAAACACATTGACTATGCAAGCCTGATATGGGAAGATATGATGCGACATCTCAAGAAGCTCGGGTCAAGGTTCCCTTTATCGGATCACAAAGTTGTTGATTCGAACATTCTCGGTAAATCGGGACATCCCATGAGAATTAATGACCCCAAGAATCATTTCGTGTTATATGAGCCTACATTGAACGTTGTCAGATTTTAGGACTCATCAACACGCAAGCAAGGTGTAGTGTTACTGGACTGCCTTCTCACTGACACAATCAAGAGTCTTCCGTCGTATCTACGATACCAAGAAGCAGTGAGTGCAGGTAAAGTCGGGTTTATGAATGAGAAGACTTTTGTCGTTCCTACCAAGAAGACTAGAAGGTCACGCAACACTGGTAGTGCTGGAAGCACTGCGAGCGCTCACAAGTATCCAAAGAGGCATCCAAGCTTCAAGAAAAGAGTCCCATCTCAAATCGCTCGTCCTAATGTCAAACCGGAATCTACTCCAGAGGACGACGAATCTGAAGCTACTAAGTCTGAAGAGGTGGTTTACTACTCTGAAACAACAACGAGGGAAACATCCTCACCAATGTCTGAAGATAAACCACCAAGTCCCCAATCAGATAAAGGGAAGAAACCAGTGAGTGAAGAAGAAGAGGAAGATACTGATGAAGATAAAGACCCAAAGGATGAACAACAACAATACCACAAAACTCTTAAGCGATTGAGGATAGAGCATGCGACTAAGGAATTCAACCTTCAACAAATCGAGGCCTTTGAGGTTCGGTTGTGGAGCTCTCATCACACCAGTTCTTGGTGCGGTTAATCAACCCGATAAGGGAACTGGTGCCACCACAAAGGAATCAATAGAGCAACAGCAGCAACAGGAAGATTAAGTTAGACTTTGAGGAAGACGAACCAAAAAAGACGGAGAAGATTACAGATGAAGATGTGGAGAAAGCTGCAAAGGAAAAGGCTGAGGAAGAAGCCCTTGCCCTTCCACAACAGAATCATCATCGCACTCTTCACCACCACCTTCTAAAGAAACAACCACCAGATCATCATCCAAGTCGGTCAAGAAACCCTCTGATACATGGGCATCTCGTGCCAAGACCAAGATCCAAAAGGCTGTTAAGCAAGCAAGAAGACAAAATGCGATTGACAAAAAGTTGAATCAGCTACCTGACATAGTCAATTTACTTGGTCAAGAGATGAACAATTTCATGGAGGAGAGAGATCAGATTAAGTTATTCCTGAACAGAGACATTCAAGCAAAAATGGAAGAGAAGATTAAGGAATTTACTCATCAATTCCTTCACAATATGTTCGGCAATAAACAAAGATCATTCTCCAAGCAATTTTATCCTACCTTGAGAAAGCGATCGGGTAGACAATCGTTACAACACCGGTGAGGATGCGAGACAAGACCGTACAACCTCCTAATGTAATGTAAACGATCTACTATCACGGTTGATAGTTCGGATGACTTCTCGATCGCAACGCTCACATCGGCGAACTAAAGTTTTTGAGGTTCTCCATGCTCAACAATTGAAGACTACTTGCAAGGAAGTCTTTGGTATTGAGAAGTCGTATAGAGATGATGATGACTAGGAAAAAGATCCAAAGGCTAAACGTTAGAAGAATACAGGCGAGTCTTCATTATCCATGCCACCACCACCACCAAAGACCACAACCACTACCGGAGCATCCCAACAACCTCCTGCAATAGATAAACCTCAGGAGTCTGAGCCACCACCACCATTGGAGAAAATTGGTGATCACTTTGAATACATCGGTGGAGATGACGAAGAAATTACCGAGCCCCAACAACAGCCCTCATCTCCACCATCAACTAAGAAACAACCAGGACCATTATCCAAACCAAAGAAGAAGACATCCAGCTCTGTCGTCTCCTAGTTAGATGAAGATGACACGAAGAATATGAATGGTTCGACAAGCTAGTTGATGCTACACCTCGATTCTGGAAGGCCAAGAGCGGTGGATGGTCATACTATAGAGCATGTTAAGATTATCGAGGATAAGTTCAAGGTTAAAAGATGACGAAAGAGGAGCTACGTCGGATTAAGAATGATGTGTTACGGTGCTAAAAGACGACTCAAGCGGCGCTATTGAAGTCGAATACCATCTCGACAACATCGCTCGAGCCATGTCGAACAACATTGGTAGCTCAACCCGAATCGAACATTGACTTCACAAGAAAGGATAAGACTCCATATTACCTTGGTGGACCAAACCGCTACCAACCATTGGTCACGGCGAGCAACCCAAGATTCCTACCAATACTTCTTCAACAATGACCTAGAGTTTACGCAACACGGTAGCGGCGTCAAGAAGAAGTGCGCTACATCACTCACCTTCAACATCCCAGCCAGCGGTCTTTTCCAATAATGTTGCCATCGAAGAAGAAGCCGCCGAATGTTCGTTGACAAAGTGGTGATTATGATATTGATGCTATGTATGGCATTCACCATTGGCGAGGAGAAGACTATACTACGAGTCGCCAAGTTCTAAAGTCAAACAAAGAGGTGTTCGGTGATAAAAGGATCGTTGCTATCATGAATGTCACCGGCTACAAAGTGGGATTACTCATTCTTGAAGGAGATAAAAGTCAAACGCCAAGACGAGTAAGAATATGACTTTCTTCAAGGCGATTTTCGAGGTTGTCGCTCAGCGACATCGAAGACATGTACCTTGCTAAGGTACAAGGTCGAATGAGACAATTCTCCACCAACATTCGGCTCCGGTACATCACACCTTGTTGATATTCATTCAAAGCGGTGATCCGAGAGCGTGTTGAAGCTCTTCAACTTGATGTGGAATCTTACCAGAAACAAGTCAACCTCACAAAATCGTTGCTACACTTTCACGACATAAACCAACTATCTCAATACACCATTTTGAAGAAACCAAAGTTTGGAGTGTTTACCGCAGTGAACTTCACCACAACTACTTCATGGCGTACAACGAAGTTCACAAGTTCTGCGACCACACGTTGAAGTTGGTTCTTGATGGGTTAACCTATCGGTTGAAGGACATCTGACAAGGAATTGGGTCAAAGAAGCGGTGGAATTCTAAGGAAAGGAGGGATGCTAAGAAGATAATCACGAGGCTAGATGAAAGATTGTTTTATCGGGATCATATGCGGAGGTTGGAAAGCTTTATGGGTGGAAGAAAGAGTTTCTTGCTTACGAGATATCAACGTCAAGAGAGAACTCCTGGTCTTATTGAATGATTGTCTGGTACTCTTTAAACTAATTTGATTGACATTTGGATTGTATGATTTGTATATTAACTATGACTTGTGTACACATAACAGTGTACAACCCGTACTTGTAATGAAAGGATGTGGTACGCATCAGTGCCACAATCTTTATAAAAAGAGCGAAAGCTCTTTACTTTTGAGTAAAACTTATCAAAACTTTAATCATTTTTAAAGTTTTTGTTAGGTCACTAGTTTTACAGCACAAGCTTAATAGAAAGAGATAAAGGCGATTGAACAATTATCCAAACACACACACACGTTAAGAATGTAACCGGTTATGCGTAGATGTGGTGAAAGAAAATAAATTGAACAACCAACCCTCAAGTGAGGGTTATACAAAATATTTATAGGAGGAAGCTAGGCAACACTTCCTAGTCCCTACCTTTCTCCTATGGGCTTGGGCCTAAGCTCATGGGCCTTCTACATAAGCTTAAGGCTAATAACAAACATAAAGGCCATAATTAAGCTAACTATTACATATGAATTACTAACACTTGATTTAGGTTTAGGAGTGATTCCAACAATCTCCCCCTAAGTGTTAGTGATGAAAACGATGAAGGCATTGATGTAATATTAGCTTTGACTTCTTCTGACATTCTTCTTTCTTGTGAGAAGAATTGCCTTGATTCGAACAATCTCCCGGTGTAGAGAAATTGTTTTCTTTAAGCGGTTACGCTTTGGCGTCATCTTTAACTTTGTTCTTTGATTATTGTTCTTTGTGATGGAAGTGATAGTATGTTGTTGTGCGCATCAAGTGCGCCTCAGTGCCTTCATTGCTACGGTGTCTCCACGTCATTCTTCAACATGCTCACACGCTCTTTAACGTTGGATAGTAATCTTGATGAAATTCTTTAAGTCTTTAACTTTGTAGATTCTTTGGATTGTGAAGAATCATTTCGACTTTGTGTTGCTTTTGGATAGAACTTCCATTATTGATGATGTTGGCGTGAACATGAGAAGAATCGCACGATCATTCCGCTCCGAGCTTCCATAAGAAGTACACATGAAAGCGGTTAGTAATAAGCGGATTCCGCACTTTCAATTTAGAACTTGAGAGTGTTAAAGATAGTGTGAAAACACAACTCTAATTCTTACAAAGGCCGTTCTGAACTGAGTCCCACAAGTGAGATAACGTGATATACAAGTACATCTGATTCGGATGAGTCGGTGAGGTACATCAAGCATCACCTCACGACTATAGACCGTTTGAAACACACTAAGCATAATCCACGGGGAGTTACGAAGTGACTGCTCCACCGTCGGGGTCGTTTGATGTTGACCCGGCGGGAGTTTCCATTCAATCACCGAGGATCACATATGTGAACCTCTCATAAATGTTCTCGATGATTGCTAAGATCATGAAGGACTCAATAACGTACCAGCGATGTTCTTATTGTTGAACATCGGTGATGAAATGTCAAATGTACCTAAGAGATCTTTTGATGAATCTCGTGGCTCTAGACTCAATTGTGCGTTTTGGTTTTCCGAGTGGAGACTAAGGAGAGGGTCTCCTTCTTCAATACCACTATCTCTAAGAGAAAGCCGATAGATTATGTAGGGTTCCCGTGAGAATGAAACAAGCTTGTAGAGAGAAACTTGAGTGGTTAAGAAGGTTTAGTGCATGCGCCACCTGGTGCATGACGACTTTTAATCTTCAATACCGGCTTCACTAAGTGACAACCAAGAGTATATGAATTAAACCCGATTATGCGCCCTAAGTTGAATAATTTGGAGGCTATTTCTTTTCACCCTTTTCTTTGCATTTCTTTTAATTCTTCAACTCCTTCTTTCTCCGATTCTCATTTTCTCCTTTTTATAATCATACCTAAGGACTTCTAAGTACTAACTATTTGTGATGTCCTTGGGTAGATCCCTCCGGATCTGGCGGATCATAGGACGGTTATTCCTAACCTTAGTCACCTTATAACTCCATTGCCATAAAACCATTTTTCATGAAAATCTCTCAAAGTGTTTGTGAATGAAAAACATGTTTGAACACTTCAAGAGTTTTAGATTTTGAAATACTCCCCTCCACATGTGCTTAAGAGTTTTACGGAAATCACGGTGAGGAAAGAGCGCACTTTATGAATTGATCAACTCAAGATAGACAATCCCATGAGACACGGTTACGTTGCATAGTTAAAGAGTTACATTGTCATCTTTTAGGTGACAACTAGCTCTAATAACTACCTTGAAGGTGTAGACAAGCCTCAAAGGTTGTCATACCGTCGAGTTCATGTCTACCAAGAGTTTCTCGAATGGTACATTCTACTTGGACAAGTCCTGCGAGACACGTTTACATTACTAGCGAACTAGCTTGAAATTATTACCCGTCCGGACAAGTCTTTTCGAGTTACTAACGACTTAGTACCGTCAATTCGTTGGTTAAGTCTATTATACAAAGATTCATTTGCATTTACACAACATATTTCTTATCACATAATTTTCTCCCCTAAAAATGACATATAAAATGTTATTTTTGAAAAGTTAAGAATAAATATGACCATTTCGAGTGTTATGGAAGATGACCACTATGAACAATTTGTGAACAAAGTTTTAACTCAAGTACTCCCCCAATAAGTGATATAAGCGGTTGAGGTTTTGAAAATCATACGGAAGTACTTGTCCTTTTGAGCAAAACCTTGAAAAATGAAAGGTTTGATAGGTTTTACTCAAAAGTAAAGCTTTCGCTCCTTTTATAAGGATTGTGGCAATCAAGCGTACCACGTGGTCCTTTCTTGACAAAACGGGTTGTACCATTATTATGTGTGCACAAGCCATGAACATAATATAATCACATCCAAATTAATAATGAAAAAGCGGTTCAAGGGTACCAGAAGTCCAAGTGATGTTGCTGGGAGTGTGAACCAGGCGTTGATAGCCGGTGATGTTAATCCTGGTCCCACCACCAACAAAGCTTTCCAATGTTACAGGCGATCCTTCGAACAACCTTTCATCAATCATTTCGATGATCCTCTGTATATCCTTACGTCACGAGAGTTCCATCGCTTTTGAGACCCAATGCCTTCATATATCGCCTTCAACCGATAAGCTAATCCGTCCCTAACCTTCTTGAGTGTGATCCCGAACTTGTGAAGATCTCTACACGCCATCAAGCAATTTCGTTGAAGTTCACTGCGATAAGCGACGCCGAATGGTTTGCTAACGAGTGTGTATTGTAGAAGTCGGTTGATGTCGGGAAGATCTAGCCGAGGTGGAGGAAGTTGACACGGTGCGATATGATTCAACTACAAGTCGGAGATCTTCTACGCGCGTTCTCGTATGACTATGCTTCGATGAATATTAGCAAGGACTTGATGTATTCACATTGTACTTGATCGAGAATTGTCTCATGCGTCCACGTACTTTGGCAAGATATGGATCTTCAATGTCGTTGAGAGACAAACTCGAAAGTCCGCTTTCATCGAATGCATAATCTCTTTCATCTTGTCTTTGACCACGGTATTCTTGAGAAAAGTGTAGTCCCATTTAGGCGAAAGATCAACTTGTTTAATAAAGAACGATTCCTTTAGTCTTGAACACTTCATTTTGAGACTTGAACTTGGCGACAGTAGTAGATTCGGCGTGCCCGCCAATGGTGAATCCTATACATTGCATCACGGTCATACAATTCCACATTGTTTGAAAACATGTGGGTAGCCTTTTCCTCGATGGCTATGCGGTTTGAGTATATGGTGCAGGGAGCGGAAGTGTCGAGATGTAGCATATTTCCTTGAATCATCACCGCTGTAGAAGGAATTCCAAGTCTTTGTTGAAGAAATATCCGAATGGGATCTTAGGCTCATCGGTTGGCCAATTGTCGGGAGAGGTTTAGACCGATCGATTGTAATATGGAGGGTTGTCCGTTTGGTGAAGTCGATGTTTGCTTCAGGTTGAGCCAATCCATGTTATTGGACATAGCTCGAGCAATGTTTTCAAGGTGATATTAGACCTCGATGGCACTTTCCGAGCTATCTTTTAACAGCTTGAAAAGCTTCATTCTTAATTCGCCTCAACTCGATTTCGTCATCTTATTTACTCGAATTTTTCTTGCAAGTATCTTAGCATGCTCCAATGTATTACCGCTCTACGGATCTTGACCTTGTTTGGATAGGGGTGGAATTAACAAGTGTAGAAAACCATTCAAATTCCTTTGTGTTATCTTCATCTAGCCATGATCTGACGTCGAGTAGGCGCCTTCTTCTTCTTTTTCTTAGGCCGAGATGAAGATTACGGTTTCTTAACTTGTTTGGGAGAGGTGGGTTGTTGTGGGGCTCACGGACTTCCTCATCGTCACCACCGTATACTCAAAATGGTCACCGGTTTTACGAGTCCGGGTGGTAATTGAGAAGAATCGAGGTTTATCGGCAGGAAGAACTAGGAGGAGACCTTTGTTGAGCGATGAGTCAGGTGGGGTGGAGGTTGCATTGAAGATGATTCACCGACTTCTTGGGCGTTTAGGCTCGTTGGCTTTATCCTTATCCTTGTCATCATCGTCTCTTGGGCGTTTGCCCTTCGACTTCTTCTCTACATGCCGATTTTAGTTGATATTCGACAATGCTTCAAGCAATTTACCTTCGTGTGAGGCAAGTGTTGCGGATCGTTTGGACAATTGAGCTACCGGTGGGTCAACTAATTGACATCCGAAAGATTATGGGATCAGCAGATTGATGTTCACGTGCATTGGTGTTGATTTCATAGTGCGCTGGCGAGATGAAGTAGATTCGGATAGAGTTGTTTGGTGAATAAATCCTTTGTAACTTTAGGAACAATGTCAAAAGGTAATGATGAGTGTACCCTTGATCATTTTGTCAATTTTCCTTGAAGATCATCTTTCATGAGCTTACGGACATACTCCTTTCAACTTTCATCTCGTCATTCTCGTCATGAAGATATCAGATCGATCGTGAAGAAATTCATTTTCTTGAAGAGCACGTCTTTCTTTCGACTGTTTGTGACATTCACAATTCTTTTATGAGTCAGAAATCCAAGATCGAGTTGGTTTCTTTACTGATTTGGATGTTGATTTGGTTGATCCTTTAGATGGTGGTGGTGAGGAATGAGAAGATGAATCCGATGATGATGATATGTGAGGAGGCTCCGGGTCCTTAGAAGGTTCAGAAGTTTTCTCCGTAGACCGTACGGGACTATCAAGAAGATACTTTTCATAATGAACATCTTCATCATTTCCAGGCTTAGCTTCTTCATCAGCTTTATCTTTCTCAGTCTTTTCAGTATCTGGTTCCTCAATGTCAAACTTAATAGACTCCTCATGTTGCTTTTGTTGTTGCTCCAAAGAGGTGGCACCAGCTCCCTTATCGGGTTGATTAACCGCATCAGGAGTTGGTTTAGAGTGGGCAGCACCACTTGAACCTCCAGGGCCACCCATTTAATCCTTTGCAAATTCCTTAGCAACATGTTGGAGTCTAATGAATTTGAACTTCTTCCTGTATGAGGTATCCAGTTGCTCTTCATCACTTTCTCGAGCTTTCTTCATATGGCACAAGCATGTGAGTCTTCCTTTGCCATGTTCGGCTATTGGACTAGGAGGTTTTGCTTCCTTGGGAGGTGGTTGGTTGTAGATTCAAAGTAGTGGACCTCCTCAAATGATTGTGTATCTTGAGCTTCGTCCGGTAGCTTTCTTGGTGGTTCGTGTAGGAATAGGAGCGACTTCCACGAGGGAACTTTCTTCTTTGGAGTAGGTTTCCTCTTTGGGACCTTCCTTTGACTCTCGGCCTTCTTGCACTTCCAATTCCTCTTACGGTTCTCCGAGTAGGAGTTCGAAGGCTTTTCATCGAGATGACCAACTTTGCCTTCTCTTATCGCTGCCGATACCTTTTGTACATTTCAAGCTTGATTTCGTCCAACAATGGGTGATCGGGTAACACAAAGACCTGTTTCTTTGTTGTGATTCCTTGATTACGGCAGATAGGATAGGCTCACCAACATGTCGTGATTGTCGGGGTCATTGAGCCTCTTGGGGATATCGTGATGAAGTCCAAGTGCTCTCTAGATCAACATTTTGTGTATCGACATAGGAATCTTTGAGCCAAGTTTTTGAGAAGCGTCATCATGTCATCCCATATCGAGCTTCAATTTCGATGTCCTTCTTGTTGATTAATGACCGAAGATTTGCGGTTCCATGAGCTTGGGATGCTCATAGCCACCATCACGACCCGAGACCGATTTGGTGATGATGATGTAGAGTGTTCTCCACGGTTGAGGAATGTTCTTAAGCTCCCATGAGAGTGCTTAGTGATTATTCTCAAGCTTCATCATAGCCAATATCAATCGTGAATGAAGAACTGTCTCTCGGCAGGTGTGGCAAAGAAGTCGGTTGGCTCGATTTTAGGAATGAGAAGAACAACCGTAAGTCGCATGAATGATGGTGACTTGTTTGTGATTGAGAGTCACGATCCATCGCACTTTGACCCTTGATCCTTTGCATTGAATTCCGAATTGTTGAATGTAGATCTCCGATCAGAAAGGCGAGTGTGAGAGCATGTTCGGTAGGGATGATTCTTTAAAATATCCACAAAGAATGAGACAAGAAGATTACGAGCATGTGAGGGTTTCAAAGTCAACCCTAAGGTTGTTCTTTCCAATCTTTCTCGAGATAGCCATTAGGAAGATGTCAAGAATTGTGAGAACTTGGTGCATCCACATTCATTTGAGCGACCATGTCGTGATCGAAATAACATTAGCCAAAAGAACCAACATATCGAAAGACATAATGTTAGTCAATGTAAGGTTTTATTGTCTAATTATTGAATGTACAGTGTCAATGATTGTTACGAGTCCTAAGTCACTTGTTTGTCCAATCGTCCAATGACGTCGTGAAATGTTTCGTGAGTTAGTTAACTTTAAGTTTTAAAGTTTATGTTATCACTTATAGTTCACAACATATCAAACCTTTAAGTTTATTAGTGACATTATTGGTTTCGTGATGATATGATTTGTTTATTTACAAGTTTGCACGCGTAACAATTCATAACGAAGGTTTGATCAAGGCTTATGCGTAGGAATAGTAGCTTATGCGTAAGCAGGAGAAGTATATGCGTGACGCAAGCTTATGCGTAGAATCCTTACTTACACGTAAGAAATATTACAGCAGAGGAAAAGGGGACCTTATCGTGAGAGCTTACGGCGTGGCGTATATAAAACCTTCACGCGTAAGGCTTACTCGTAAGAGTATACATTATGCGAGAGTCATTGTTACGCATATCCTTCACGGGATACGCCGTAGTCCCTTTGTAGAACCTTACGCGTAACGATTACGCGTAAGATTTCTCTGACGATAACTTTCACGCGTAAGGTGATCCTTATGCGAGTTACAAAGACCTTGATTACGAGTTTTATGCGTAGCAAGCCCGAAATAAAATCATCATATCATCAATCTTAACACATATATTCATTTTAAGACAGATCATGGCATAAACTCATTTTTCAGTTTATGCGTAGAAAGTCATACGCGTAAGTCAAAACCCTAAAGTTTATGAATTATGCATATGATTTCTAGACACAGGAAATCCACCAAACGTTTTCTGGTAGGTCTTAGATGTTGTGAGAGTGTAATAACCAAGTTTTAACATCTAATTCGTGGTGAATCAAAAGTACCCAAAACTTAAGAACATTAAACCCTAATTACCAATTTTCAGTCAATTAGAGTTTCTGGGTTGTTATAAGGCCTGGATATCATCAATTCAACATGATATTAACATCACACAGCAATTATTTTGACCAAAAACATTCACATTTGAAAACACCTAAAACCACGCATAAACCCTAATTTTGAAAATCAATCAATTCGTGTTTCTGGATGGATTTTGAGGATAAAACTAGTATCATTGATGTTAAAGACACGTTTTGACACAATCTTTTTAACCACAAACACACACCAATGATTGTGTGTTTATACGCTTATGCGTAGAACACATAATCACACATATCTAGCGTTTTAGCCGTTGGATTTGCATAAAATTCAAAACCTTTACTTGTAATAACGTTAAGATTATGAAACCACTTACACTTTGATGATCAAAAACACAGATTTATTGAACGATTTCTATGCGTAGGATTAGTTTGGTTAAGTGTAATAAATGTGAAGTGAAATGTTAGGTGGGGTGTTTTTATTAAAATGACTTTAAACTTTTAGCAGTTTTGGTCCCTCCACCTTTTCCTTTTTCATCCAAAGCCTTTTAACTTCCATTTTGGTTACCAAACAAAAGATTTTAGGAAATAACTTTGACGACACTCCCCCTCGACTTAGGAAAATGATGAAAGGTTATAAATTTTAGTCCGAGGAGTGTCAATGAACCAGAAAATTTACCACCATTGATAAAAGAAACAACCAGGATAGGATAACATGCAAGTACACAAATATTTTGAAACAGTTAAGAATTTATTTTCTCTCCCTCAACACTTGATCGAAAAAATATTGAATTTTGAAAGATTTGAGTGGTGACGGAAGAGATGTACTTGCTATTTTGAAAGAAAAATAGATAGAAGAATATTTTTGTTGTTTTATAAGATTTTATATTTTGTATTTTGTTTTGGAAAAAATTATTTACAAAAGATATTTTTGTGTTTGATGTTTTTAAGGCTGTTTTAGGAGGTCATCCAATTCCTCTTGAGTCAAACACCTCATACCAATCCGTGGACCAACTCATTAAACCTAGCGGGAGGCAAGGCTTTGGTGAGAAGATCCGCCAATTGGTATTCTCGCATCCACCAGTATAATTCAACTGTACTGCTCCACGCGTGGTCCTTGATGAAATGATAGCGAAGATCGATGTGCTTTGATTTCAATCTTTGAATCGAGTTGCGAGATCGCAATGGCACTCCGATTGTCGCAAATACATCGGGATTCATCAAACACGTAACCATAGTCTTTGAGTTGTGTTCTCATCCGATGACTTGAGCACAACACGCGGACATGGCTACATATTTTGCTTGGTTGATGTGACGATGTACAATCACGCTTCTTTGATTGCCAAGACACCAGTTTATCACCAAGAAATTGTAGTGCTCTGAAGTACTTTTTCGTGAATCTAAACATCTGCGTGACCAAAGATCCTAAAAAGCGATTAGTTCAAAACCGTAATCCTTCGGATACGGATCCCCAAGTTAATGGTTCCCTTGATGTATCGGAGGATTCTTTTAGCCTCGAGAGGTGGGTTTCATTGGTCTCGATCGATAACGGAGCATAGATAAGCGGCAAAGACAATATCAGTCTGCTAGTCGTTAGGGTACATTAGAGACCCAATAATACTACGGTATTTTGTAGGTCCACTAATTTCCCATGTAAATCGACATCCGCTTCTTGGTATGAGTCATTGGTGTGGCATAAGTGTCACGAGGTTTTCATTCCAAATTTGTGTAACAATTCAAGGGCATATTTGGGTGACTCAAGAAAATACCACGGGTGATTGATGAACTTGTAGTCCCAAAAGAACGTAAGTTCACCCATCATGGACATTTCAAAATTTTTCTTCATTAATTTTGCAAAAGCGATTGAGTACTTTTTTTGTGTAGACCCAAAATGATGTCATCCACGTAAATTTGAACAATTAAGATATGTGCCCGTGATATTGTATAAAAGAGTAGGGTCAACCAACCTTTGGTGAAATTATTAGCAATGAGGAAAGATGATAGCTTATCGCACCATGCCCGAGGAGCTTGTTTGAGAGCATAAAGAGCTTTGTTCGGTTTGAGACATGGTTCGGGAACTCGGGATCAACGAATCCTTACGGTTGGTGACATAAACCATTTCTTTCGGTTGTCCGTTGAGAAACGCAGTTTGACATCCATCCGAAAGACCGTCATATTCATATGAGCCATGACGCGAGAAATATCCGAAACGACCTCAAGGCGAGCAACCGAGCAAAATATTCTTCAAAGTCTATGCCCTCTTCTCGACGATAACCCTTAGCAACCAGACGTGACTTGTTTCGGATTAGGTTCCCTTCAAACATCCAATTTGTTTTTCCAATCCATTTGAGACCAATGCGTAGACCCTGTTGGTCTTTCAACCGCCCCATACTTCACGCGTTTGAATTGGTTGAGTTCTTCTTGCATGGATTCAATCCATTGTCTTTGTCATTGCGTCTTTAATGTTTTAGGCTCAGATTAGCGGAGACGGTGAGTGCATAAATGCAAAGGCTCACCATCCGAGTGAAGCGTTGTCTCGTAACGTTGGTTGGTTCGGGTTGCCAATAATAGTTTCCAGAGGATGATCTTTTGTCCATTTATGTGTAGAAGGTTGATGTTGGTATACATTGTGCAGATTATGAGGATTCAAATGGTTTGTTGAAGATTCCGCGACATCCGTGCGATGAGTCTCATTAGCACGCGATTTGGATCAAAATCTGCAGTGGGGTACTTCATTAAGAATATCATCGTAGGTTCATCATTGTTGAAGCGGTTTGTTCAACTGTTGTGGTGGAGTCAAGCGGTGGTGCTTCTTCTTGAGTTGTTGTAGCAGTGTATCGGTATAAGAGTATTATCGGGTTGAGCGGTGAAACAAATGGATACACCTTGAGCACGTTCATCAATATACATCCAAGCAGTGAGCATATAACCTTTCCATTTGTTGTGAGTGAGTGGGGGCTTTGTTCGGTGATGATGGGGTTGAGGGAAGTTTAAGCGGTTGTGACCGGGTTCTAAGTATTATACTCGGAAGCCATTTCCGTAAGTTCATCAAAATGAGCATGAATCGTTTCCATAACTTTGTTTTGTACGACGATTCCGGATCCGTAACCTTTAGAATTCTCACAATATCCAATGAAGACTCAATGTCGACTTTGGCTTTGAGCTTTCAAAATCATCACGATCATTATTCGGATAGCAAAGGGATCCAAATACATGAAAGTGTTTGAGATTCGGTTTATGGTTGTGAGAAGCTCAAACGGTGTTTTGTTGTGGCGTTTAGTAATCATAGAACGTTTGAGTATAGCATGCGATGATACCGCCCATAAGTGTCTGAAGTTTAGCATTGATTAACATTGTTCTTGCGCTTCCACTAACGTTCGGTTTCGTCTTTCAACAACTCCGTTTTGTTCGGTGTACGTGCAATAGATGTCGATCTTTGAATTCCCACTTTCTCATAGAAGTCACGGGTGTTTGGTTAACAAATTCAGTTCCTCTTTCTGCTTTTGATTTTTGGACGGTGTTTTGAGTGAACACGTATTTTCATGAGAAAGGTGATAATCATCGTGGAGCTTGGTCTTTGCTTCAAGAAAGTAGACCCAAGTCCAGCGTGAATAGTCATCAACAATTACTAAGATGTAGCGTTTTCCATTGATCTTTTGCACGCGCGCGGCCACACAAATCCATGTGAAGAAGATGAAGCACATCTTCGAGGCGTGTTCCACCTTTGAAGGAAAATGAGCACGAGTGCTTTTCCCTTGTTCAAGTCGAGCAAAGGTGATCTTTGAATACCGGAATCGTGGGAGTCCTTCAACTAGTTTGTGTCGAGCAAGGTTGGTGATGGTTTGAAAGTTTAGATGTGAGAGACGACGGTGCCATAGCGAGATTTTGTTGATGTTGCCTTTGAAAGTAGGCGGATGGGAGATGAAGCAACCATGTCTTGCATAGAGATAGTGTAAAGACTTGAGTTACGTGAGCGGACATAAGGTCGTTTCCTTGTAGATCACGAATGAAACAAGATTTCTCCCGAAAGCAACCTCCAAATCTCCATCACGTAGGCGGCCCATCGAAAGCAGTTGTGACCGAGGCCTTCCACATAATAAACCCCGCTAATTTTGATGTTCCCATTGATATAGTCTCCGTAGTCCATGATAGTCGCAAGTGATCATTCCGAATCGCGGTGCAATGAACTTTGCAATAAAGTTTGATAATGCTTAACTTTGTCATGTGTCGGAACATCCGCTATCAACAATCGAGAGAATGATCTCAGATCACCGCATTAAATATGCATCTACAGATGGAATAGAAGTAGATGTGGAACACGAAATGTTAGAGGGTTCCGGAGCGATTATAGTAGACATACACACATCAATAACTTTAGGCATCCATTTAAATCCTAGTGTGTTATATATCCATTTCGCCATCTATAACTACTATTTGCTTTAGTCTTAGTGAATGCACTAGGTGGTACTACATTCTTAGGAGCTCAGGACATCAATGCTTGCCTTAGAATCTAAAGAAGGCGGTCTACCAAGCACTGGACTTAGAATGATTAGTGGGACTAGAGGTATTCGATTCTTAGGATTCCGTGGTTTAGAGATTATAGCTTTAGCAACACATTTGTCATGACAATCGAATTCATACTTTTACGACAAATAACACAAGGTGCATCGATCGAATATCAAAAGTACTTAAAGGTTTAGCATTCGTTACATCACTATTTCTATTACATTTGCTAGACGCAATATCCAGAGGAAAGCAACGTGAGTCTTATTCATAGTCCTAGGGTGTTCTTCTACTTTAGCATTCCTTATTTATCTTTTCTTAGGTCGCAACTTCCTATTCTTCGATTGAGTGCTCCTAGGTCGTGAAGTGCGGACGTTTGGAAAAGATGCAACTATTCTGTTTGATGAGAAGGAAGCACGTTAGCAACTTGTGATTTGGTAGTAGGTATTCTAGGTTCACGATTACTAAGTGTGGTGGTGCTATTCTCTTAATCACGGTGGCGGAAGTTGTTCATACTTTCCTAACATTTCTCTTGTAGGACCTTACTATTATCAACCTTATCACTTTACCAAGCAAACCCAACACACGTAACCCAAGTTACGCGTATAAAACGTGAAACACAAACACAAACAAAGCTTAGAAATAAGATGAGAAAGATGGTGACTTGAATGATATAAAATCGTGTATATGTGAGATAAAAGATAAACACAATAAAGTTGTATATTCCTTGAGAGAGAAAATACACACACACACACTTTCAAGCACACCCCTCAAATGACCATTTGAGGGGTATTTATAGTACAAGTAACTTAAAACCCTAAAAGGCTTTGCTTGGGCTTTTCGTGGGTTGGACATGGATTGGGCTTTGGATACTTAAGCTTCAAACGGCTAGCATAATCATAACGCCTAGCCATTTAGCTTAGTCCAATCCACGAGCCGTTGACTATTCTATCACGATATCTAACACACGTTACAAAGTTCCTAAATGTGAATGACCATCACTTCTAATAAACCAATTATAGGCTAACAATCTCCCCTAAGGGTGGTCATTCAAATGATGCTCCACTTGATTAGGTCTTTACTTTTCTCGAGCTTGAACTTTGTGTGTAGATATAGAATAGTCTTGATTCATTGTTCCTTCATGCTTTGTGATCGGTTAATGTGGTTGTCTGCCGTTGTCAACTTCAATGGTTTGGTGTCTCCACGTCTTTCTCCACCATGCTCACACTTCTATTTGTCTTTTGGTTACCAATGATGTAGTTCTTGAGTCTTTAAACTTTGTAGATTCTTTGACATTGACGAAGAATCATCTTTAACTTTGAGTAGCCTTTGATTTTGATAAGAACTTTCATGTGTTGTTGGTATGAGCATGTGGAGAGTCCGCACGATCAATCCGCTCCGAGCTTCCATAAGAAGAAAACATAAAGCAAAGTTAGTAATAAGCGGATTCCAGCACTTACAAGTTTGAATTTCGAGGGTGTTAACGACATAGTGTGAAAACACATCTCTAATTCTCACAGAGGCCGTTCTGAACCTGGAGTCCCACAAGTGAGATAACGCGATGTACCGGCACACCTGATTCGGATGAGTGATTTGAGGTACACCAAAGCATCACCTCGGGATCAGACCGTTTGAGACACACTAAGTGTAATCCACGAGGAGTTACAGTGACTGCTTTGTCGTGGCGCTGATGTTGACCTCGGCGGGAGTTTCCATTCAATCATCAAGATCACGTATGAAACTTCTCATAAATGTTCGCGGCGATTGCTAAGACTGCGTGAGACTCTAGAATATATCACTTGTGTTCTTATTGATGAACAACAAGCGATGTCATGTCAAGTGTTCCTATGAGATCTTTTGATGAATCTCGTGGCTCTAGACTCAATTAGTGCATTTTGGTTTTCTGAGCGGAGACTAGGAGAGGGTCTCCTTCTTCAATACCAACGATCTCTAAGAGAAAGTCGATAGATTATGTAGGGTTCCCAGTGAGAATGAAACAAATCCTTTTAAGAGGAATTGAGTGGCTAGAAGGTTTAGTGCGGTGCGTCCACTGGGTCCATGACGCCTTTGTCTTCAATACCGGTGTCATCTTAGTGACAACCTCAGAAAGTGATGAATTGAACCCGGTTTACGCCCTAAGGTTGATTATGGAGGCTATTTCTTTTCACCCTTTTTCATTACATTTCTTTTAATTCTTCAACCCCTTCTTTCTCCTTTCTCACATTACTCCTTTTTCAATCATACCTAAGGACTCTAATACTAACTATGGGTATTGTCCTTGGGTAGATCCCTCCGACTCTGGCGGATCATAGGTGGATTTTCCTATCCTTAGACACCTTATAACTCCATGACCGCCCTATTGTTGCCATAAAACCAATTTTCTTGAAAATCTCTCAGTGTTTATGATTGAAAACATGTTTGAAACACTCCGTGAGTTTTATATATTTTAGAAACACTCCCCTTCACATGTGCTTATATGTTTTGTGTAAATCGCACATAGAGGGTAGAGTTCGCACTTTTTGAATTGATCGACTTTAAATGAACTAGACCGATTCGAGACACGCTTACATCACTAGAGAACTAGCTTGAAATTATTACATCCTGGTCAAGTCATAGAAAGTTTCTCGAGATGGTACATTTCGACTTTAATTTCTCGTCAATTCATTGGTTACGATCGTGTCGAGCTCTTTTGAGATTCAAACAACGATCATTAAACCTTTTGATCACATTTTAATCACGTTTCTCCCCTCAAAAATAGCATATCTATGATGTTTTTGAAACAAAATGATTAAAAGATATGTTTTTCAAAACATTTGGAGAAAAGCGATTGAGCATGAATTTTGGAACAATTTTGGTTTAATACTCCCCTTAACGAAAGCATATTTTCATACGGAAAATTTAGAATCAATTAAGGGTTTAGAGGAGTTATCTTGGTACCAAATGTGAGAGATTTTGAAAATCTTTTGAAAACTTTCGAATCAATGGTACGCAAGATGAAGATTTTAAAAATCTTTTGAAGATATTGAAGAAGAATTATCTTGTTTAGTTTTAGGATAAGTGCTCGATATTTTATGAAAATCGATTTTGCATAGCACTGTCCTTTCTTTAAAGATCGGGTTGCAAGCGGAAATACTTACAAGCCATTTTATTTTTAGGAAAAGTGCTTGAAAAATGTTTAAAACCTTTGTATTGGTTAAGCACTTTCCTTTCTTTGAAGCGCGGGTCCTGAACTAATGTGTCCAGAAGCCATTATGTTGAAGTCCGGTTTCGCATGTAAGTATCGAAAGCCATTATTGAAGAAATTTTGAGAAAGCGACATGTTTTGGAAAACATTTAAAGAACTCTCGCTCAAGCATCTGTACATGTCCGTATCATTGTTGAATGAAATTTCTAAACGCATGAATATCGATTATCTGAGAGACATGTCGTGAGAAGAATATTTTTGGTTTTGAATTTTATGATGTTTTGGATTTTTGAAAATTTTCTATTTTGTATTTTGCTTTTGTTGGTTTTTCAAATTTTGTATTTGGTTTTTTTTGGAAAAAATATTTACAAAGAAGATTTGAAGAAAGAGAAATTAAGTTGGGACAAGTAAAAGTGGAGTTAAGAGTGGAACTAGAAAAGGATTTCCACATGCGAAGTTGGCATAAAGTTCTTCTTTACCACACGGGTATATGAACCTTCAACACTTTTACAAGTACACCGCATCCACGAAGAAGAATTTTCACAAATAACGATGTTAAGTACATGTTTCCTCACGGCGAGGGTGATCACTATCAACGGTTGTAGTGGATTCGACTTCCTTAACATGATGAGTTTCACTATTATACGTTGGTGCAAGTATCAAAATCTTTCTGTGGGAATCCATCTAAGAGCTATTTTGTTGAAAACTTTGCCGTGGGTATCCACCAAGGTAAGATCTAGGAGTTTTTCTTATCGGATGCGTGGAAGACTCATTTTAGAAAAACTACGTCCCAAGAGATCGTCCTATTAGGTGTCTTTTGTTTGTCTTTTATCAAAGGACTTGTTTCCATTTGGTGTCTTAGTGGATTGTGCCTTGGCACTAGAATTATCTTTCTTGAGATATTGGGAGACACATGCATCATGATTAGGTGAAAAGACACATTTTTACATGTAGTACGACAAATTCAATATTCTTGTTTAAAACAATGACTTTAACTTTGTCACTACGGCCTTTTGAAATTGATTCTTGTTCGAAACGACTTAGACTTCCCGGTGTTGTTTTCTAAGGGCATAGCATTTTCTTTTCTTAACTACTCTTAGATGCAAGCCAATCCCTAGTCTTTTGTAGAGTGTTCCTAGGTAATGGTTTACTACTACTAGCGATTGCCTTGAAATCTTGTAGAATTCATCACCCTAGATGTTGCACCTAAAATTCCGTCTTTTCGAGTATGTGCCTTTTCCTAGCTTCTTCTAGATAGTGATTGTTGACCATGTCGTTAGAACCAATGATTCTTTAACCGGATTTTGGTCACATTCCGTGTGCTATTCCTAGAAATGCCGGTGTAATCACTTTTCTTTATAAAAAGCAGTTTTTCAAAACCGTTGATAATTCTCTTTTAATAGGCAAAGATTGTGGAGTGATTGCTTTTGATAAATCATTTTCTCATTGACTTTTGGAGGCATAGAAATAGACATTTTGGTTTGGAAACCGGTTTGGGAACATTTGCTTTCTCCATGATCAATGGTTTTTAATCACATTATCCATTGCCTTTCCTTTTTGACTTTCCGGTGAGCCCTCAAAAGATCATTTTTCGCTTTCATGTCATTGTAGGCACGCTCATACGACATTTTGTCATACTTGCATTCCTCCGTTTTTCGATCAAGTTGTTTAAAATATGAGACATTTTCTTTTCAAGTTTTTCAAGAGCTTTTCATAGTTTGAAACAATTTCGAGGTCTCATCACAGAGTCTTTCATGATCTTCAGCGAATATGTTTGCAAAATTATGGACATAATATCGATGAGTCGAACATCTTCAAGAGAGAATCATTTAAATTTTCCAAAACTTTGATGTGTTCAACACTTTCATTAGCTTGCTTTACTGGATTTATGGTCCTTGACAAACTCATTGTTTCTTTGTAAAGGCTTGTTCAAAATGGATTACCCTTGAGTTGATGTTAGTCGGTGAGGGGCAATTGAGTTTCAAAAACTTTTTCATTCAATATCAAAACTATTAAACCGGATGTTTGTTGTAATATTGGTTTTAGTTTTAACGGTCTCTTAATTCTCATTTTCACATTTTCCAAAATACTTCTGGCATCACTTGTGTTAAAAGGATTGTTTGAAGACATTTGTTCAATGTTCGAAAGAGATTTGGATACAACAACTGGTTTTGAAACTGGTGTTGACACTTTGTTTGAAACACTTGGTTTGGTGGAAAAGCGTTGATTGAGAAACAAAGCGAAATACCATTAATTTGGTTCCATTTATTAAAATCAATAGGTTTGATTTCCGGATGTTTTGTTTCTTTTTGATCTACTCTCCTCGATAGTTCCAACGTTTCAAGAGAATCATGCACAATTATAGGTTCATGCAAAGGTTTTCCATTGTTTAACACATTAAAGATTACGAGCTTTCTTGAGGAAGCAGGAGGTGAGTTACCAAGAGCCATTTTATTAGTAGTATGAAAAATCGGATTTACTTGATTAGAAAGCATCTTGTTTGTTTTAGCGAGAATGACCCGTTGTAAGAAGCAAATTGTCCAATTTTTGATAGTTTCATTTTATCCGTAATTTCATCAAGAAGAGAATCTTCTCGTTTTGAAAAATCGACAATCAACTGTTTCTTCTCTTTTCAAGATCGAAAATGCTTTTGTTTAGAAAGTTGGTCATTTAGATCGAAATTTCCTTGTTTAAAGATTTTATTTTCAAGTTCAAATTCACATCAAGTGTGTCATACTTGAGTTGCAATTGTTTTCTCTTAAAACAAAATCTCGATAACTAATTTCTAATTACGAAACTTTGTTTGTATGAAATTCAAAAGCTTTTTCGTTCTCTTTGTAACTCTCAAGCTCGCCGGTCAATTTAGCATTCGCGGCTTTAACATCGCGATTCACCGCTCTAACTTTCTCAACTTCAATGCCACATTGATTGATTAATGATTCAACATAACGTGTTTCCTCATCGGTCTCAGATTTTGTGCCACGACCTCCACTAGGATCCACATCGGAGTTTCGAGTTCGTATTGCTACAACTCGGATTGTCCGTATGTATCATAAGTGGGTGCTAGCGTCATGATTCTGCTCGTCATGAGTAAACACATCTAATATGATATTGTTATAACATGGATCAATGATTGGTACCTCGAGATCTGCATTGGCGTCATAGATGGGAGGTGAGTCGACTCCGTGTCATACTTAGCTTCCGAAGATTTGCCATGAAGATGTAATTCGCATTGAGTTCCTCGAGGTCTTCCAATTCATCCACAATAGCGAAAAGTCATTTTCCTCAAGACTCAATTGTAACCCCGCTTCTTGCTTATCGCTAACAAAGCGACTTTTCAAGAAAATCACCATTCTTCTTGTGCGGTTTAGTGGGACGTTTCTTGCCATGTGACCCACTCCTTGACAGTTGTAGCACTTAATCGATTACCTTGATTCACATTTCCATAATTCCCACGATTTGGTCGCAACATACCCATTCTCGATTACCCATCGCTCTATTCCCAACATTACATCCAATCGATTTCCAACATTCTCGACCCAACTTACACGATACGGAACCGCTGACACGAAATCCAAAGTAGCATATCCTCGCGATTCCCAATAACTCTAACCATTTGTCCTTGATTACCCATATTCACACCGGTGTGCAATTTGCTGTTATGAGTGTTTGATGATATCCTTTGGTTGTTGTTAGTAGGTGTGGAATAGCGACCTTTGATTACTTTACCCAGAGAGAAAGTATTTGGGACATAGGGTCTTCTTGATCGATTCGAGATCGGTGATTCCTTGTTCACCGTATTGTGGATCTCTGTTGTTGAATGACTTGTTGTTACGGTGGATAGAATTGTTGTTGTGATTGTTGTATGTATTGTTGCAAGTTGTTGTTGGAAGATGATGAAGCTTGTTGTTGTGTATTCACCGTAGTTTGAGTGTTGGAATCACTCCTAAACCATAATCAAGTGTTAGTAATTAATATGTAATAGTTAGCTTTATTATGGCCTTTATGTTTGTTATTAGCCTTAAGCTTATGTAGAAGGCCCATAAGCTTAGGCCCAAGCCCATTAAGGAAAGGAAGGGAACTAGGAGTGTTGCCCTAGCTTCCCTCCTATAAATACTCTATGTAACCTTCATTTGAAGGTTGGTTGTTCAAGTTATTCTCTCTTTCACACTCTTTGCATAACCGTCCTTATTATAACGTGTGTGTGGGTTTGTATCTTGTTCATCCGCCTCTATCTCCTCTCTATCTCTTTCTAGTAAGCTTGTGTTGTAAAACTAGTGACCTAACAGTGGTATCAATCGCCTAATAGTTGAGTGAACGTATTGTTAGAAGTGAGTTTTGGTCTCACGCCTAACTTGCGTATCCTTATCTTTGGCTTGATCAAAAACTTATTTTTTACACTTTTGAATCCAAGATTCTTGTACTTCCAACGTTTTAGGGTGTTAAAATACTTGTTTTTGGCAAAAGTTTCAAACTTTATCGTGGATCGTTGTTTTCATCTAGTTTTTGAGCGTGGTTTCATCCTACTCAGAACCGTTTTAGAGGCTTTGGTTCATCAAGTTTCACACTTTTGTGTCTTTTGGTGTTATTGAAGCTATTTTATCACACAAAAACTGGTTTAGAAACATCTTTGGACAAAATCAAAATTACGAGTAATCCTACGCCGTAGTAAAACCCTAAAACTACGTAAGTGTTTCCTTGGTTTGATCTTCATTTTCGCGGTTTATTCCGTGTTTTCTTACTTGGATAAGTCCGAAAATACGTCGACTTTGGATATCTTTTGCCTTTGTGATAGTGTAAAGATCATTTGAGCAAAAACCTAAAATTACGCATAAGCATAAGCTTACGGCGTAGAAAATCCCACGCCTAAGATTCATCTTTACGCGTAAACCTAGTCTTCACGATAAGGAATCCTCGCCTAACTTTCTCGCCTAACTCATCATTTACGCATAACTTTAGTCTTTTTCCACCTTACGCGTAACTCTTGATTGTTCGCGTAACTTTGGTGTTTTACGCATAAGTGCTACTTGGTTTATTGTGCTTTCTACGCTAAGGATACTTCATCAACAAAGGTTCATACGACTACAAAGATCCATCAACACAAGTTATCAAAAAAAATTAATTTTTCGAGGAGACTAAACGTTCAATTTTACGAGATTCAAATTTTGGTTTAAGCTGTGAAAATTTTGGTCAAAATTCAAATTTTTGGCCTAAATTCAAAATTTTGGGTCAAATTTGGCGTCAAAATTGTCATTACTCAAATTTTTCCTACATTCTTAGAATTGGATTTTATAGTGAATTTCAAATTTTGAGAGTCAAAATTTTCAAAATTATTTTGGAGGAAATTGAAATTTACTATATCGCCTTCTCGTGTGCTATATCGTCTTCGCACCTTTTCTTCTCTTTGATTCTTCGCGGGAAAGTGAAATGGATTATGATCATAAAGATCCATTTGTGGCATTGCAAGAAGGATTCATGGCTATATCTACGGCATTCAAGCGTCGACAAAGATCTAATTCTCAATATCCATGATCGTACAAGGTGCAAGAGTTCTTTGTACATGAAAGGAATGCTCAAATGGACGTTGAGAATGTTTGTAGTCGCATCCATCGGTAATGCGGACAAGGAGGTTGTAGCATTGGAAAAGTAGGATGACAAGCGTAGCAGATCCGGAGAAGATATCATACTTAACTTCGACACCGAGCCCAACCGTGACGAAGAACAAATGGTTGAGGAAGATATCTTACCCACCTATGACAACGATACGAGCGGATGTTCGAGGTACAATCATCGTTGATCATATTACGCTCAGCAAGTGCGATACAACAAACCGAGCAACACGAATTCGATAATGAAGGAGAGGTTGACCGGTATGTTGCACAATGTCCGAACAACTTTCTCATATACGAGCCTTACTTGTTAACAATTCAATGAATCGTCAAATCAAACTCTTGAATCAAATCATTCTTCTCAAAAGACCATTGCTCGGTTTCATAAAGATTTTTCAAAACTAGAGGCACATTGCATCTCTCTTGAACTTAAATTACAAAACAAATCTTTTCCTCGAACACAATGCTCGACTTTCAAATGAACAAAGTAATCGTGTGGATTTATTAGTAAAACAAAATGAGCATTTAAAGGCTCAACTTCAAGCAAAGGCTTGCACATGTTGCTTTACAAAAAGCGAGAAGATTCATCGACAAGAATGTGGACACTAATTTTGCAAAACCAACAATCTTGGGGAAATCGTCTCTAAAACCAATCGAAAACAATCGTAGTTACACAACCAAGCGCTTTTCAATCGAACGTTCAAAATCGTCAAAACCACGGTTTGCCTCCCAAGTTGTTGAGAATATCATTTGTCAAAACCGGTCACCCCACATTCCGGGCCAATGAATAATGCTTATGTTTCTATTAAATCTTTCTATTAAATCTTTTCATTATATCTCAACAAGTAGTCGCCCTGCCAATCTAGGACTAGTTCAAACACCGTGTCTAAACCGGCATTAAACGTAAAGATTCATATGATTCAAATGACGCGACAAGAAGCGTGATCTTGAAAAGGCTAGGAAAGGGCACTTCTTCAAAAGGATGGAATCTTAGGTTCACGACCTAGTGTATCACCTTCGAGTGTATTCTCGAACACTACTTGTAGTAGCAAACCAAACCTAAGTTTACTCAAACAGTTAGAAATAAACACGTTGCTCTAAACGTAAAATTTGAAACCTAATAGGTGGATCAATATAGAGCATAAATTCTTCCCAAAAGAAGTTTCAACATCCCTTAGATCTAACCTTAGATGGATACCAGCAGGCGAGTTTTCAAAGCTGCTGGTCTTAGGTGGATTCCTGAGACAAGATACTAAGTAGTTGCACCAAAACAAGTGTGATACCTCTACATCCATCCGTGAGGCGAGAAAGGAAATCATCAAAATAGCATGTTCGGTGTCAAGAAGATAATTGACACTACATCTTTATGCCTCTAACACCGGAACCCGATTACACTGGGAATCCATGTCTTTCTCTTCCTTGCCCCCTTCTATTTTTCTATGCAGTACATGACTTTGGCTCCTCTCGAAAACAACAGAGGACCCGTTTCTCACCGTCAAAAATATCATGATCCATCATTTGTTCCACCATTGTACTTAATCGTCATGAATTGGAAACAATGCTTGCTCCTCCGGTTAAAGATTACGCCAAAAGTCGTGCTTGGATGTATCGAATGTTTCACGCACAACCGATAATACTCTAATTTCGGATACACCAATCTACAACAACAACCGAATCTTCTATAATGAAGATCAAACTACTTCAACAACAATGACACGGTGATGATCAACATTATGAACAGAGAAGTTTTATCGTGATTGACTCTCTCGAAATATTTTTGGTACTTCACACTTGTTCGATCAATTGGACATACATGGTTTCATTGTCTCCTTATACATGGTTTCATTGTCTTCAATTCATCATCAACATACGTGGTGTATGATTACGAATCATTGAAAACATCGAGGGGAGAGTGTGTAGGTGGTCATTGCTTCCTTGTTCTTACATGCTTCTTTGCGAAACCCAATGCCTTCTTGAATTTCTTCAATTAGAGGGAAGAAATAAGGCGATATGTGGCTCAAACGTCTCACTTTGGTGTTATCGTCTCAATTTCACGGGTGATCTTGTGTGAAGTTACCTAAATTGGATGTTATGATGCCTCACACACGGTCTTGGCATCGAGTTATTGCATATTCGCGGTGACTAGTATTAGAAAGACCACAACATTCGTGGGAAATTCGTATCATTTCGTCTTTCGTGGTTTGTTTGGTGTGATGCATCTACATACGTGAGAAGATCTTGTTGATTTACGGCATGTTACCCTCGAACGGATCTTCCGCAATTAGTCGATTTTCTTTGTGTGGTTTCTTGCTCATCTACAAATTCACGACACCGAAACCTTCAAAAGTTAGAGGAAATGTAGACTTCATCAAAGTTTCAAATCTGCTAAAGGCGGTTGTCGGTTTGGAAGCGATTGAAACTTCTTCACAATGGCTTCGATTATAATGACTTAGAACCCGGTCACAACCGTTTAAACTTCCTCAACCCCATCATCACCGAACAAAGCCCCTACTCACTCGTCAACAAATGGAAAGGTTATTTGCTCCATTGCTCGGTGACAATATTGATGAACGTGCTCCGGTGTATCCATTGTTTCCGTTGCTCAACCCGATAATACTCTTATACCGATACACCGCTACAACAACTCATTGCGTACACCACCGGTTGACTCCACCACAACAGTTGAACAAACCGCTTCCAACAATGATGAACCGGTGATGATATTCTTAATGAAGTAGCCCCGCTGCGATTTTGATCCAAATCGTTCTTTAACCCGTTTGCTAATGACACCGCTGCACTGATGTCGCGGAATCATTAACAAACCATTTGAATCCTCGAATCGCACAATGTATACCAACATCAACCTCTACACATCGATGGACAAAAGACCATCATCGGCTAATATTATTGGCAACCCGAATCAACGGTCGTTACGAGGCGGCGTCTTCACAGATGGTGAACATTGCATTTATGCACTCACCGCTACCGCTAATCGAGCCTAAAAACATTAAAGACGCAATGACAAAAGACAAGCGGATTGAATCCATGCGGAAAGAACTCAACCAATTCAAAGCGTCTTGAAGTATGGAGGCGGTTGAAAGACCAACGAGGGTCTCGTCATTGGTCTAAAATGGATTTGGAAAAACAAATTGGATCTGTGAAGGGCGTCATCCAAAACAAGTCACGTCTAGTTGCTAAGGGTTATCGTCGGGAAGAGGAATAGACTTTGAAGAATCTTTGCTCCAGTTGCTCGTCTTGAGGTCGCCGGATATTTCTCGCGTTCGCGGCTCATATGAATATGCGGTCTTTCAAATGGATGTCAAAGCTGCGTTTCTCAGCGTACAACTGAAAAGCGGTTTATGTCGACCAACCCAAAGGATTCGTTGATCGAGTGCCCGAACCATGTCTACAAACCGAAAAAAGCTCTTTATGGTCTCAAACAAGCCCCCGGGCATGGTGCGATAAGCTATCATCTTTCCTTATAGCTAATAATTTCACCAAAGGTTCGGTTGACCCAACTCTTTTATACAATATCACGGGCACATATCTTAATTGTTCAAATTTAGGTGGATGACATCATTTTTGGTCTACACATAAAAGTTTTCAATCGCTTTTCAAAACTAATGAAGAAAAATTTTGAAATGTCTATGATGGGTGAACTCACGTTCTTTCTAGGACTCGCAAGTTCATCAATCACCCGTGGTATTTTCTTGAGTCGATCCAAATATGCCCTTGAACTTTTAAACAAATTTGGAATGACAACTCGTGACACTTATGCCACACCAATGGCTCGTACCAAGCTAGATCTTTGATTTACATGGAAATTAGTTGACCCTACCAAATATCAAGTATTATTGGGTCTCATGTATCTAACACTAGCGGACTGATATTGTCTTTTGCCGTTTATCTATGCTCCCGTTATCGATCGCGACCAATCGAAACCCGCTCTCCGAGGCTAAAAGAATCCTCAGATACATCGCGGAACCATTAACTTGGGATCCGTATCAGAAGGATTCGGTTTTGAACTAATCGCTTTTGATGACGACCACGCAGGATGCTTAGACTCAAGGAAAAGTACTTCAGAGCTCTACAATTTCTTGGTGATAAAGCGGTGTCTTGTGATGAGTGTGTAAATACTCATCATTTTGTACCATTTAAGCGCAAAAACATCCGAAAACACTCGAAATGTATCAAAATGATTAAAATATCACAAAAAGTGTTTTATGTGTTTTAAATGCAAAAATGTCAAAATCGGTGAAAACGATATCAAATTTGCATAATTGGCGCTTTAGTCCCCAAGTTTCAAAAGTTGTCAAAAGCAGGTCCTGGTAAATCTAAATAAAGAAAATGTTATTCAAGGTCCCTAAAATATTCTAAGTTGTCAAAATGGTCCTTGAATAAATCTTTTGTTAAATGGCGAAAAGGTCCTGAACTTTTGAAATTGTCAAGTTTGGTCCTCGGAAAATTTGAAAATGTCAAAAGCGGTCCTTATACTATTGGAACTTGTCAATATTGGTCCCTTGTCACAACTTTGGAGAAATTACAGTTTGGCCTCTAGTTTGGCATAATTACAGTTTGGCCCTTATCACTAAACAAACCAAATAGACCCTTTTGCATTTTGGACCCCCGCCAACCTTACCTTTGACCCTTTCTCAATTGTGAACCCTGGTCAACCCAAGTCAAACTATGTAGCCTTTCCTCCCATTTGGTTTTCCTTCTCCACTGACCGCCAAATGCCTCGCAACCTTTCACCCATCACCTCCCATCACCTTATCCTCAAAATCTCACCCTCATCATATACCTAGCCACCCCCCACCGCAAAATTCGGACCTAAAGTCAAATGTCCCATTTCCGCCAAAAGCATAAACGCCAATATAGCCTCTGCTCACCCATTGGCTCGAAAGGTGGTGGGAAACACTCTAGAGGACACGTGGAAGAGTTTTGAAGTATAAAGAGGAAGAAGAAAAGGAAACAAGTAGTAGTTAGTTTTAGTTTTTCATTTTGTATGTCGTTTTAAACTTTAATGTTTTAGTTTAGTGTAAAAGCTTCAATTCCCTGTTCCTTTGTACTCAAATTAAGGTATTTCATCAATATATTCTGTTTTTCAAGCTCAATTCAAGGTTTCAATTATATTTCAAAATTTCAAGATCACTGTTGCAATTTTAAGTTTCAATTGTTTATGTTCAAATCTCCACCAGCTCACTTATAAGCTCATATAAGCTTATATAAGCTTATAATTGCTTTTTGTAAGCCTGCATTTAAAGTTCATGCAAGTTTGGATTTCAGTCAACAAAAGTCAACCATGAGCTCAATTGGGTATGGGCGGATATTGTTGTTGCGCAGTTGACTTGGGGTTGGAATAGACTAGGATTAGTGTAGTAATGGGTTTGGTTACGGCTGCAACCGGTGGCTCATGTGAGTAAGTTTCAAGTTTTCAATTTTCAAGTCATATTGCGGTCTAGTTTGTACATGTATCCGTGGTTACCACTTGTTTATTCAGTCTATTTAATGATAATCTAAGTAGTTTGAATGTTTGTTTTAGCTAAATCATTGGTTATCTCCTTTTAGTTCACAGCAGTTGGTATAAAAGGGTGTTTGGAATTCTTCGTACACTGTCTTCGAGTTATTACAAGTGTAGGTCTCGTTGTTTCTAGCTTATATAACCATTTCATACTCATTTGAGTCTTTCTCTAGTGCTAAACATCCATAGTCAAATTTCCATATCATTAGTTCTTAATGCTCAACTGTTGAGTTTTATCAAAACCAAAAGTAAGTTTTGTGTTAAGAAATCTTTAATATAGCTTTCATTAGTCTTATTTATTCCATTTCCACTATATCAATCCATAAAATCGGATCAAAGTTGGAAATAGTCAACCTTCGGTTTCTTCAAAAGTCGAATATGCAAAAACCTTGTTTTGAGCCATCCGAGATTGATTTTATTGTACTCAATTCTTGGTCAAATCAAGTGAATATTGTTGCTTTTAAAACCTCTCTTGGTCTAGTTTATGTTTGTCATTTTTATAATTTTGCAAATTTTTCTTAAGCTCTTAAGGAGCTTGTCAAAATGGTGATTAGTGCCTGCATGAGGCACTAAGCTCGCATGCAGGCTTTTCGAGAACTTGCAGACCTTGCCACAAGCTCATTTGAGCTTGGCAAGGTCTGATTTTTGGTTTGCATATACCCACCCTAGGTCTAGTGTAGGATCCAACAAGTGCTTTTCATTTCTAGCTTATTTTGAATCCTGTGCATAAGCTCAAAGTTGCCCCTTCGCCATTGTTTTAGCTTTTGAGCTCATATATCAAATCTGTTCAATTTGCTATTCCAGAGGTTATAGCTTGTTGATATCTGTTGCATTTAGGTTATTTTAGCTTATAGTAGTCTTTGTTTCATTGGTACCTTTTGGTGTGGTTTTAGCTTATCAAAGTGCTTATTTTAAGCACTTTCCACTTCGATTCAAATTCCTCCACACAAGCCCTTGTTTTTCTATTTTCCTAGATTCCTCACTTTATTTTTAGCTTTTCCTAAATTTTCAGATTTTTCTAAGTTGTTTTGCTATTTTCTTAATTTAAATTAGTTTTAAGCATTTTTAAATAGCATTTAATACAAAAATTAAGAAAGGTTCAAAAAAATAATTTTTCAATTTTCTTAAGTTAAGATAAATATAAAAAGACAAAAAATATTTTTCCATATTTTTCTTAGTTAAATTTGTATTTTAAATAATTTAATTAGTTTTAATAGTATTTAATTCATAAAAATAGAAAATAATTAGAAAATACAAAAATAGTTTTGAAAACTCTAATTTGATATTTTAGACTTTTCCAATTCATAATTTTATTTTTCTAGCTTTATTTCCTAATTTCTTGTATTTTAGGTAATTATTAAATAGTTAAAAATAGTTTTTAATAATTAGATAAATAGTTATAAAAATAATTTTCCTTTTCTATAAATTTTCTTATATCATTAGGATTGTAAAAATGTATTTTTCATATTTTTAGGATTTATATTGTATAAGTTTCACGTTTACATTTATGCGTCGCGTAGTTTTTAATTTCGCTTTATAAAACATAAAACAAAACACCATTTTAAATATAGTGATAGCGTTTATTTAATATTTTTTATCTTTTAACTTTCTTTAATTTGCATTTAAGCCCTGTAGTTTATGGGCTTTCTTTAGGTATAGATCGACCACTACCCTCTTTTCCATTCAAATCTCCCGATCACTTTACGTTTGACTATTCTCGCATGTACTCGTTGGGACTTAACGACTGGGAAACACTATACTCTCGATCTTCATTGCATTCGTGTTTGGCGGTTTAAGTCGATTACGGATGCGCCATTCACAACTGGCGGCTGAGTGATTTAGCTTGGATTGCTCAAAGACGGATCAAATTTTGGCGCCACTGCCGGAGCGATGCTTAATAGTCTTACGTTTAGCATTAGTGATTTGACATCACTCCTTGTTTATACCATCTATAGGTTTATATTTTCTTTTATAAAATCAAAAACCCAAAAGATTTTCATTCTTTGTTTTGCATCATGTTTATCCAAAACCCAAAATATTCATCTTAACCCTCCTACCCTTTTGATTCTTTATCCCTTTACCCTCTATCCATTTGATTCTAAACTTCTATTCTCATGGAATCTCTCGACTCTGACAGATTCGGGACGAAGTTGAAAGCTTGAGACTTTATCACAAAAGTCTAGAATTCGTGTTGTTCGTGAAGATCCATTAATTCTGCGTAGGGAAATAGAAAGAGAAACCGGGTGACAAAGGACCGGTACTTCCTCGATAATGGAAGTGCTAAATACGTCCAACCTACGGTTATCCAAAGATCTAATCCTCGATTGCTCAAAAGCCGTCTAGAATTGATTCTAAACTTTCACGGTTTACGGTTAAAAGCAAACATGCGAATCTGCACCGTGACTCGCAAGAATGACTTGCCTAATCTTCATGTTTCTCAAGAACCGTAACAGGAGACCATAACGGAAGTGGTGGAAATTGCTAGCTCTCGAGCACACCACTTGTCCCACCTCCGGATTTTTCAAAATGTTCTTCGAGACTTGATAGTCATTCGAGATCACCATGTTGGTTTTGTTGATTCATTGAATAATCGATTCCTTCTCATAACTCTCAAATAGAATCATTTATTCCTTGTGTCGGTTGTGGTGAGCCTCTTTATGGTTCACCACATCGTTAGTGTACATGTGTACAATGTGGTAATGATATCCGTAAGCGGAGTTGTTTATTTTGTGGTTCGAGGAACTCATTTGATTATGATCCTAATCGAACTCATTTAACGACCCTCAAATTTTTCCAATTACCCACCACACCCGACTTATCTTCATATAACCAACATTCTGCTGTGAATTTTGTGGAGGTCCTCACCAAGGATCCGAGTGTCAATCCGAAACACGTTTGTCTGAGCAGTTTTACGGTAACACTCAGACTTTGAAATGACCAAATTCCATATTATTCACATGACCACCCACAACAATCATTTTGTTGTGAGAACTGTGGAGGTCCCCATTTCATCTCGATTGTCAAACAGGAATTCATATCCTTGTAACAATTACGACTATCCATATCACGACCAACCTCCACAAGGTTAAATGACTCAAACTCCTCAACAAACCCAACAAGACACTTATCTAGAGCTTCGGAGTTAGTGAAAAGGGTGAGAGTTCAATAAAACTATACTTCATAATATTCCCAAGTATTTCTTGTGTATATTGTGGGGTCCTCATGATGATTATCAATGTCAACCTTCCGGTCTTGACAAATCTCCACTCCCACAATGTCCTGTCATTCAAAATTCACATGAGAAATCCATGGAAGAATTGCTAGGTGAAGAGCAGTCGCTAAAATAAATTCCCAAATTGCCTTTGAAAAATGTTGGGAATCAATTGCAAAAGAAAAAGCACCAGATCTAGCTCGCGGCTTCGTTTTATTCCGATGCGGTGATGATGAAGATACACTTGATTCATCAAGTTCATCGATGATATCCCAAATAGGTTGAGATTCTTTCTCAAACAATCGCTATCACAACCAAGCTCCCACTCACTCTCTCGAACATGGGGACGAGCATCTTGACACTGTTCACGAAAAGGAATCGGACCAATTCATAAAGTCTAGTGTTGAGAACCTTGTCCCAATCCCAAGAGAGTCACAGGAATTCTTGATCATGTGTGTGATATCCTCCTCCTCTTGTCTTCCAAAATGATCATATTGAGATGTTCTCGATTCTAATGATAATGATTCGTTATCTTGTGGAGACATCGTTTATGTGGAAGATTTACCTTCCGAGCTTGTTAGCTTAGAAGAAGAGAATGATGAAGTTACCCGACACCGAAATCAAAGATGAAGCACGTGCAACATTCTTGAATGTCGGTCTTCTCATTTCTAAAATCGAGGCTTTCGTTAAAAACCTATTTCATCTCCTATCCCCATTAAGGATAGTGACATTCTTTCCGATGATTCTATTCCGAAATGAAAGCCTTGCTTTTGATAATATGGGAGAGAAGATTAGTGGCGTTACCACTTTTCATTCTCATAATTCTCTCCCGATTATGAATCATTTACATTGGATGAGTTCACCGGTGAACCCACTCGATACCAATTCGAATATGATTCATTTACCTTCGAGGAGTTCTCCCGTGAACTCACTCATATCATATCTCCACCGAGTATGATTATTTCTACTTTGATCTAGACACACCCATAGTATGTCTTGATCAAGTAAGCTAACCGAGAGATTCATGAAACTATGAATTCTCCTATCGAGGATGAAGAGTTAGTCATGATTTGTATCATGATTTTCTTCCTTTTCTTCATATATCCCGTGGCTTCTCCTGTTCTTCACTCCTTCGGAATGAAGACATTATCTTGACCCGGCATTTCCATGTACCATTTGTGAGCCGGTGCATGCTGTCTCTGTCTGTATCTCATCGGTGTGGAACTTTCACGTGCTTCAATGTTTATCCAAACATCTTGAATGAAAGTCCGATGGAGATTGTTTCTTCCACTTACTTCCCATGAACAAATTAATTCGGGGTCGAGTCAAGCTAGCGACTCGGTAATCAAAACAAGAGCTTAACATGGGTTTTCACCGTGTGTACCACCCTAGTGTGGGGAGATACCCACATGTTGTATATAGATCTAAAAATGAATGAAATTGTAAATATTAAAAGAGAATAATTGTTGTGTTTCTACACTTAGCTAGTAAATGTTATCTTTTTACGTTCTAAGTTTCGACATAACAGCCGGTACTTTGAATATTGAGGACAATATTCATTTCTAAGTGTGGGGGGGAAATTTTGGCGAATTTGATCATAAAATGTACCCTTTTAGTCCCTTTTTCCCCCAAAATGACCAAATTTTAAAATTTTTTTTAGTGGAAGTACTATGTACTAAACACAACAAATGGTAATCAGTCCACCATGTCTAACCCACAAAAGGATTGGCTAATCCAGGAGCAAACGGCTCTTGGTAAAGATATCTCAAATCCGTTGACGGCTTGCAATTTGCCCAAAATTGTATGGTATTCACCACCATATCCTTAAAAGTAAAGAGTTGGCTAGCCCGCAAGTTTATGGCTTGTGGTAAAGGCAAGTGGAAAACCATAATTGGTAATCGACTCACCAAAGATAATATTGATAATTTATCTAAGAGTTATTAGTCCGAGCAAGCAAACGGCTCGGTAAAGACAAATCAAATCCGTTGAAAGTCGATGATTTGCTCAAAATCATTTGGTTATCGGTGTACCAAGGTTCTTACTTGAACTGAAACATTTGGCTACTCTAGAAGTAATGGCTTTTGGTAAAGAGATAAAATCCATTAATTTTTCTTAAAACATTGCTAGGGACTAGCAATATCTTAGTGGGGATTGATGAGTGTGTAAATACTCATCATTTTGTACCATTTAAACCGCAAAACATCCGAAAACACTGTAAATGTATCAAAATGATTAAAATATCACAAAAAGTGTTTTATGTGTTTTAAATGCAAAATGTCAAAAACGGTGAAAACGTATCAAATTTGCATAATTGGCGCTTTAGTCCCCAAGTTTCAAAAGTTGTCAAAAGCAGTCCTCGGTAAATCTAAATAAAGAAAATGTTATTCAAGGTCCCCGAAATATTCTAAGTTGTCAAAATGGTCCTTGAATAAATCTTTTGTTAAATGGCGAAAAGGTCCTCGAACTTTTGAAATTGTCAAGTTTGGTCCACGGAAAATTTGAAAATGTCAAAAGCGGTCCTTATACTATTGGAACTTGTCAATATTGGTCCCTTGTCACAACTTTGGAGAAATTACAGTTTGGCCCTCTAGTTTGGCATAATTACGGTTTGGCCTTATCACTAAACAAACCAAATAGACCCCTTTTGCATTTTGGACCCCGCCAACCTTACCTTTGACCCTTTCTCAATTGTGAACCCTGGTCAACCCAATTCAAACTAACTGAGCCTTTCCCTCCCATTTGGTTTTCCTTCTCCACTGACCGCCAAATGCCGCAACCTTTCACCCATCACCTCCCATCACCTTATCCCTCAAACTCTCACCCTCATCATATACCTTGCCACCCCCCACCGCAAAATTCGGACCTAAAGTCAAATGTCCCATTTCCCGCCAAAAAGCATAAAACGGCCAATATAGCCTCTGCTCACCCATTGGCTCAAAAGGGTGGTGGGAAACACTCTAGAGGACACGTGGAAGAGTTTTGAAGTATAAAAGAGGAAGAAGAAAGAGGAAACGAGTAGTAGTTAGTTTTAGTTTTTCATTTTGTATGTCGTTTTAAACTTTAATGTTTTAGTTTAGTGTAAAAGCTTCAATCTCCTGCTCCTTTGTACTCAAATTAAGGTATTTCATCAATATATTCTGCTTTTTCAAGCTCAATTCAAGGTTTCAATTATATTTCAAAATTTCAAGATCATCGCTTGCAATTTTAAGTTTCAATTGTTTATGTTCAAATCTCCACCGACTTACTTATAAGCTCATATAAGCTTATATATGTTTATAATTGCTTTTGTAAGCCTCGCATTTAAAGTTCATGTAAGTTTGGATTTCGATCAACAAAAGTCAACCATGAGCTCAATTGGGTATGGGCTGGATATTGTTGTTGCGAAGTTGACTTGGGGTTGGAATAGACTAGGATTAGTGTAGTAATGGGTTTGGTTTCGGCTGCAACCGGTGGCTCATGTGAGTAAGTTTCAAGTTTTCAATTTTCAAGTCATATTGCAGTCCTAGTTTGTACATGTATCTGTGGTTACCACTTGTTTATTCCGATCTATTTAATGATAATCTAAGTAGTTTGAATGTTTGTTTTAGCTAAATCATTGGTTATCTCCTTTTAAGTTCACAACAGTTGGTATAAAAGGGTGTTTGGAATTTGTGCCACACGCCTTTCGAGGTTATTACAAGTGTAGGTCTCTGTTGTTTCTAGCTTATATAACCATTTCATACTCATTTGAGTCTTTCTAGTGCCTGCAAACATCCATAGTCAAATTTCCATATCATTAGTTCTTAATGCTCAATTGTTGAGTTTTATCAAAACCAAAAGTAAGTTTTGTGTTAAGAAATCTTTAATATAGCTTTCATTAGTCTTATTTCTTCCATTTCCACTATATCAATCCATAAAATCGGATCAAAGTTGGAAATAGTCAACCTTTCGTTTCTTCAAAAGTCAATATGCAAAAACCTTGTTTTGAGCCATCCGAGATTGATTTTATTGTACTCAATTCTTGGTCAAATCAAGTGAATATTGTTGCTTTTAAAACCTCTCTTGGTCTAGTTTATGTTTGTCATTTTTATAATTTTGCAAATTTTTCTTAAGCTCTTAAGGAGCTTGTCAAAATGGTGATTAGTGCCACATGCAGGCACTAAGCACCGCATGAGGCTTTGCAGAACTTGCAGACCTTGCCACAAGCTCATTTGAGCTTGGCAAGGTCTGATTTTGGTTTGCATATACCCACAGGTCTAGTGTAGGATCCAACAAGTGCTTTTCATTTCTAGCTTATTTTGAATCACATGCATAAGCTCAAAGTTGCCCCTTGACATCTTGTTTTAGCTTTTGAGCTCATATATCAAATCTGTTCAATTTGCTATTCTAGAGGTTATAGCTTGTTGATATCTGTTGCATTTAGGTTATTTTAGCTTATAGTAGCTGCTGTTTCAGTTTGGTACCTTTTGGTGTGGTTTTAGCTTATCAAAGTGCTTATTTTTAAGCACTTTCCACTTCAGTTTCAAATTCCTCCACACAAGCCCTTGTTTTTCTATTTTTCCTAGATTCCTCACTTTATTTTTAGCTTTTCCTGAAATTTTCATATTTTTCTAAGTTGTTTTGCTATTTTCTTAATTTAAATTAGTTTTAAGCATTTTTAAATAGCATTTAATACAAAAATTAAGAAAAGGTTCAAAAATAATTTTCAATTTTCTTAAGTTAAGATAAATATAAAAGACAAAAAATATTTTTCCATATTTTTCTTAGTTAAATTTGTATTTTTAAATAATTTAATTAGTTTTTAATAGTATTTAATTCATAAAAAATAGAAAAATAATTAGAAAAATACAAAAAATAGTTTTGAAAACTCTAATTTGATATTTTAGACTTTTCCAATTCATAATTTTATTTTTCTAGCTTTATTTCCTAATTTCTTGTATTTTAGGTAATTATTAAATAGTTAAAAATAGTTTTAATAATTAGATAAATAGTTATAAAAATAATTTTCCTTTTCTATAAATTTTCTTATATCATTAGGATTGTAAAATGTATTTTCATATTTTTAGGATTTATATTGTATAAGTTTCACGTTTTTTCATTTGTCGTCGCGTAGTTTTTAATTTCAGCTTTTATAAAACATAAAACAAAACACCATTTTAAATATAGTGATAGCGTTTATTTAATATTTTTATCTTTTAACTTTATTTAATTTGCATTTAAGCCCTGTGGTTTATGGGCTTTCTTTAGGTATAGATCGACCACTACCTCTTTTCCATTCAAATCTCCGATCACTTTACGTTTGACTATTCTCGCATTTCGTTGGGACTTAACGACTGGGAAACACTATACTCTCCCGATCTTCATTGCATTCGTGTTTGGCGGTTTTAAGGCGATTACGGTCCGCCATTCACAAGTGGCGGCTTGGTGATTTAGCGATACATTCAAAGACGGATCATCTTAACAATCAAAAAGCGAGGATTGTACATATTGTCATCAAGCGAAGCGAGAATATGTAGCCATGTCGCGTGTTGTGCTCAAGTCATCGGATGAGAACACAACTCAAAGACTATGGTTACGTATTTGATGAATCCGATGTATTGCGACAATCGGTGCCATTGCGATCTCGTCTGACTCGATTCATTTTCGAAATCAAAGCACATCGATCTTCGCTATCATTTCATCAAGGACCACGCGAAGCGAGTACCGTTGAATTATACTTTGTGGGTCTTGAATACCAATTGGCGGATCTTCTCACCAAAGCCTTGCCTCCACTAGGTTTAATGAGTTGGTCCACCGAATTGGTATGAGGTGTTGACTCAAGAGGAATTGGATGACTTCTTAAAAGCAGTCTTAAAACACATCAAACACCAAAACTCTCTTTTGTAAATAAATTTTCAAAAACAAAATACAAAATATAAAATCGATAAAACAACAAAATATTCTTCTAATCTATAATCTTTCAACATGGCAGTACATTTCTACCTTCAACACTTTAATCTTTCAAAATTCGGTATTTTTCCGATCAAGTGTTATGGGAGAAAACTTTCATAACTGTTTCAAAACATCTGTACTTGCATGTTACCATATCTCGGTTGTTTCATTTAACAATGGTGGTGAATTTTACGGTTAAATGACACTCCTCGGACTAAATTTATAACCTTTCATTATTTCTTAAGTCGGGGGGTGTCGTCAAGTTTCTTTCCTAAAAACTTTGTTTGGTAACCAAAATGGAAGTTAAATGGCTTTGTTTGAAAAAGGAAAAGGTGGAGGGACCAAAGCTGTCATAACCTTAAAGTTATTTTATACAAAACACCCCACCTAACTCATTTACTTCACATTTATTACTCCAACCAACTTAAATCCTCGCTAATAATCCTTCTACAAATCGTGTTTTGGATCATCAATTTGTAAGTGGTTTTATGATCTTAACGTGTTTACAAACATAGGTTTTGATTCTTATACAAAACCAACGGTCAAATTTGATCTATGTTTGATTTAGTGTTCTACGCATGGCGTATGAACACTCAATCAAGAATGGGTGTTTGTGGTTATAAATATTGTGTCAAAATGTTTCTTTTACATCAATAAACACATTTTCATCACCTAAACATACCCGAAACACAAATTAATGGTTTTTGAAAATTAGGGTTTATGAGGCGATTTGGGTATTTTCGAATGTGAAGTGTTTTGGTCAAAAGATTGTTGGGTTATGTTCTTGTGATGTTGAATTAATGATATCACCTTTCAATAACCACCCGGAAACTCTAAATTATTAACAATTTGGAATTAGGGTTTAAAGTTCTATAGTTTGGGTATTTTGGATCATCATGAACTAGATGTTAATACTTGGTCTAAAGACTCTAACAACACTCTTGAACTACCGAGAAAAGTTTTGTGCAAATCCTATGGCTAGAAATGATACGCGTAAATCTTAACCCTTAGGGTTTTGACCTATCGTATGACTTTCACGCATAACTATGTTATAAATGTTCATGCCATAACGTGTTGATAAAATGATGTTTTGTGTTAAGTTTGATGATTTGATGAACTTATTTCGGGGTTTGCTACGCTAAATATTCGAGAATCAAGGTCATTTGCAACTCTACGCATAAGGATTACCCTACAGCGTAGTCAAGTTATCGTAAGAATAATTCACGCATAACCATTACGTAAGGTTCTGATGGGACCACGCGTATCACCCGTGAAGGATATGTGTAAGCAATGACCTCACGCATAAGTTACGCTCTTACGAGTAAACCTTACAGCGTAACCTCGCGTAAGCTCTCGCATAAGGTCCCCATTCCTCACGTAACATTTCTTACGCGTAAGTTAGGATCCCTGGCGTAGCTTGCGTCTCTGGCGTATCTCATTATCACTTTACGCTTAACTTTGCCAAATCTACGCTTAAGCCTCGGATTGACCTTCATTATGAATTGTTACGTGTACAAACTTGTTAATACACTAATCATATCATCACGAATCCAATAATGTCACTAATAAACTTAATCGTTTGATATGTTGTGAACAATAAGTGATAACATAAACTTTAAAACTTAAAGTTAACTAACTTTCATGAAACATTTCACGGCGTCATTAGACTATTGGACAAACAAGTGACTTAGGACTCGTAACAATCATTGACCTTTGTACATTCAATAACTAGACAATAAGACCTTACGTTGACTAACATTATGTCTTTCGATATGTTGGTTCTTTTGGCTAATGTTATTTTAGATCACGACATGGGTGAACAAATGAATGTGGATGCATCGGAAGTTCTTACAATTGTTGATATCTTTCGGAGGGTTATCAGAAAGCTTGGAAAGAACAACCTTAGGGTTGACTTTGACACCCTTACATGCTCGAGAATCTTCGTGTCTCATTGCGGTGGATATTCTCGGGAATCATCCCTACGAACATGCTCTCACACCGCCACGGTTCGGAGGTCTATATTCAACAATTCAGGATTCTATGCGGAGGATCCTTGGTCAAAATGTCGTGAATGTGACTCTTAATCACAAACAAGTCACTATAACTCCACGATGACTTACGAGTGTTCTCATCATTCGGACATCGCCCAACCGACTTCTTTGCCACCCCTACTTGAGCAGTGATCGTCTGCAATTCTTGATAGATATTGGTTATGATGAAGCTGCAGGAATCATTACTAAGCACTCTCACGTGGAGTGAAGAATATTCCTCAACCATGGAGGACACTCTATATGATCATCACCAAATCGGTCTCACGGTCGTGGCGGTGGCTATGAGCATCCCAAGCTCATGGGCGCAAATTTTACAGTCGTTGATCAACAAGAAGGACATTATAATTGAAGCCTTTGCTATGGGAAGATATGATGATGTCTCATAAGAAGCTTGGCTCCAAAATTCCCTATGTCGGATACACCAAGCTGTTGATCCGAGAGCTCTTGGACTTCATCACGATATCCCGGAGACTCGATGACCCGGATAATCATGACATCTTGACTAAGCACATACTATCTGTCGAATCAAAGAATTGTCTCTGAAGAAGCAGGGTCTTGAGTTGCCCGATCACCTTCTTACAAAGGAAATCAAAAAGTCGGAAGCATTACAATGGTATCGGGTGGCCGTAAAGAAGGAAAAGTTGGCCATCTTGATGAAAAGGCTTGAGGGACTCTATTCGGAGAACCGGAAGAAGCGATCTTTGGAAGTGCATAAATACGGAGAGTCAAGGAAGTTCCCAAGAGGAACCCTCCTTCAAAGAGGATTGTTCCATCTAAGGAAGCTACACCCATCCCAATTCCAAGCCCGAACCATAAGGCGACTTTTGGACGAAAGTTAAAGAAGTGCGACACGGATGAAGAGATTTCCTACTGCGAAGCGCAAGGATGACAATCCTTGATGCAAAACCTCCAAGTCCTCAAGCGATAAAGGAAAAGGAAGACTCTGCACTTGTGCCATATGATGAAAGCTACGAAGATGAAGAAGCAGCTGGATCAATCCTACGGAAGGCGGTTAAATTCGTTAGTCACCTTCAAAGGTGAAGAATTTGCAAAGACCAAATGGGTGGCCGGAGGATCAAGTGGTCTTGCCCCTCACCGAGATCTGATGCGGTTAATCGACCCGATAAGGGATCGGTGCCACCACTCTTCGCAACAACAAAAGCATGGAGGATACTATCGAATATGAGTTTGAGAACCACAGGCGAGAAGTGCGAGAAAGATAAAGATGATGATTATGACAAGGTGCTCTGGAAAGTCCCACATTCACGAGAAGGAAACTTGAACCGCCCTAAGGACCCCGAGCCTCCTCATGTCTCCTCATCATCGGACTCTTCATCTCATTCATCACCACCACCATCAAAGAAGTCAACCAAATCATCATCCAAATTAGTAAAGAAACCACCTCGTTCTTGGATATCTCATGCTCATAAGCGTATTGGGAATCTTTGTCAAACAAATCGGAAAGAAAGACATTCTCAAAGAAGTTGAATTTCTATCTCGATCACATACTGACATTTGTATGACATACATGAAAAGATGAAAGAAGAAAGGAAGTTTATTCATGAATTCATGAAAAGTCATCGTCAAGAGGCCCGAGCGAAATGATCGAAGGTTACACTAACAAGTACCTTGAATATCGTTCCTAAAGTCACAAAGGAGTCGTTCACGAGACAACTATATCGAATCTTATGCGGATAGCCAAGCAAACTATAAGATCTACACCTTTAACCGTCACAATCAATCCATCTAATCATGTAGTTTTCTCGGATAATGAATTGGTGGCCAAGCTTGTCACACAAATGTCTCAACGATCCGGTACATTTACCTCGATGAAGGAAAAGCTGTTTCAAGCATTCTTTGGACTACCAACTCAAGAAGCATGTAGATTCGGTGAAAAGTCTAAGCGTCCTAGAGGCGATGAAGACAAGGATCGGGATAAGCATGATGAAGCTATCGTCAAAAGAAGTCGGTGAATCATCTTCATGCCACCTCTCTCCAGCGGACTCCTACTCAACAAAAGTCACCTCCTCGTTCTTCTACGGATAAACCTCGGGGCGATTCGAGTTACCACCCTGTCTCGAGCGGTGATTATTTTGAGTATACGGGTGGTGACGATGAAGAGGTCCTTGAGCCCCTACAACAACCCGCGCTCCCAAACAAGTACGAAACGAGAATCATCATCAATGCCTTCTAAAAGAAGAAGAAGGCGACTCGACTGAAGTCGTATCATGGCTAGATGATGATAAAACCGAAGAATTTGAATGGTTCTCCACACTTGTCAATCAAACTCCCTACGATGAAGGTCAAGATCGGTCGACGGTTCTACATTGGAGCATGCAAAACTTTTGCAAGAAAAGTTCCATGTGAAGAAAATGGCGAAATCGAGTTGAAGCGAATCAAGAATGAAGCGTTTCAACTTCTAAAAGACGACTACGAAAGTGACCCTCGGTCGAATATCACCTTGACAACATTGCTCGAGCTATGTCTAACAACATGGATTGGCTCAACCGGGCGAACATTGACTTCACAAAAGGGACAACCCTCCATACTACACCGATTGGACCAAACCTCACCGACCATTGGCCAACGGATGAACCACGGATTCCCTTCCGATATTTCTTCAAGAGACACGGAATTTCTTCTCCATGGTGGCGATGGTTCAAGGAAATATGCTACATCCTTGACACTTCCATTCCCTGAGCCTACTACTCAAGCGCATTGCCATTGAGGGCGTGCAAATCACTTGTTCTCGACACGGTGGAAGCATCTGACCGAGATGCATTGTATGGGATTCATCAACGGCGAGCGCCGCGAATCTACTCTTGAAGGCATCGGGTTCGAAGTCACAACATGCGATATTTAGTACTAAAGACATCGTTGCCATCCAACATGTTGGTCTTTCATCCAAATGGGACTACACCTTTCTCGAAGATTGTGGTCAAAAGCGGGATGAAAGGATTATACGATACTCGTGAAGTCGACTTTGAGAATTTGTCTCTCAGCGATATTGAAGACATGTACCTTGCCAAAGTGCGGTCGCATGAGACAATTTTCAGCGAAATACAACGAGAATTCATCAAGTCACTTGCTCATTTTCATCGGACGCATAGTCATAAAAGAGCGTGTTGAAGATCTCCAGCTAGCCGTTGAATCATATCGGACACATGTCAACTTCACTCCACCACGGTTTGATCTTCCGATATCAACCGGCTATCACAATTAACGCTCATTGACAAACCGTTTGGTGTCGTTTATCGCGATGAACTTCATCGCAATTGCTTGATGGCGTGTAATGAACTTCACAAATTTGGAGATCATACTACGAAGATGGTTAGGGACGGATTAGCTTATCGATTGAAGGATATCACGTGAAAACATTGGGAACCCTAGCGATGGAATTCTCGGGATCGGAGGAATGTGAGAAGGATCATCACAATGATTGATGAGCGGTTGTTCGAAGGGATCGATTTAGGCGATTGAGAGCTATGTTGGTGGTCGACCGGGATTAACATAACGGTTTTCAACATACATGCGCACTCACAGGAACATCACTTTGCACTTCACGGTACCCCCTTGAATTGGTTCTTTCATTACAAATTTGTGTGTGATTATATATGTCTAATGGCTTGTGCACACATAATGATGTACAACCCGTAATTGTCAAGAAAGGACCACGTAGTGCGCTTGATGCCACAATCCTTATAAAAGGAGCTAAAGCTTCTTATTTTGAGTAAAACCTATTAAACCTTTCATTTTTCAAGGTTTTGCTCAAAAGAACAAGTACTTCCCATATGATTTTCAAAACCTCAACCGTTTATATCACTAGTTGAGGGGTATTTGAATTAAACTTTGTTCACAAATTGTTCACGATGGTCACTCTTCCCGCAACACTCGAAATGGTCATATTTATTCTCAACCGTTCAAAATAACATTTCATATGCCATTTTGAGGGAGAAAATTAATGTGATAAGTAATATGTTGTGCAAAATGCAAATGAATCATGTACCTGGACTTAACCAACGAATTGCGGTACTAAAGCTGTTAGTAACTCAAAAGACTTGTCACAGATGGGTAATAATTTCAAGCTAGTTAGCTAGTAATGTAGCGTGTCTCATGAAGGACTTGTCCAAGTAGAAAGTACCATTCGAGACACTCTTGGTAGACATGAACTCGACGGGTATGACAACCTTCGAGGTTTTCTACACTTAAAGGTAGTTATTAGAGCTAGTTGTCACCTAAAAGCGACAATGTAACTCTTTAACTACATAGCGTAACCGTGTCTCGCGAGGATTGTCTATCTCGAGTGGATCAATTCAAAATGTGCGCTCTTTCCTCCTTGTGCATTTAACCGTTAAAACTATTAAGCACATGTGGGGGGAGTATTTATGCAAAATCCTATCTCTCACGATGGTTCAAACATGTTTTCATTTACAAACCCTTGAGAGATGTTTCCAAACGATGGTTTTAATGGCAACATAGGTTAGTCATGGAGTTATAAGGTGACTAAGGTTAGGAATAACCGTCCTATGATCCGCCAGATCGGAGGATCTACCAAGGACATCACAAATAGTTAGTACTTAGAAGTCCTTAGGTACGATTATAAAAGGAGAAAATGAGAATCGGAGAAAGAAGGAGTTGAAGAATCAAAAGAAATGCAAAGAAAGGGTGAAAAGAAACACCCTCAGTTATTCAACTTAGGCGGACAAGGTTCAATTCATATACTCTTGGTTGTCACTTAGTGACACCGGTATTGAAGATTAAAAGTCGTCATGGACCCGGTGGCGCATGCACTAAACCTTCTTAGCCACTCAAGTTTCTCTCAGCGAAGCTTGTTTCATTCTCACGGGGAACCCTACGTAAACTATTGGCTTTCTCTTAGAGATCGTTGGTATTGAAGAGGAGACCTCTCCTAGTCTCCACTCGGGAAAACCAAAAGCACTATTGAGTCTAGAGCCACGAGATTCATCAAAAGATCTCTTAGGTACACTTGACATTTTATCACTTGGCGATCACCAAATAAGATTATCGATGGTTCATATCGAGTCCTTCACGATCTTAGCAATCTGTCAAGAACATTTATGAGAGGTTCACATCATGATCCTCGGTGATTAAATGGAAACTCTGCCGGTCAACATCAAAGCGGCCACGGCGGCGGTCGCCGGTAACTCCCGTGGATTACGCGAAGTGTGTCTCAACGGTCTGATCGTGAGGTGATGCTACGGTGTACCTCGGCGACTCATCGAGCTGTAGATGTACCCGGTACATCGTGTTATCTCACTGTGGGACTCCGGTTCGAGGCGGCCTTTGTAAATTAGAGTTGTGTTTTCACACTATGTTGTTAACACTCTCAAGTTCAAACTTGTAAGTCGGAACACCTTATTACTAACCGTTTGAAATGTTTTCTTCTTATGGAAGCTCCGGGCGGGGTGATCGTCTTGATTCTTCTCATGCTCACGCCAACATCATCACTAATGGAGTTCTATCCAAAAGCAACACAACCGTCGAATGATTCTTCGTCATACCACAGAATCTACAAAGTTAAAGACTTAAAGAACTTCATCAATGTTGAATTCCAACGTCAAGCGGTGTGAGCATGTTGAAGAATGACGTGGAACCTTTGGAGCGTGAAGCGGACACGAGAGACATCGATCACGGACAACAACATACTATCACTTTCACCACAAAGAACAATGATCAAAGAACAAAGTTAAAGATAACGTCAAAGCATAAGCTGTTCAAAGAAAACTATCTCTACTTTGGGAGATTGTTCGAATCAAGGCAATTCTTCTCACAAGAAAGAAGAATGTCGAGGAAGGCGTCGAGCTACTATTACATCAACGCCTTCACGTTCATCACCAACACTTGAGGGAGATTGTTGGAATCACTCTAAACCATAATCAAGTGTTAGTAATTAATATGTAATAGTTAGCTTTATTATAGCCTTTATGTTTGTTATTAGCCTTAAGCTTATGTAGAAGGCCCATAAGCTTAGGCCCAAGCCCATTAAGGAAAGGAAGGGAACTAGGAGTGTTGCCCTAGCTTCCCTCCTATAAATACTCTATGTAACCTTCATTTGAAGGTTGGTTGTTCAAGTTATTCTCTCTTTCACACTCTTTGCATAACCGTCCTTATTATAACGTGTGTGTGGGTTTGTATCTTGTTCATCCGCCTCTATCTCCTCTCTATCTCTTTCTAGTAAGCTTGTGTTGTAAAACTAGTGACCTAACATTGAGTCTTAGCAATAAGTGCCAATGGATCATGATTATTGCCAATCTTTCTTTCGACTTCATTCGCCTGTTGGTTTTGTTTTGAAAATCATTTAGTTGATCAAAGTTCACGATGTAAGTCTTTTGTTTGGTTAACAATAGTGACATATCGTCCCCATTCTTACGGAAGATTGTTCGGGAACTTGATGTTTTGAGCGATAGTTACGGGTGTCAACTTGTTTACGATAAGCTCATTCATCAAAGTGCAAAACCTTCCATAGTAGGATTAAATGGATTCTCACGGTTGAAGTAAACTTTTCCCATTCGGTTAGCGACTTGTTCTCCATGTCTTGTTGACCAATTTACATTCCATGACAAAGCCTTCTAACACGTTCCCACATATCGAAAGCGGTTTCACAAATGTCTACATGACAAAGATGTCTATTGGTAAACCCGGTTGGACAATATGAATTGCCATGTCATACGCTTGACTTGTTTACGATCCTCTGCGGTGTATTGATTCATATTGAAGACGAGAAGATGGTGGGGCGGGAGGTGTTGCATCCGCATTTCGGTACATGAACTTGTCGGTGGAAGGGTCCATCTGAATGGATTTAATCATGAGTTTTCCATTAGGTTTGGTCTTGATGTAGCAGACATTCGACTTGTCCATTGAAGATAACCACCTTTTGCCAACATAGGAGGTCGGTTTTCGGCACCATTTGCATGAATGTCTTGTTGAGTTGCCATTGATGAAGGTATGATCGATAAAGTTGATGTAAGATCGATTCAACGATAAAGGAGTTGTGGTTGATGAGGATTAAGCTCGGTTGAGGTTTTTACGAAAGTCGTACTCGTAACCTTGGTTACGAAAAATTTCGCCCAAAATTTGAAATTCACTATAAAATCAATTCTAAGGTCGTATGAAAATTTGAGTTATGACAATTTTGACCGAAAATTTGAATTTAGGCCCAAAATTTAAATTTTGACCAAACTTTTCACAGTTAAACCAAAATTTGAATTTCGTAAAATTGAACGTTTAGTCTCCTCAAAATTTAAATTTTACTCAAGTTTTCCTTGAAAAACCTTGAGTTTTTTTTTTTTTTTTTTTTTTTTATATAAAACCTTTATGCGTAGAAAGAGCTTAGGCGTAGAGAGCGAAGTTCTGAGTAGGATATGGTTATGAGTAGGCGAGGCTTAGGCGTAGGATCTTATCGTGGGATCTTATCGTGTCGACTTAGGCGTAGGAATCCTTATGCGTAAGCGATTATCTTCGTGTAACCTTATGCTTATCGTAGACAAAAGTTACTCGTAAACCTTACGCGTAATTGTGAAGTTATGCGTAGAGTTACTCGTAAGCTTTTAGCTTATCGTAAACTATAGTTAAGAACCAAAAATCCTTTACAACATCACGGCGTAAGGGATATCAAAAGTCGAAGTGTTCCACAAACTTATCCAGTGAGGAAGCCTTGAGTAACCGTTATAGCTCGAAGATTCTTCACCAAAATGTTATGCGTGAAAACTAGGGTTTTGACTTTTTGACTTCTCGCGTAAGAAATTTCCAACGATTCAAATGATTTCTTTTGCACGAGATAGCCTTAAAACACTCGAATAACCCAAAAATGTTGACCTTTTTCACCCAAAGTGCTTAGAAAAGTTCGAGTAGAAATGACCAATGAACCAAAACGAGTTTAAAACTTAACCAAAACACGTAAAGCTTCAAACTTTTGCAAAAAGCGAAACTTTAGCACCAAATAAACCTTAAACCACAAGAATCTTGAATTTTAAGTGCAAAATTAAAGCTTTAAGCGTGACAAATATGTAAAGCGAGAGCCTTTACGCGTAACCCTTCAAAACAAACACAAACACTCCTAAACCATTGTTAGGCGATTGATACCAATTGTAGGACCTTACTTTTATCAACCTTATCACTTTACCAAGCAAACCCAACACACGTAACCCAAGTTACAGCGTATAAAGCGTGAAACACGAACACAAACAAAGCTTAGAAATAAGATGAGAAAGATGGTGACTTGAATGATATAAAATCGTGTATATGTGAGATAAAAGATAAACACAATAAAGTTGTATATTCCTTGAGAGAGAAAATACACACACACACTTTCAACACACCTCAAATGACCATTTGAGGGGTATTTATAATACAAGTAACTTAAAACCTAAAAGGCTTTGCTTGGGCTTTTCGTGGGTTGGACATGGATTGGGCTTTGGATACTTAAGCTTCAAGCGGCTAGCATAATCATAACGCCTAGCCATTTAGCTTAGTCCAATCCACGAGCCCGTTGATTATTCTATCACGATATCTAACACATGTTACAAAGTTCCTAAGCGTGAATGACCATCACTTCTAATAAACCAATTAAGGCTAACATCTCTTAACTTAAAGATAGTGTGAATCAAATCTTGATTTTCGAGCGAATATTACCAAACAAAATGCATTACTTCTCTAGTGTGTGCAAGATAGTGATCAAGTTCGTGTGATGCTTCATGACGAGTCTTATTGAGTAAATCAAATATGACACCATATTCTGTTTAACTTTACAAGTTCTTGTTCATATTTTTAGATTTGACTTTTCAAAGACATGTTTTATCATCCGGTTGCTTTCGATTTTGGATTAAAATTGTTTGATTGCAAGCGGTGGATTTTCAGTTTGCAAAGCAAGTTCACGATTTTGACAATCTTTTGACACCATTGAAGACGGCGTTTTGCATTTGAAAGCACGTGTAAGAGGCGTTCGTTTTCAATTTTAAAGACTCGATCTGAAGCACATTATCGGTATTCTCATGATTACAACATTATCAACGATATCGTAGAGATATAATCGGATGCATGTGGCAAAGAATTAAATAACACAACATTATGGATATCAAAGACAGATAACATCTTGCAAGAGTCGATCAACATCTTTTCTCAACATTTTCTTTTACGTTTAGTATTAGAAATAGATGTTTCATTTTCTCAACGACCTTGATCACTCAAGTTCCTTATGAAAGTCCGTTCCCAAGATAATGCACAATTTTTCAAATTTTTAACATTTGGTAAAGATTTTTCTAAAAATGTCTCTTTGTTCTCGTGCAGGCGATTGAAAATGTTGAACTTTGATTTCGAATGATATTCTATCTCATGTTGTAAAGTTTTGAGGTCGACCATGAAAATGTCAAAATATCTAAGAATTTTGCAATTTTGGGTTTGGAGTTTACTTCGATGGAAGGTAAAGGACCATAAATTTGTGCATAATCGGTTGGGGATTAACATTAGAAGACTCGAGGCGTTTTATGATAACCCTTGGTGTGTTAGAAGAATCCGTTGGTGTGACGAAAGTGACGGTTTGAATAATTAAAGGTTTGTTGTAAACAACAGTTTCTAATTTTGATCGACTCTCGTCTTACGCATCTAATTCCTCTTGACGATGATATTCAACAACACTCATAACAAAATTACCAATTTTATATTACGCACCGGAAACTTGAGATTTGGTTTGAATGTTTTGGTTGAGAGCTTAGGTTTGTGTCGGCAAGATTGATCCATATCCATTTGGATTGGGTTTTAAAGTAAACTTTTCAATAGCGATTCTTGACTCACCATGTTTATAAACAATGTTTTAAACTCTTTAAGTTTGATTTGCAAGTCGATGATTTCTTCAAGATGATCATCTATTCGTTTCGTTGAATGCTTTTGTATGCGAGAATTGTTTTGACAAGTTAACAACTCACCTTAGCTTTTTGATTTTCCAAGTTGAGGCGTTAATTTGCTTTTTATGTTAATGTTTGAGTTGTTCTATCTCGGACAACAAAGCATTCTTGAGCGGCTAGATCACGCATCTGTCTCTAAGTATTTTTCGTTTTGATGAGATTTAGTAAAGGTCGCTTCAAAACCCTTTTCACGTTTTCTTGAGTTTTGAAAAGTTGAGTTGCTTTTGTAAACATTCAAAATCCTTGGTTAACGAGTGCATTTTACTTTTTAAACTCGATTTAATGCACAACATTTTCAATTTGGGATTCTTGGTCTTTAAGTTAAAGAGCAAGATCGGATGAGGCTAAAGTTCGACTTGTTGCGTGAGTCACAACATGATCATTACTTAGATCCTCAAGTATAACCACGAGTCAATTTGATTATCAATGAAAACCATAAGGTCATCTTGATCGTCAAATGTAACTACGGGTCTAATTAATCGTCGGAATGAGATGTAAATGACTCATTTGAACATTCCGAGCCTTGCGGATTCGAGATGTTGGCGAGATATTAGATCATAAATAAATATGGTTTGTTGGGCACTGAGACAAGCCATCGGTGTCATCTACCGGGGCTGTGTCACTCATGTGTAACTCATGCATATTAGCCATCAACATACAAATTGCATTGGCTTACAAGTCCTCCATGTCATCATCTCGAGTCGCATTTGCCATAAAGCTCATTCTTTTGTCGTGAGAGTTCCACCGACTTCATCCTTAAGAGCTAAAGAAGAGCCTCTTTGTGATAAGCACGCCCTAGGGCTCGGCTTTGGGCATGCATTAGCCGGTGTCCCTTCTCATTGCGGTTGTAGCATCGAAGACCATTCAACCCATTACGAGCATTTCCTGTTCCACCACTTGAGCTCGTTGTTATTCCTACCCACGACATTAAACCCTTGACCACCGCCCATCGGCGACCATAACCACGATTCCGAACTTCAACTCGTCCATTGTTCACAACATCCCGATTGCGTGTGTTAGATGAGGAACGAATACGATTGTTGGATTTGTTGGTATAACGGCTAAAAGCATTAGCAATCATAACAAATCCTTGTTGCAATGCTTCTAACGGATCGAATCCCCACTAGCTTCACCGACATGTGCTTGAGCATTGTTGTTGTTGTATGGAACCAATTGATTTTGTTGAGATTATTCTTGTGAAGGATCATATGGTGTGATTGTAGCAGTTGGTTGAGTTCTTTGGTTGAGGAGAATAATTGTTTTGAGCATACAAGGCAAGTTGTTGATTTTCGGATTAGTCGTGGAAGCAATTTGAGCATGGAGAATCCTTTCCTATCAACTTCCTTTTCATGAGGCTTCAAGTAATCATACAACAATCCATATGTAGAATGATGCATGTTCTTCGCAGCGGAGAAAAATGACATACTTCTCCCATTCGGATACAAGACAACTCGGGAACTTAGTATTCACTGCAATTCTTGGCATGATGATGTTGTGTTTATCCAAATCATTGATGATGTCGAAAATCGATGATGATAAGACTCTAGTGTCTCTCGAGGTTGAATCATGAAGTGTTCATAAGCCAAGTAAATTTTGGATTCCATATCTTCACGATTGAGTGCGAGATCCTTCCATAAGTAGATGAATATGTTCCACATTTTCTTTGCGGTCTTTTGAGCATCAACACTTGAAGAATTGGGTTTGGTAATCCTAAAGGGATATATTGCATTGCAAGCTCATCGACTTCATAGTGTAGAAGTTCTTACGGATTCAAGTGCATGCAGTAGCAATATTTGATTGTTCATCTCTTGGTGGATTAGCATTAGGATCTCGGGTACAATGACATTAGGCATCTCAAATGGACCTTCAAGATAACCTTCTTTAAGAACTTTCCATGTGGCTTCTTGGATCACAAAACCTAAAGAACCTTTTCACCCATTGATCGTAGTTTCTGGAGTGAGCATTGGAGGTCTATCAAGTGATCCGACCTCATGAATTGATTGTTGGTCGCTTAAAGCTTCACACATCTTTGCAAACCAAGTGGGTTCCTTCATAGTGTTCCTTGATGGATGTTGATTGAATTCATTTGTGTAGGGTTGAACTTGAAGACTGGGTGGTGTTTGAACCATTTGTGGTGGAGGAATTTCTCCAAGTTGTGGAGTATGTTGTTGATTAAATTGTTGTCGATAAATTGGTTGTTGTTGATTCCATTGTTGATGTTGTGGACTTAGTTGTTGTCGTTGAGAATAAGTGTAAGGGAAATAGTTAGAGTATGGTGGTTGTGACATGTTGATAAACTTGTGTTATAAAATGGATCTTTGTAGTCGAATGAACCGTTGTTGATGAAGTATCCTTAGGCGTAGAAATCATAATAGCCAAGTAGCACTTATGCGTAAAAACACCAAAGTTACGCGTAACAATCAAGAGTTCTGGCGTAGGTTTAGCTTCTGGCGTAAGTAGGAAAAGACGCTAAAGTTATGCGTAGACACAAAGTTAGGCGTAGAAACTTAGGCGTGGGATTACCTTATCGTAAGACTAGGCTTAGGCGTTAGATGAATCTTATGCGTGGGATTTCTCGCGTAAGCTTTTATGCTTATGCGTAAGTTTAGGGTTTTATCCCAAGTGATCTTTTACACTATCACGGTGCAAAAGATATCCAAAGTCGACGTATTTTCGGGGCTTATCCAAGCAAGAAAACACGGAGTAAACCCTGGCCCGAAGATCAAACCACGGATAATGTTACGCGTAGAACTAGGGTTTTGATACACGTAGTTCAACTCGTAAGATGACTTTGCCCAAAGATGTTTCTAAACCGGTTTTGTGTGATGAAATAGCTTCAATAACACCAAAAGAACACAAGAATGTGAAATTTGATGATCCAAAGCTTCCAAAATGGTTCTGCGTAGAAGCGAAACCTTGAACAAAAACAAGCTTAAAAACTATGTTCCACGCGTAAAGGTTGAAAATTTTTTCAAAACCGTTATTTTAACACTTTAAAACATTGAAAGTACAAGAATCTTGGATTCAAACGTGTAAAAATACGTTTTAAGCAAACCAAAGTTTTAACCACGTTTACGCGTAAGAATGAAAACAAAAACTTCAAAAACAAAAGTGTTCACCCAACTATTTGGCGATTGATACCACTGTTAGGTAACTAGTTTTACAACACAAACTTAATAGAAAGAGATAAAGGCGATTGAATAATTATCCAAACACACACACACGTTAAGAATGTAACTGGTTATGCGTAGATGTGAGTGAAAGAAAATAAATTGAACAACCAACCCTCAAGTGAGGGTTATACAAGAGTATTTATAGGAGGGAAGCTATGGAAACACTTCCTAGTCCCTACCTTTCTCCTATGGGCTTGGGCCTAAGCTCATGGGCCTTCTACATAAGCTTAAGGCTAATAACAAACATAAAGGCCATAATTAACCTAACTATTACATATGAATTACTAACACTTGATTTAGGTTTAGGAGTGATTCCAACAGTTTTGCTCAAAAGAACAAGTACTTCCCCTTATGTTTTCAAAACCTCAAAAGTTAGTATTACTTGTTGAGGGGGAGTATTTGCTAAATAAAAACTTTGTTCACAAAACGTTCTTCGTGGAAATCTTCTCACAAAACTCCAAAATGGTTATATTCGATATCAAAAATTTCATCAAAAATAACACTTATATGCCATTTTTGAGGGGAGAAAAAAATGTGTGATACAAATATGTTGTAAATGTGATTGAATCTTCGTGCGCTAACACTTAACCCATGAATTGACGAGATCTGAACTGTCATACATCAAAAAGATTTATCCTCCAAGACTTATCCGAGTAGATCGTACCTATTCGAGAAACTCTTGATAGACATGAACTTTGACGGGTTTGACAACCTTTCCAAGGTTTGTCCATACCTTCAAGTTAGTTATTAAAGCTAGTTGTCACCTAAAAGCTGACAATGCATCTCTTTAACTATGCAATGTAGCCGTGTCTCGCGGGGAATTGGCTATCTTGAGTCGATCAATTCAAAAGTGCGAGCTCTACCCTCACCGTGCAGATTTCTATCAAAACACTTAAGCACGTGTGGAGGGGGAGTATTTTTGAAAATGCAAAACTCTCAAAGTGTTACAAACATGTTTTAATTCATAAACACTTTGAGAGATTTTCGAGAAAATAGTTTTATGGCAACATAGGATAGTCATGGAGTTATAAGGTGACTAAGTTTAGGAATAAACATCCTATGATCCGCCAGAGCCGGAGGGATCTACCCAAGGACACCACCAATAGTTAGTATTTAGAAGTCCTTAGCTGTGATAATAAAAAGGAGAAAATGAGAATCGGAGAAAGAAGGAGTTGAAGAATTAAAAAGAAAAGTAAAGAAAGGGTTGAAAAGAAATAGCCCTCCAAATTATTCAACTTAGGGCAGACACCGGCTTCAATACATATGCTACTGGTTGTCACTAGATGACACCATTATTGAAGATTAAAGTCGTCATGGACCCAGTGATGCATGCACTAAACCTTCTTAGCCACTCAAGTTTCTCTCAACAGAAGCTTGTTTCATTCTCACAGGGAACCCTACGTAAACTATCGGCATTCTCTTAGAGATTGTTGGTATTGAAGAAGGAGACCCTCTCCCTAGTCTCCGCTCAGGAAAACTAAAGCGCACTATTGAGTCTAGAGCCACGAGATTCATCAAAAGATCTCTTAGGAACACTTGACATTTCATCACTTGTCGTTCAACATTAAGGACGCAAGTGATACATTATCGAGTCCTTCACAGATCTTAGCAATCTGTTGAGAACATTTATGAGGGGTTCATAATTGTGATCCTCAATGATTGAATGGAAACCCCTGCCAGGGTCAACATCGAACAACCCTGACATCAGGTCGCTTCGGTAACTCTTTGTGGGTTACGCTTAGTGTTGTCTCAAACGGTCTACAGTCGTGGGGTGATGCTTCGGTATACCTCATCGACTCACCTGAACTGTAGATGTACTTTGGTACATCGTGTTATCCTACTTGAGAAACTCCAGTTCAGGAACAGCCTTTGCAAGAATTAGAGATGTGTTTTCACACTATGATGTTAACACGCTCGAAGTTCAAACTTGTAAGTGCTGGAAATCCCACTAAGGAGATTCCTTTCAAGAATCGAGTCCTGAAGATGTGGGTCATTACATGAACTTATTCAATGTAATGCCAACTGTCCCTTATGGGATTTGGACAGCTGATTCGCCCGACCAAGGTGAATGGAATCAAGACATTAATCAGAAGAATAATCGTAGTGGTCAATTCTCTAAGAAACAACCACAGTGATCGATTGGTGTTTTTCACTTGCTCATACCAACAACAACACAAATTGAATTTCTCTCGAAAGGCAACACAAAAGTCAGAATGATTCTTCTTCTAAGCCAAAGAATCTACAAAGTTTAAAGACTAAGAGAACTACATCAAAACTCAAATCCAACGTCAAAAAGCATGTGAGCATGTTGGAGAGAGACGTGGAGACACCTGAGCAACGAAGCAGACCTGATGCAGACAACAACAACATAACATCACCATATCCACACCAGAACAAAGAACAAAGAACAAAGATAACTAAGACATCAAAGCAGAAATCTTCAAAAGAAGCAAGATCCTCACATTGGGGAGATTGTTGGAATCAAGGCACTTCTTCTCACATGAAAGAAGAATGTCAGAAGACGTCAAAGCAACTGCTATTACAAGATTGCTGGAGTCATCATTTAATATCTAACACTTAGGGGGAGATTGTTGGAATCACTCCTAACCTGTATTTCAAGTGTTAGTATTTAATATGTAATAGGTTGCTTAAACTATGCTTTTATGTTTGATATTAAAGGCTAGGCTCATGTAGAAAACCCATGAGCCTATGCCAAAGCCCAATAAGAGAAGGAAGGGACTAGACATGTTGCCCTAGCTCCCTTCCCCTATAAATAATGTTGTAAACCTTCACTTGAAGGTTGGTTGTACATTTCACAATATATCCTACGCCTAACTATTGTTCATTTATACGTGTGTGTATTGTGTGTGTTCATCCGATCACTTTCTTTCCCATTTCTTACATATTGATCCTTGTGTTATATTATGGTGACCTAACAATCTTGATCTTGAAATGGTCTAAAAACTAGTTTTTCATTTCTTGTGATTTTTAAGGAATTTTCTAAATTTTCCTTAGATCACCATCTGGTCTCTAGGATCATTTGACACCATTTGACACCCTCAAAATTCTTAGTGTCATCCTTATCACCCATTGGTGTTCAAGAAAACACCATTTCTTTCCATAAAAGACATCATTAGCTACCTTCACTCATTATACTTGATCATTTAAGTCTCATACCATTTAAGACACCTGAGGAGACTAAAACACTCAAGATATGTATGTGCTAGACCTTACTAGAACCTCATCACACTATTCTTTGGCTTCTGAAAGCCGGATCCCTGGTTTTAGCCTAGCCGGATCTCTTAAGTGAGGGATCCATGAGAACCGTCTGCTCAAACTAATCAATCCTACTTGATATAATTATTTCAAAACCTCTTTGTTAATCTAAACACTCCACATTGTCTTAAATGACTTCCTAGATCAGTACAACTCTATAGTTGACTCTTGTGCATGCAAATCATTGCAATTTGAAGGATTTTAGTGGTTTAGGCTTTTATTCATTTACCAAATTTCTCGCTTTATAAGCCACTTGTGCTTGTACTTCTAAATCATCACTCAAACACTCATTCTCAGTAGTTAAAACCATCTCTTTACACTTCTCATACTTACCATTTGACCATGAGAAAGGCACCAAGTACACACTCATCAAACAAAGGACCTCCCAAGAAAATTGCTCGGGTTGTTCATGAAATCTCCTCAACTAAATCATCACCCATCAAAGCCTCAAACACTAGAACTCCCTCACAACAAACTCTACCAATCAAAAAAACTCCCAATAGGATTGTTCCCATAAGACAACCCTTTCCAAACACTACCATACCTCCTAAACCAAACACCCCTACCTCCACTAAACCATCACCTCTAGTACCTAGAGCTATCTCTTTCACCATCCCACTTTCATCCCCAAACCTTTACAACTTAGAGGACTTACCACCTAGGCCTTCTCATCCACCACCATTGCCAACATTCGCCTCAATGGAGAAAATGGTGGCACAACAACCTTCTCACCAAAATTTGTTGAAACCACACTAGCACCCGTGTCCTACTCTCCTTCGCCCTCAAATGGTCCATTTTAGATCATGAGGAATCATCAAACTCAACAACCGGACCATATGGAAGTAGATACTTCTTTACCTCCACCATCAACACATATTCCACCACCTTCACCCTTAGTTGCACCACCTTCAACTTCATCAAACTTGCCTCCACAAATCCCTCCATCCTTTGTGGAACCTCCACCTTCTTCATCAAACTTCCCACCTCAAACCGCTCCATTCTTACCACCACCATTCCCTAGCCATGACAATGATTGCTTTCATTGTCAACATGCCGAAGGATTAGTACATGAAGTATGTGATGAGTTACGTTTCATGTTCTATCACCTTCTTGAACATTTTGATGAAGTCAACAAATCTAATTGTCCATAAGCATAGGAATACAAGCACAAGTGGTGTTCTCCTCTAGTCTTAGGCGCAACTTAGAATTGTTTAGAAATTACTTCATGATTGGATCATTTTATTAGTTTTAGAGATATGTATATCATTTCTCTTGTTTTATTGAATGAAACTACATGTTATATGCTATATAGTTATGTGAATATGCTTGGTGCAACAATACATAACTCATTTGGACATTTACGTCAGTATTTCTATCTACATTGCTGTCAATAGGTTGCAAGTACATGGTTCCCAGTATTTAGCCTAGACGAATCCCTCAGAACCATCAACAGAAACAAATCTTTTAACAAAATAGAAGCTCATTTGCAGGAAACAATGCACCATATACTTGTTTTCTAATCTTTGTTTTGTATATTTTCAAAATACACATGAAGACTTTGACACCATCAAAAAGGGGGGAGCTTTTCGTCAAAGCAAAGGATTGCAAAACACTTACAATATACATTCACTTAGGTCTTCCAAGTTATTTGGCGCCTCAACAAAGGGAGCATTCGTCAAGGGGAGCATTTCGTCAAGGCGAAACCATTGCAAAAATACTTGCAACACACTCGTTTAGTCTCCCTAATTACTTGACGCCCTCAACAAAGGGGAGTATCCGTCAAAGGGGAGCTAAGACGAGAATCTTTCTCTCATCTTACTACGTCCCTTTTACTTTATTTTTCTAACTATTTCTCACTTTATTAATTTTCGCAAGTTTTTCTCAAAACATTTTCCACAATGTGTTAGTTTCTTTTCGACGCTCTTTTTGTTTCGACAAAAAGGAAGAGAAGAGAGTAAAGACTTCAATTTAAATTTTTACGAATTTTATTTTCTTCTTAAAATAATCTTATGTTTTGTCATCAACAAAAAGGAGAAGATTATTAATACAAATAAACCATAAAAACGTTTATTTATATTTTACAATCTTCTAATGTTTTGTCGATAACAAACGTAAAATCATTTTAACGAGATAAATAAAACTCGTAAAAGGTTTGCGCCAATAGTTTACTAACACACTTTTATTAAACATATTAAAACCATCAAAACATGTTTAGTAAATAAGTTATATAAAACCAAAGACATTTTTATAAAACACTAACAAGTAATATTGTTTACATCTTATAGAAATGTATATGTATAACAACTAGTGTTTATATTTTATAGAAATGTAGATGTACTTTGTATATGTTGTAATAGGTAAGTAATGGGTAAAAACCAAAGTCCATAACCCATGATCCATGATCCATTGACTAGGTACAATGAATGTTGTTGGGTAAAAACCAAAGTCCATAACTCATACCCATGGAGCATGATCCATAACCCCATGACCCATTGCATGACATCATGCATGAAGTCATGTTGGATATTATCCATGATCCATGACCTATGACCCAAGATCCATAACCCAATAACTTGGTATATTGGATCTTGTTGGGTATTCATAATCCAATACCCATAACCCATGGTCCATAACACATAACCCATAACCCGGTTTGCAACCCGAAATCCGGACTAAACTGACCAGGTAGCCGGATCCCATGATTTGCACTTGCAGGAACCTTCTGGTGAGGGATCTGCCGGAACCGTGGGATAGTAGACATGTTTTGTCTATAAATATTGAGCCATTTATCTCTTGCTTACTACCACTCTTAGATATACTTTCTCCCAGTATTCTAACATTACTAACCACAGATCCAAAGGATCATTCTATGTATTTTTATGTTTGTGTGATTCTCTAGGTTCCTCTTAAAGGCGAGATCACTACCTCTTGAAGACGTGCAAGCTCAAGGTCATAAGTTGCTAAGCTTCGTCATCATCAAGACCACTGAAGTGCATCTTGTTGATAGTTCTTTCATCCCTCCATAGAAGCATCATGTTGAAGGCATTAGTGAAAGGTGCCGAAGTATCGTGTTGAAGGCATTAGTGAATGATTCTAAAGGTGTACATTTAATACGGTGCATCGATGTACAAGTTATGTAGGTTGGGTTAGAGGATGTGATATCCTTTCTAGAGTGGTAACAAGGAGCGTGTCTCCTTTGGGTAGTTGGTTAGTGGTGTAGTGTTGGGTAGTAGTTCCTCCTTTGTAATGGAACTCGGTATCTATCCTTGTACAGGATAAAGTGTAGGCGACATTGTGATAGGTTTGGTTCTACCTCGTGGAAGACTCTGTGTCTAGCCTTGTACCGGATAAAGAGTAGGCGACGTTGTGAAGGCTTCTCCGCCACATTAAGGAGCTTATGTTGTGTAGTGCTTACAGACTCTCGAGTGGGGTAATAGAAGAGTGGAGTAGGGCAAGGAAGGTGTCCTTGTAGCCGAACCACTATAAACACTCTTGTTGTGGTTTTTTGTTCCTTTACACTTTATCTCTTGTATTACTTACGTATATGTTCATAAATCAATATCCAACACACAATCTAAATGAATTGACATAAGTCGATCTAAATGCTTTAAAACGAAGTTTTAATCGGCAAAACTTTTAAATCCCCTTCTAGTTTTCCACATGGGTGTTTGGTTTAAGGACTATTTTGAGTCAAAATCAGTTTTGGTCTTTTGTTGAATTGCAAAAGGTTTAATCTGTTCTAGGTTGTAGTTTAAAAGTAAATTTAAGTAGTTTTAGTAAGGTTAATAGCTTTTGAGTCAATTTCTAAAAGTTCATGGTCTTAATCCATTTCAAGCGCTTATTTTGGAAATTATAGCTAAAGTGCTTCTTAAATGTTGAGTCTGAGTCATTTTAAGTCTAAAGTAAGTGTTTAATTGTTTTGGTCAGTTTCTATAGAGTTTTAAGGTCATTTGGTTCAATTTGTGTGTGTCTGTGTCAAAGTATAAAAAAACAAAAATAGCTTAAGTACCTAGTTTAGCAGCTCATTTATAAGCCTTAAACAAGCTCAAAATTGGAATATAAGCTCTTTGGTATATGAGTTGTATCTGTTTTGAGGTTTGTAGGATTAGCTTATTGATCTAGGTGCTTATTAAAAAGCTTAAAAGTAGGGCCTTAGGCTGTTTGTAACAGCAACCATCAGTTTGCTTATTTGTGTTTTTAGCTTATCTACTTATTAGGAAGTGCTTTTTAGGTTTAGACTTGCTTATTTAGGTTACGTTAAGTACTTTTTAGCTTATTTGGTTTTAGCTTAAAGCTTAGAGTAGCTTATTAAGATAACCAGTTTAGTTTTCTTTCTAATTTTGAAATCCTAAGTAAACTGATAAGCAATCTAGCTTGTTCCAGCTTATTTTGGAGTTTTTAGAAAATTTGTTTTCACAAAAATTAATTTTTTTTCATATGCTTTTTAAGTTTGCAAAAAGAAAAATCCAAAATTTTATTTTTACAAAAAGTGAGGTTCATGGGTCGAACCTGAGACCTCACCCTTCACACAACCTCACACCACATACACTTAACCAATAGCGCCCTAAGTAAATACAGTTAAGTTCTGCACAATTTAATATATAACACACTTTCCCCTTTTTAGCTTATCAACTTATTTTAGCCTTTTAACAGCTTATCACAACAAGTTGTTACCCTTTTCTTATTTTTCTTAGATCCAATTTATGTTAAAGCATTTCAGTAAAAATTTCAAATTTTTCCAAAATCATTTAATATTTTTATAATTTAATTAGTTTTAATTCATATAAAAATATAAAAGTCAAAAACTACCCGACTTTTCTAAAATTAATTTAGGTCATTTAGGACTTAGGAAAAATAAAATTGCATCCTTAGGCCTTAATTTTCAAAATTTGGGGTTTCGGGCTCATTTAAGTAGCTTTATTAAGCCCGCTTTTAGTTTTTAGTATGTTAGGACTTAATTGTGTTAAGATTCTTAGTTTATATGCTTATTAATTGTTAATTTAGTAGTTTGTCTTTGATTCTTGCCTTATTTACTTTCGCGTGCTTTAATTTGAATTTAGAAAACAATCAAAAATCGTAAAAACCCGAATTTCTAGCATTTTAATAAGAAACCTCAAACGACATCCTCAATTCACACCTCGTTGGGAAACGACCCGGGTATCACTTGCCCGGTATCATATATTGTATTTGCGAGTTTTTCGTGTTGACCTTTTTCCTAAGGGATGACTCGGCGATTCGCGCTTCTTGTTTATTTGATATTTATATATATACTATTTGATAAAAATCAATTTTTGGCGCCGCTGCCGAGGAGGTTGTGTTGCGACAATATCGTTACGGTTTGACGATTAGTGACTTGAAGATCCTTCCTCATGAAGTTATTGCTTTCACAAAAACCTTATAAAACACAAAAATATTTTTCTTTTCTTTTTATATATATATAAAAGATTAAAAAAAAACCCAAAAACATTTTCCCTTTTTATTGTGATTAATAAAGATAAAAAAACATCATCAATTAAACACTTTAAACTTGAGTGTTATCATTATAAGTTCCCAAACTAAAGATTTAAAACTTGCCTTTGTGTCGCTTGCAAAAAATCGGCTCACCTTTGATTGATAAACAAACTATAAGAGAGGTTTAAGGAGGGTTGTTCCGACGAACTATGACCCGAAGGGAGAAGGTTATTAAAAGTTCAGTGCTTTCTCGCTTCCCCGCTCCTTTGTGCCTTTTTCTTTTAGAGAGCTACCGTACGCTTGTGATTATTAGTTTAAGTTCCTTGTGTTTTTCGATTCAGTGTTGTTTTAATTGAAAGTGTTTTTAAAAGTGCATGCGCTCGTTCTTCTAATTCATCGAGTCCCTTACTTGAACTCGCCACAATTTCGAGAAGACGTAATAGACGTGCCACCCCAATAGTCGAACCCGAGATTCGTACTACTCCTGATCCCATTATCGAAATGGCGGAAGATAATTGTTCTATGTTAGAACAACTCCAAGCACCCACCGAGGGTTATGGTGAAGCTATCGTTGTTCTGGCATGTTAGGATTTAAAAAATCCGGTAGTTAAAGATTCGGTCACCTCAAGTATATGTAATCGTTAGAAAGCTCGTAGTCGTAGTCATTTAGTGTTAGTAAGTAGTTTGTTAAGTAACACCGTGGAGGACAGACGGGTCTTTACCCACTGTATGCCTGATCCACAGCCCGAAGAAGGGCGTCTAAGCTTGTAACTATAAATACCCTTTGCCTAGCAAGGCAAAGGGTTGGAGCTTTTCAATATCATTTTTCTTTGTCTCATTAAAGTTCCCAAATCTCTTCCACTTTCTCTCTCTAAAACTCATTCTATACACCTCATATTATTGTGTGTTTATGTGTTTATGAAAACCAATATCTAACAATTGGTATCAGAGAGCCATGGTTCGATCACTCATCTTTCATGTTCTTGGATTTCTAGTGGTTTTCATAAGGTTTTTGGGTTTGAATGAGTTTAGAGTAGTTTGCATCATTTGGATCATTTCTTGTGATAAAGTTTGGAATTTTGATAGTACTTTTGTGTTTAGGTTTTGGTTTGAAAGGCTTAAATCATCGTGGTTGGGTTGTTTTTGGATTGAAAAGTGGCATTTGTTGAATATTTCATGAATGCGATTTGTGTCTCGTAAAGTGATTCTTCTATGCGATTTGTCCCCGTTTCTATGCGACTTGTCTCATTAACAATTGCTTATTGAAGCGATTTGTCACTTATTTTATGCGATTTGTCAGTTTCTGTGAAGCGATTTGTCTATTATGCGATTTGTCTATTGAGATACAACGACAAGAAAGGACAAAGTAGTGAAAGTAGTGGGTGTACTTGTGTACTATGCGATTTGTAAGCTTATGCGATTTCTCTAGGGTGCGATTTGTCTGCTAAGCGATTTGTCATTTAAGCGATTTGATAATCAAGGTGCGATTTGTCTAGGGTGCGATTTGTCTTGGGTGCGATTTGTCAAGGGTGCGATTTGTCAAGTGTGCGATTTGTGGTATGCGTTTTGAGAACTCTGCGGTTTGACAAAAGTGCGGTTTGACCATTTCATCAGTGCGTTTTGTTGACTTTTCCCGACAAAACTTCAAACGGCCATAACTTTTGAACCGTAACTCCGTTTTCAGCGTTCTACCCATCAAAACGACCGTGAGGTTGAGGAGAAAGGCATTGCGAAAAACCTTAGAGGCCTAAATCCGCTCTAAACAGAAGTTATTGAGGTTTATAAGTTTTTAGACCTAAATTTCTCCTTAAAATCGTGCAACAACCACTCCAAATCTCAACTAAACAACATCTCAGCTAATCCTACAAGCAATCATAAGTCCTAACACACAATTGTCTATCATTGTGTCGATCCATCAGTCATCTTAATACGTTCTATTGGTCATTGCTTAACGGTTTCTTCTTGATTTTGTAAAATCCCGCGAAAGATTCTATTTCTCGGTTTAAATCATAGATTTGTAAAATACCGTGCACGTCAACATCATGCCTAACGATTGATTGATTGTATCTAAGATACTCGGATTATCTGACGTGATCAATGAGCGAAGATACCCAACAATGTACAACGAGACTATCGTGTTTGAGTCGGATAATGCTAAAATGGATTCTTGGTGCTCATGTTCACAAGAGAGAGGTGCACCGATCACAACTGTGCAAGCTAATGCAAAGGAACGCTCCATGGAAGCTTCGGATGTACCCAAGATAGAGATGCACCAACGACAACCTGTGCATGCTAATGCAGAGGAAAGCTGCATGGAAGTTCCTACTGTACCTAGTTGTGCATCTTCTACTCAAAATGATGATTATGAGTTGCATGAGTACTCTGCATTTATCCCTGATGATTCCGTTACCACTGAGCTTAACATATATAAGGATCAAGTTGCCATCTATGAACAGCGTGCTAAATTTGAGCTGACCTCACGTGAGTAGGAGATGGATACCCAAATGCGTACACTTATCAGAAAAAGTAATTTTAGGGAAGAAATATTAAAACAAGAGTAAAATTCCTTACAAGAATAACTTAATAAAACTGCTAAGCGAAAACAAGAACTTCAAGAAAATGTAAAAGTGCTTAAGCAGGAATTCAATGCTAAGGAATCAAAACTTTTAAATGAATTTTCCAACCTGAAAACTTTGAAGAACAAACTTGAAAACAAGTTGTACGTACAAGGGAACACCCTTCGGACTGCTCACATGGTCACTAAGCATAGAGTTTTAAGCGATAAGCATAGTATTGCCCTTGTAGAGGAACCCAATCCTGAGTATGGTAAAATAGCAAAGGCTGCTCAAAAAGTAGTCTATGATGGAAATGAGATTCTTAAGCCTAGACAAACGCCATCATGTATAGAGTGCACTGAAGAGGATAGAGAATTAGAAGATGCCTCTAGGGAGAAAATGGAAAATAAATTAAAAGATCCTTGGTGTATAGAGTATAATATAACGCTTAAATCCCATGATTACACTAAGGAAAATTGGATTGCCTTGAACAATTTTAGACCTCAAACTCAATTAACCCCTGAACAAGTGTTTTGGAAGAAAGATATTGATAAAAAGAAAGCTGATGAACTTGTTGAAAAGAATCCTCCCCTTAGGAAATTGCCTCCAGCTACTGTGTATCCTCCCAATACACCAATGCGTTTAGTACCTAGAACTCTTCCCACTAAAAGCAAGACCTTAAGCAGCCTATATGTAGTTTACCAACTATTCGTTGATTTTGAGAAAACGTGTAAGAAGAGAATCACACCTACGGGGATAACTGAAGGGGAAAGGGGTTTTGAGCAAACTAAAAAATGTTATTCAACTGAGGTCATGCCTTTCTTTAAACAACTAAAAGAACAATTTGAGAGTCTTCAAAAGGGCATAGATACATAGATTAAAGAAATGAAAAAGGCTTCTTTGGCGACCGTGAAGTCACCGAATGAATTTCCGAGTAGATAGATCAGATCCGGACACAATGGTCAATACCTCTTTACTAGGGAAGGGTTTCCCGGGGGATAGCTCTGGTTCGTGCGCATTAGAAATGGAAAATGAGATAAGAATAAATGAATGTAAGCTTAAGAGCAATGAGATTGAGAGGAAGAACCTTCACATCCTTAACGATAATTTGATTTCTAGATGTATTTCTCAAGATGTGTTCTATACTGTTACGAATTATTCCATTATCGCTTCTCAATTTTATGAATTGTCAATTGCATTGAAAGTCTCGATGATCGTGTCATTGAGCTTGAGACCAAAAATTCAAAATTGCATGATAAAATCGAAAAGATGATCATGATAACATGGTCAAGCATTTTTCTAAATTGGAAGTTGAATATCTTGGTTTAAAATTAAAATATCAACATCGAAGAAAATGTTAAAACCTCAAATGCCAAGACATCTTCGGATGCTCACGAGTTTGATGCGCTTTTGAAATCAACAAACGTGATGAACTGATCCGAGCTCATTGTAACACGATCAAAAGGTTGAAAGCCCAAATTTCCCAATTGAAGGGTGAAAAGAATGAAGTGACTGACCCCCGTATGCCTCCGCCTTTAGATTCTCAAAATTTCCAACTTCAAAACAAAATTGATAAACTGCAAAACGAAAATGAATGTTTTCAAGCTGAAATTTCAAAAGTTAATGATCAGAACAAAGAGTTATGTGATTCACTCAAGGTTAATCATAATAACAATGAAAAGGTAACTTCTTTGCTTAACGAAATTGAGAATCTGAAGCGTGTGGTAAAAGGGAAAATGCCAATCACTAGTGGTGAAAATGTTACACCAAAGGTTCATGCTTGTTCTAAATATGCTGTAACTGTGAAATATATTCCCCCTCATCTTCGAAACAATGAATTTGCATATCAAACATATCTTTCGTACCTCAAGGATAGTCTAGAGTGCCTCCGTGAGATTGTTGAAGATGATAAGATAGAGAAACCACTTGATAATACTGTTGGGCATGCATGGTTATATGCCAAACGATCTCAGGAACTCTTAGAATGTGTGATTGCAACATGTCCTAATTCTAGTACTAGGAAAGATAGAGAGGTTATGCCTTGTTCTATGCCTACAGTCAATCATGTGACCTTTGATGTGCCTCTGAAAGCCTCAGAACCCAGCACTTCTAGACCAGAAAATCAAATGGCAGTAAAACAAACTAAGGCTCCCATCATCACTCCTACAGATGTTAAAATTGACACTAAATTTAGCGGGTCAAAACCTAGAAGCAATGCAAAGAAGGATAGGATTTCGCAAACTAAAAGTGATCAAGAAAAGGAAGTGAAAGAACACCATAGGGACAATAAGTTTGACTTGAACAAAAAGAGTCGTGTTGGTTCTAGTATTAGCTCTAAGCTTACTGAAATTAATTCGAAGTCTTATGACGTCTGCAAAACATGTAAAGAATGTCTATTTTCTGGTAATCATGATAAATGTGGTATGTTATTTCTGAGGTTTAAGAATCATAACCCGATTAAGAAAGTTTGGAAGCGAAGCAGTTAAGCAATCACGAAACCTACGGGGAAGGTTTTACCAATATAGGATTTCGTTGGAAGCCCGGGTCGAATATTCACGCATAGCAAACCTTGCTCCTTAACTAGATACATTATGCCTAGAGTAGTGCATGTTAAGGTTTGGAAGCCAACTGGTAGAATAATCCCATTAGGAAAACAATGCTCTTTAACTAAGTCTGATGATTCTACTTGTTTAGCTTCTAGTGATAATGCCATTGCAACTAGGGTTTTTGTTGATTCAAAGATTGTTTGCGCTAACCAAAAGGAACCCATTTTCACATGGGGATCCAATGTTTTCAAATTTCCACCTTTTTCTGTGTTCCAATGCAGGTCGTACAAATCATCCGTTGGTACTTGGATTAAGGCTGCTTCTAAACAGATGAGGGGAAATGACTATGACGTTTGAACACAACAGTTCAAGCCTCATACTCTAAAGAAAGAAAAAATGTATGCGTTCCTTAAAGAAAAGATGCGCTTTATCTTTAGAAGAAGAGAAATCTTCATGTTTATGATCATTCTCATCTACATTCTCCATCAACAAGCTTCATGTTTTTTTAAATGCTAATTCAATCATCAAGTGGGTCTACGTTCATTGGTGCATATTCTTATTCACTTGTTTAAATCAAAAATGGCAACTTAGGATGCAATTTTTGAGGGGGATAATAGTGCATATTCTACATATTGATGGATGCTTGATAATGGTTATACAACTCTCCTCAAACGCCTAATGTTTCACTTACTAAGGATAACTGGGATTTATTGTTTGGGATTCATTGTTTCAATATATGTTTGATGAGTACTTCCAACTTCCTACGAATGACGATCATCTAGTTCCTGAAAATCCTGCTCCGGTTCCTGCTGATTCAACTGGTACACCTTCTAAGAAGTACAACTCAAACTACTCAAGAAACCCAATCTCTAGTTAGTCCTTAAGGCGTTGATAATGACTATCATAATATTGCAGTTGCACTCATGAATAATGATCCGCTCTTTGGTATTCCTTTGCCAAATCTTCACGGATTATTGTTCATGAATAATGATCCGCTCTTTGGTATTCCTTTGCCAAATCTTCACGGATTATTGTTCCTTCCAATGTGCACTCTGTAAATCAACCATATGAGCATTAAGGAAAATGACCTCCTCATCCGCTTGAAGACATTATTGATGAATCTTCCAGATCAGTCTCTACACGCCTTCATCTACCCACTCAAGCAATGTTTTTGTTACCATGATGCTCTCATATCCTCAACTGACCCTAATACTCACAAAGAAGCATTGACTGAATCTTGCTAGATTGTAGCTATGCAAGAAAAGATCAATGAGCTTAAATACTTGAAGTTCGGGAGCTCGTTCCTCATCCAGATCACGCTATGATCATCACGGCAAAGTGGACACTTAACGTCAAACTTCATGATCTGGGAGGAAGGTTGAAAAACAAGGCTAATTTGGTAGCATGAGGATACCTTTAGGAAGAAGACATCGCTGTTGAGGAATCAATTGCTCCGGTTCATTCAGTGGATCGACGTACATCAGATCGTATGTATATTCACATGTTGGGCATTTGATATAAATTGATCACTTCAGAGTTAATCGTTTATCACTTAATTGAATTTGAAGTTGAATTTCACAAAGGAGTGTTCTTATTTTATCTTGAAGTCGGGGTAGGTTGGTTGCATGATTTTCATTGATATCTTGCTCGTGCTTAAGAGTTAAGTTGAAAACTTGGGTTATCTAGTTACCAGTAGTCGGGATGGAAGTTTGAAGACATGGTTAATGATGAGTGTCTAAATACTCATCATTTTTGTACCAATTAAACGTCCAAAACATCGAAAACACTCGAAATGCATCAAAGCGATAAAATATCACAAAAAGTGTTTTATGTGTTTTAAATGCAAAATATCAAAAACGGTGAAAAATGATAAAGTTTGCATAATTGGCGTTTTAGTCCCCAAGTTTCAAAAGTTGTCAAAAATAGTCCCTGGTAAAACAAAATAAAGAAAAATGTTATTCAAGGTCCACGAAATATTCTAAGTTGTCAAAAATGGTCCTTGAATAAATCTTTTGTTAAATTGCGAAAAGGTCCTCAACTTTCAAAATGTCAAGTTTGGTCCTGGAAGTTTGAAAATGTCAACAATAGTCCTTGTACTATTGAAACTTATCAATTTTGGTCCCTTGAAACAACTTTGGAAAATTACAGGTTTAGTCCTCTAGTTTGGCGAATTGCAAACAAGTCCTTGATATTATAAGCTAAGCCTTGGCCTTGTCAAAATACCTTTTGACCCCCTGCCACTTATTCCTTTTTGACCCCCTGTCACTCCCCATTTTGAACCTTTGGTCAACACCAGTCAAACATTCACCGCTTTCCTCCCTTTTGGTTTTCCCCACCACTTGCCCTGTTCCTCTGCAACTCTCAACATATTCCCACCTTATCACCTTATCACCTTATTCCTCACTCCTCATCATCACACCTATTCACCATCCCCCTAGTTGCAATCAAAGCCTTGTGGTCAAAAACAGACTTTCCCGCCAAAACCATCCAATGGCCAAAATGCACCTAAAGTAATCCAATGGCTCTGGAACCAAGTGGGAAGTGATCAGAAGATGTGAGAGAAGCTGTTTGGGTATAAAAGAAAGAAGAAAAGCAAGAAGATAAGCAGTAGTTAGTTTTTACTTTTCTTTGTATGTCGTTTTTTTAAGTTAACTTAATTAGTGATCTAAAATGTAATTTTAAGCTTTAAATGTGTTAAACTCAAGTCATTGTATCATTGTAATTCACTTTTAAGTAACAATCTCAAGTTTTTATATAAGTTCTAAGTTTTATGTTTCTTGTTGAGAAGTTCGGTTTCAAATTCTTATTTCGGGCTTCTAGCAACTTATTTTTAAGTTACAACAAGTTTATTTAAGCTATTTAAAGCTTTTGTAAGCTTATACATCAATTTTAATCAACTTTGTTCCATGGTCAATGAAAGTCAATGAGAAGGAAAATTGGTCAGCGGGGCTTGGTTTTGGAATTTGGGTTGATGCGGCATGGATATGGGTTGAAATAAACTAGGTTAGCATAGTGTGGGTTCGGTTTGGCGCATACAAGTTGGACACCTGTGAGTGATTATCTCAGTTTCATTTTCCATCCAGTTTACTTATCATGCTTGTATCTATTCTTATAGTCTAGACTAGTTTTAACCTATTAATATAGTTGTATTATGGTCATGTAAACTCAGTTTGATCAATTGTACTAGTTGGTTCAGTGGATTAGCTCAGTTAAATTTGCTACTTAGTCAAAAAGTAGTGTTTGGTTTTAACACCAAATCTGTGCTAGAGGTTTATGCAGTGGTAGAAACTAGTTGGTTTAGGTTGGTTAAGCTCAAATATAATCATATCTGTCTCAATATTGAGCTGCATAAGCTTAAGTCAAAAACACCATTAACTCATCTTCATAGCTTCCTTTGTTGGGATTTTTGATATTCAAAAGCTTGTTTTGTGTTCCAAATACATAGATATAGTTTTGATAGTTCCTTTCATCAATTAACATCAATATCATCCACAAATCTAGATCAAATTTCATTTAAGTCAACATTTCATGTTTGCTTCAAAAGTCAAAATTGCAAAATTCCGGTTTTCATCCAACCTAAAAGGATTTTCATGGACTCATTTCTTGGTCTATTTAAGTGAAACTTTGGGTCTTAGAACTTCAGCTGGTCTAGTTACTTGTCACCATTTTAGTAAATTTTTGCAAATTTTTTATAAGCTTCAAATGAGTTTGTCAAAAGGGCTTATTTGCCCTGTGCAACTGACTCAGTGTTAACTGAGTCTGCACAGGGGTCTTGCAGCCCTTGTAACAAGCTCATTAAAGCTCATCTTTGGCTCATTTTTGGTTTATAGGCACCTGACCAGGTCTAGATTAGGCTCCAACAATTGTCTTCTAGGTCCAGCTTATCTAAATGCTTAATTTTAATCTCCAGTAGCCCGGAGGCGATTTTAAGCACTTTTGTCAAATCATCAAAATCATAGCAGTGTGTAATTCAGAGGTCTAAGCCAGTTGTAACTTGTTGAATTTTAGTAGTTTTATCAATATATAGCTTCTGTGTTGGATTGTTGCTCATTTGGTCCTTTTAGCTTATCTTAAGTGCTTATCTATAAGCACTTTGCACATCATGTTCATATTCCTCCACACAACCACTTGTTTTTATATTTTTCCTAGATTCCTCATATTATTTTAAGCTTATCTTGAATTTTTCAGATTTTTCCAAGCCTGTTTGCTATTTTTACGCATTTAAATCAATTTTAGCATTTTTAAATAGCTTTTAATACCATTAATTAAGAAAAGGTTCAAAAAATAAGTTTTCATTTTTCTTAAGTTAAAATAAATATAAAAAGCCAAAAAATATTTTTCTAGATTTTCTTAGTTAAATTTGTATTTTTAAGCAATTTAATTAGTTTTAATAGTTTTAATTCCTAGAAAATACAAAAATATTGAGAAAAATACAAAATAGTTTTGAAAATTCTATTTTGTTATTTTAGATTTTCTAAGTCAAAATTTTATTTTTCTAGCTTTGTTTCATATTTTCTTGTATTTTAGGCTATTATTTAATAGTTAAAAATAGTTTTAATTAATAATAATTAATTAATTAGTTATAAAAATAATTTTCTTTTTCTATAAATTTTCTTTTATCATTAGGATTGTAAAAATGTCATTTCATATTTTTAGGATTTATATTGCTTTAGTTTCACATTTTCTTGTGACGTCGCGTAGTTTTTAAATTAAGTTTTATAAAACATAAAATCAAAAACATCATTTTCAAATAGTGATAGCGTTTATTTAATATTTTTATCTTTTAATTTCCTTTAATTTGCATTTAAGCCCCTGTATTTTATGTACTCTTTCTTTAGTTATAATCAATCACATCTCTTTTCGTTCAAATCTTACCGATCACTATCGTTTGACTATTCTCATACACTCGTTGGGACATAACGACTGGGAAACACTATACTCTCCGATCTTCATTGCATTGGTGTCGATTGTTTTAAGTTTCTTACGGTTGGCCATTCACAAGTGGCCGACTGCGTGAGAAAACTTGACGGTTTAGCCCCAATCAAAATTTTAGCGCTTGCGGGGGGCAGATGCTAATAGTCTTACGTTTAGCAGATTAGTGATTTGGATATTCACTCTCCTTGTTCATACCATCTATATATGTTTATATTTTCTTATAAAATCCAAAAACCCAAAACATTTTAAAATCGGTTTTCAACAAACACAAAACCCAAAAGATTTTCTTTCTTATTTTTACAAAATGTTTATCCAAAATTCAAAATATCCATCTTTACCCTCTCACATCTTTGATTCTTAATCCCTACCTCTCGAAAACATTTGATTCTTTCTATGTCTCATCCTCACCTCTTGGTTGTCAATGGTGTGGTGGTCCTTATAATGGTGGCAATTGCCCGGTTGTAGCATGGTGGAATCAGAAGCAGGTCATCTATAACCGGGATCCCTATTTCTACCATAAAACAACCGATTTATTCCATCGGCTACCACCTGTGATACTCATCGATTTCTTGTTGTGAGTCTTGTGGTGGTTCACACTCGATTCGATTGTCAATCGGAAACACGCTTGTCTCATGAGCGGGTTCTTGATAACAATTATGACTACCACACATATAACTCACGGCCACATCGGTTTCTTGTTGTGAGTATTGTGGAGGTCCACACTATAGCTCGATTGTCAAACAAGGAATCCATTTCCTTGTAACAATTATGACTCTTCGTATCATGACCAACCTCTACGGTACCAAGTGAATCGGGCACCACCTCGGCTGAGCCACTTCCTCAAAATCTTCTCCTTGATCTTTTGGATTTAGTGAAGATTTGAAGGAATGTAAACATTCCCAAGATAATCCAAATGAGAAATCCATGGAAGAATTGTTAGGCAAGAGCGGTTGCTAAATTAAATTCCCAATTGCCTTTGAAAAATCTATTGGGAATCAATTGCAAAAGAAAAATCAGCCAAATCTAGCTCTCGATTCCATTTCATTCACGATGACGATGATGATGAAGTTACCCTTGATATTCGTCAATTATGTACGGGTTCATCAAGTTCATCGGTTGAAATTTCTTCCATGAAAATCGGGAGAAAAGACTATGATGGAATTACTAGCGGAAGAACAAATGGAAAGTATAAAACATATGTATGCTAGTCCTTCTCAACTCCCTCGGTCATTGATATCCCGGCAGTTGAGATTCCATCTCAAACAAGCGCTATCACACCAAGCTCCCACTCACTCTCCGAACATGGGGGACGAGCATCTTGACCTTGTTCACGAAAAGGAATCGGACGAATTCATAAAGTCTAGTGTTGAGAACCTTGTCCCGATCCCGAGAGAGTCACAGGAACTTCGATCATATGTGTGATTCTATTTCCCTCTTGAGTGTTCAAAAGATCATTTTGAAACTTTCTCCGATGTTAGCGACGATTGTACTTCTCATGGAAACATCGAGTATGTTGAGGCATCACTCCCGCGATCGATCTCGATCATCTTCTTGAGGAGTTCACCAATGAACTCACTCGCATCATCCACTTTCATCGAAAGTGGCGATGATCTCTTTGATTCGAAGCCGATCTTGGGCGAAAATCTCCTATATAATGATCATCCACTCATTTCTTGTCCCATTTCCGACTCTTCCATTCCTTCTCTCACTCCGGATGAGGAAGATGATAACTTTGGAAGGAGGTCGATGCTTTTCTTAGTGATGAGTCAATTCCAGCAGGATTGACAATACTTTGATTCGGAGGAGACATCCTCTTTCTTGAAAATTTATTGATTAAAGAACCGTTTCGGCTCTCCCTCCCGGAAATTTTGTTGCCAATCACCATACAAGCTTCAAGTCTAAGCTTAAAATCTAACAAATGGTGATTTGCTCCTCACTAATGAAGAATGGGATTGCATTGTGATGCACATCTTTATTCCATTTTCACAAATGGTGTGGTTTCTCGTTCCCTTTTCTCCTTCGGGAATGAGGACACTATTTTTTATCCGGCATTTTCATTTATCATTTTGAGCCGGTTCTATGTATATCTCGTCGGTGTGGAACTTTCACGTACTTCAATGTTTATCGAACATCTTGAATGAAAGTCAGATGGAGATTGTCTCTTCCACTTACTTCCCATGAACAAATTAATTTGGGGTCGAGTCAAGCTAGCGACTCGGTAATCAAAAACGATGAGTTAAACATGGGTTTTCACCGTGTGTACCACCCTAGTGTGGGGAGATGCCCACATGTTGTATATAGATCTAAAAATGAATGAAAATTGTAAGTATTAAAAAAAAAAAAAAAAAGGAGAATAATTGTTGTATTTCTACACTTAGCTAGTAATGTTATCTTTTACGTTCTAAGTTTCGGCATACATAGGTACTTTGAATATTGAGGACAATATTCATTTCTAAGTGTGGGGAAATTCGCGAATTTGATCATAAATGTACCCTTTTAGTCCATTTTTCCCCAAATGGCCAAATTTTAAAATTTTTTAGTGGAAGTACTATGTACTAAACACAACAAATGGTAATCATTCTACCATGTCTAACCCACATAAGGATTGGCTAATCCAGAGCAAGCGGCTCTTGGTAAAGATATCTCAAATCCGTTGACTGACTTGCAATTGCCCAAAATTGTATGGTAATCACTCACCATATCCTTAAAAGTGAAGAGTTGGCTAGCCCGCAAGTTTATGGCTTGTGGTAAAGGCGATGGAAAAACCATAATTGGTAATCGGCTCACCAAAGATAATATTGATAATTTATCTAAGAGTTGGCTAGTCCGAAGCAAGCGGCTTACGGTAAAGACAAATCAAATCCGTTGAAAGCGGTGGTTTGCTCAAAATCACTTGGTTATCGGTGTACCAAGGTTCTTACTTGAACTCGAAACATTTGGCTACTCCGAAGTAATGGCTTTTGGTAAAGAGATGAAATCCATTAATTTTTCTCAAAACATTGCTAGGGACTAGCAATATCTTGAGTGTGGGGATTGATGAGTGTCTAAATACTCATCATTTTGTACCAATTAAACTGCAAAACATCGAAAACACTCGAAATGCATCAAAACGATAAAAATATCACAAATAAGTGTTTTATGTGTTTTAAATGCAAAAATATCAAAATCGGTGAAAAGCATATAAAGTTTGCATAATTGGCGAGTTTAGTCCCCAAGTTTCAAAAGTTGTCAAAAGCAGTCCTGGTAAAACAAAATAAAGAAAAATGTTATTCAAGGTCCCTGAAATATTCTAAGTTGTCAAAAATGGTCCTTGAATAAATCTTTTGTTAAATGGCGAAAAGGTCCTCAACTTTCAAAATGTCAAGTTTGGTCCTGAAGTTTGAAAATGTCAACAATAGTCCTTGTACTATTGAAACTTATCAATTTTGGTCCCTTGAAACAACTTTGGAAAATTACAGGTTTAGTCCTCTAGTTTGGCGTAATTGCAAAACAAGTCCTTGATATTATAAGCTAAGCCTTGGCCTTGTCAAAATACCTTTGACCCCTGCCACTTATTCCTTTTGACCCCTGTCACTCCCATTTTGAACCTTTGGTCAACACAGGTCAAACATTCACCCTTTCCCTCCCATTGGTTTTCCCCACCACTTGCCCTGTTCCTCTGCAACTCTCGACATATTCCCACCTTATCACCTTATCACCTTATTCCTCACTCCTCATCATCACACCTATTCACCACCCCCTAGTTGCAATCGAGCCACATGGTCAAAAACAAACTTTCCATGAAAACCATCCAATGGCCAAAATGCACCTAAAGTAATCCAATGGCTCGGAACCAAGTGGGAAGTGATCAGAAGATGTGAGAGAAGCTGTTTGGGTATAAAAGAAAGAAGAAAAGCAAGAAGATAAGCAGTAGTTAGTTTTTACTTTTCTTTGTATGTCGTTTTTTTTAAGTTAACTTAATTAGTGATCTAAAATGTAATTTTAAGCTTTAAATGTGTTAAACTCAAGTCATTGTATCATTGTAATTCACTTTTAAGTAACAATCTCAAGTTTTTATATAAGTTCTAAGTTTTATGTTTACTGTTGAGAAGTTCAGTTTCAAATTCTTATTTCCAGGCTTCTAGCAACTTATTTTTAAGTTACAACAAGTTTATTTAAGCTATTTAAAGCTTTTTGTAAGATTATACATCAATTTTAATCAACTTTGTTCCATGGTCAATGAAAGTCAACTGAGAATGAAAATTGGTCAAGCAGGGCTTGGTTTTGGAATTTGGGTTGATGCAGCATGGATATGGGTTGAAATAGACTAGGTTAGCATAGTGTGGGTTACGGTTTAAAGCTGCATACAAGTTGGACACAGTGAGTGATTATCTCGTTTCATTTTCCATCAGGTTTACTTATCATGCTTGTATCTATTCTTATAGTCTAGACTAGTTTTAACTTTGTTAATATAGTTGTATTATGGTCATGTAAACTCGGTTTGATCAATTGTACTAGTTGGTTCGATGGATTAGCTCGATTAAATTTGCTACTTAGTCAAAAGTAGTGTTTGGTTTTAACACCAAATCGTGCTAGAGGTTTATGCGATGGTAGAAACTAGTTGGTTTAGGTTGGTTAAGCTCAAATATAATCATATCATCTCAATATTGAGCTGCATAAGCTTAAGTCAAAAACACCATTAATCTGTCTTCATAGCTTCTTTGTTGGGATTTTTGATATTCAAAAGCTTGTTTTGTGTTCCAAATACATAGATATAGTTTTCGATGGTTCCCTTTCATCAATTAACATCAATATCATCCACAAATCTAGATCAAATTTCATTTAAGTCAACATTTCATGTTTGCTTCAAAAGTCAAAATTGCAAAATTCCAGTTTTCATCCAACCTAGAAGGATTTTTCATGGACTCATTTCTTGGTCTATTTAAGTGAAACTTTGGGTCTTAGAACTTCAGCTGGTCTAGTTACTTGTCACCATTTTAGTAAATTTTTGCAAATTTTTTATAAGCTTCAAATGAGTTTGTCAAAAGGGCTTATTTGCCCTGTGCAACTGACTCAGTGTTAACTGAGTCTGCACAGGGGTCTTGCAGCCCTTGTAACAAGCTCATTAAAGCTCATCTTTAGCTCATTTTGGTTTATAGGCACTGACTGGTCTAGATTAGGCTCCAACAATTGTCTTCTAGGTCCGACTTATCTAAATGCTTAATTTTAATCTCAGTAGCCCTTAGGCGATTTTAAGCACTTTTGTCAAATCATCAAAATCATAGCGATTGTGTAATTCAGAGGTCTAAGCCAGTTGTAACTTGTTGAATTTTAGTAGTTTTATCAATATATAGCTTCTGTGTTGGATTGGTGCTCATTTGGTCCTTTTAGCTTATCTTAAGTGCTTATCTATAAGCACTTTGCACATCAGGTTCATATTCCTCCACACAACCACTTGTTTTTATATTTTTCCTAGATTCCTCAAATTATTTTAAGCTTATCTTGAATTTTTCAGATTTTTCCAAGCCTGTTTGCTATTTTTCTGCATTTAAATCAATTTTAAGCATTTTTTAAATAGCTTTTAATACCATTAATTAAGAAAAGGTTCAAAAAATAAGTTTTCATTTTTCTTAAGTTAAGATAAATATAAAAAGCCAAAAAATATTTTTCTAGATTTTCTTAGTTAAATTTGTATTTTAAACAATTTAATTAGTTTTAATAGTTTTTAATTCCTAGAAAATACAAAATATTGAAAAATACAAAAATAGTTTTGAAAATTCTATTTTGTTATTTTAGATTTTCTAAGTCAAAATTTTATTTTTCTAGCTTTGTTTCATATTTTCTTGTATTTTAGGCTATTATTTAATAGTTAAAAATAGTTTTTAATTAATAATAATTAATTAATTAGTTATAAAAATAATTTTATTTTTCTATAAATTTTCTTTTATCATTAGGATTGTAAAAATGTCATTTTCATATTTTTAGGATTTATATTGCTTTAGTTTCACATTTTCTTGTGTACGTCGCGTAGTTTTAAATTAAGTTTTATAAAAACATAAAATCAAAAACATCATTTTGCAAATAGTGATAGCGTTTATTTAATATTTTTTATCTTTTTAATTTCCTTTAATTTGCATTTAAGCCCCTGTATTTTATGTACTCTTTCTTTAGTTATAATCGATCACATCTCTTTTCTCGTTCAAATCTTACCGATCACTATATCGTTTGACTATTCGCATGTACTCGTTGGGAAATAACGACACGAAACACTATACTCTCGATCTTCATTGCATTGGTGTCGAGCTGTTTTAAGTTTCTTACGGTTGGCCATTCACAGTGGCGACTGCGTGAGAAAACTTGGCGGTTTAGCCCCAATCGATTAACTATCACTAAAAGGAGTTACGTTTGATTTTCGATGTCACACGTATTGGACGTTGTGGATAATCTCAAGAGGTGTTAATGTCTCATACTTTCATTGGGTATTGAGTACTTAGAGATTTTCATGATGCATGAATTCTATATACCATTCTTCGACATTAGTGCAAGCATAAGTCACAAGCTGCGGAAAATTATACTTCAGTTTCAAGTTTGGTATATCGGGTTTGCTTCATCCTTTGGTCACTTTCATTTGTCCACATATAGGTTGGTAAAGATAGTCGGGAGAGTTTACAGAGAGTTGATTCTCACATGATTCATTTGGGATATTTGAGTTCTTCTACAAGATTTGAGTTTATGGATATTTTATGTTTTGTTGATTACGAGGTTTCAAAACCGGCAAGGGGAAGGAGACATACATCTAAGCGCTCAACGCAGTACACGTGATGAACTTTATGATTGTTGATATTACGGAAGACAAATGTCGTAACCGAGGGCTTCGGTGTTTAACTCGTGGCTTCGGTATATTATTCCAACTATTTAGGGGAAGGATATATTATTCCAACTATTTGGGGAAAGGATGTATTATTCCAACTATTTAGGGGAAGTGGTCTCTGGAGTCTTTTGGTATGTGTTACTTCAGTGTTCAGTTGGAAGAAATATGAGAAGAATATTTTGAACGTGAGATGATAGTTCTTATCGATATCTTTTATATGGTTTATGATAAAGTGCTTTCGCTTATTGCTTCATGTACACATGTAATGATGATTTCGATGAGATCGCAACCATCAGGGGAGAGATATGTGTACATCAGGGACACACAGCATGTTCACATGATCGAGCTTAATCAGAAATTCTGGAGTTGACATCAAACATGATTGAGCTTAATCAGATATTTCGGAGCTTACATCCGCATAAATAATCAGTGACTCAACATGTTACTTGGATGTCATCATCTCTACTCTTGGTGGGTACTTGTGTACATTATGGGCTGAGTGGTTATATGGAAGATAACTGGAATGCACTTGGTAAAATGAAGATGTTGATGTATTGTTCCCTTGAATAGACAACTGGTCAATCTCGAAGAGTAATGTGTACATCAGGGACGCAAAACAGGTTCATGTGATCGGACTGTCGGTTATTCGGTTTGATAACCACCGAGGCGATCAATGTTTCAACTTGTTACCGGTGTTCTCGTGTTCTTGGTCTTGAGCTTCATTCAATGAAACCGTTTTCTTCATTTCTACTTCTTGGGGAAATGGTCTTTATTCTTAGTTTTTCGGTTTGGGGGGAAGCTACCAAAGATTCACATTTAGAAGGCTCATGTTCATACGATTTTCTTAGAAGCCTCGAATGCTTTGGTGGTGAAAGTTTAAGAGATGTTGATTCCTTTCTTCTACAACACGCTGAATGATATCCTTATCTCGGTACTCATCTCATCATCCTCTTAAACTAAATTATCTTCTTTGTATATATTTTATCAAAAAAGCAAAATACAAAATTATAAAACCAACAAAAAGAAAATAGAAAATTATAAAATTTCAAAACCAATAAAAAATCTGAAAATTTTGAAAAAGCACAAAAATATTATTTTTTATATCATGTCATCTGGTTTCGATAACATCTACGGACTTTGAATTGTCATTCAATAATGACACGGGTCTTTAGATGAAGTTCGAACAGATGTAATAAATTTTTTAATTTGATTAAAAAAAATGAGATGGAGAAAAATGATGGTTTATTGTCATTTCAGGCAGTAACCCGTTTTAAAAGAAAGAACAGAGCCATGCATAATCTAATTTTTGAAACCTCATGCGCTGATTCTAAAAACAAATGTTTGTCGCCAAAAAGACAAATGTTTCCTTCACAAATATTTTTCCTTCTAAATATTCTTCTGAAAAATATTTGTCATCTAATGAAAATAAAATGATGGTTTATTGTCATTTCGGACTATATTTTTGAAAATCATCTGGACTTATCATTTGTCAAAATCTCTAACACTCAATCAACAACTTATGTCATTGATTGAGGGAGAGAATGATTCCAATCAAATCAAAAAGTTATTTTTCAAACAATTGGCACATAATCGAGCAAGGTCTAATTTTGGATAATAAAAAAGAACAATGTTTTTGTACTATTGGATCCAGAACAAGGCTAATGTTGTGTTTTCATAAGATACATAAGCATGTTTAATCATTGGAGTTTAAAGTATCAAAATTTGATCCTTATCAGTTAAATGTTTTAAAAGCAAGTCACAATTCTCCTCAAAAGCTTTCAAAAACAATTTAAATCAATAGAGATCACAAATCTCAAAGGATTTGAAAATTGTGATCGGGGGAGAATTTGTGATTTAAATTAGATATAAACTGATATTTCAATAAATGGTTTTATAAATATAATAACAAGCACTCCTCCTACATGTGCCAAACGATTTCAAATTTTCCATGCACATGTTGAGGGAGCATCTATCTCAAACCAAAAAGGATTGAAAGCGTGATTGATTTGTCTCTAAGTGCGAGTTCTCTCTAATATGTGCAAAACACTTTTGAATCTCGATGCACATATTGAGGGGAGCAATCATAAGAAAACCTCATCCTTCCCAAAATTGTTTTATCAAAGTATTTAAAATACTAGATTTGATCGGGAAGTGATGATGATCATTTTAGAAAATGTTAATCAAACATTGGATATTTAATTCTTAATCTAAGATTTCAAAGTCCTCTTGCCTCTATGTGCTAAAACAATTTCTAATACTTGAAGCACATGTTGAGGGGGAGCAATTCTTAAATATCATAAACAATTAAGGTACAAAACTCTTTGATTCTATATCACAAGTACCTTGATTGATTTTCAAATGATTTTCAATTGGTTTCGAGGCGGAATGAACAATACCAAAAGACCTACCAATTTATTTTATGAATGGAGATATAATGATGGTTAGGTTAGGTATTCGTTACCACGATACTGCCAGAGCCGGAGGGATCTACCCAGGGACAATCCACTAGATAGTGTAGAAGTCCTTAGGTATGATGAAAAAAAGGAGAAAAATGAGAATACGGGAATAGTGCGGATTAAGAAAGAGCCGGCGAAATAAACCCAACAAGGTTCTAGTAATAAAGTATCGGTAAGCTTGAAGGGGTTGCGAGAATGAAAAGGAATTAAATGAGAAAGGTTGAAAAGAAATAGCCTCCATTTATTCAACCTTAGAGGTAAACGGGTTCAATTCATATACTCTTGGTGGTTACTAAGGTAACACTGGTATTGAAGACAAGACGTCATGGACCCAGTGATGCACTGCACTAAACTTCCCAAGCAACTCAAGTTCCTCTTAAAAGAGCTTGTTTCATTCTCACGGGGAACCTACATAATCTATCGACTTTTTCTTAGAGATTGTTGATATTGAAGAAGGAGACCCTCTCCCTAGTCTCCAGCATAGGAAACCAAAAGTGCACTATTGAGTCTAGAGCCAAGAGATCATCAATAAATCTTAATTAGGACACATTATCCTTGAAGACTTGTTGTTTCACACAATGTAGAAAGTAAGAATATATTTAAGAGTCCTACGTATTATCCTTATGGTATTGCCAGAACATCCGAGTGATATGTAAAGTATTCACGATGAAGATGGAAATCCATCTAGAGCCAACATCTAACAAGCTCTTGGTGGGTGACATGTGAGATCTTTCGTAAGATCAAGCTTGTGACAACTAGATATAAACGATGAGGCCATTCAATCTTGAATCAACCTTGGTCCAGGAATGGATTGACGGATACCTTTGAAAAACCAGTCGTTGTGCTTAAACATTCTTTTCTATAGCACATCGACTGTGTATTAATGTTTCAAAATTAAAAGGATATTTATGATTGAGAATTGATTTTCCAATAAAACCTTCGTTGTATTGAAAAACCCTTTATATTAAGCAATACACGACTGTTTTCAAATCATTTTCATCAATCAGTGAATCTCAATTCACTGGTTCACTCACTCCGTGTTGTCTTCTTTGAGACGTTCCGGTTTGAGAACGGCTAGAGCAGCTGTGAAACCCTGTCAAGGAGATTCTTTGGAATTATACCGATCGCGGGCGGTGCTTGTCTCGATCAACGAGGAACCGTGGGCCGTGCACCTCAATTCAACGAAAGTGATCAAAGACACTTTCGGGCGCTTTATTGCTAACTTTTGTATGCAGGGAAACCCGACGGTTACAGCTGATCAAAATTGAGGAGTCATTCTATAGCCGCATGCTCACACATCACATTTACCTCTAAAGAAATCATGATAAGTGCATGTCTTCATCAACTGGCTCAGATATTTTCAATCCATGCTTCTGCTACGCTGCTGGAAATATTATGAATCAACAAAAGCTTCCGCTACTCTGATGAGAAGATATTATGATCCAAAATGTGATCATGTAGGTCCGAAAGTCACAACTTCACATTATGGCGATACACCAAAAGGATGAGTCAGAGATTTGATGTAGCTGATGATCTCAAAACTGGCTCAAAACTCACCACCACGTGGATCAGTTAAAGACCTCCACTTGAAAGAACTAAACATGCGGAACATGAAGAATCAAATACTACGGGATATAGAGCAAAGAAATTAAACAAGAATCCAAGAACATCCAAAACATAATATCTGTTTGTAATCAATGTAATTTGAGGTGACCTCCCTTAGGGGGAGATTTTAGGATTTAGAAAATCCGGTAGTTATAGAGTCGTTCACCTCAAGTATATGTAATCGTTAGAAAGCTCATAGTCGTAGTCATTTAGTGTTAGTAAGTAGTTTGTTAAGTAACACCGTGGAGGACGGACGGGTCTTTACCCACTGTATTCCTGATCCACAGCCCGAAGGAGGGCGTCTAAGCTTGTAACTATAAATACCCTTTGCCTAGCAAGGCAAAGGGTTGGAGCTTTTCAATATCATTTTTCTTTGTCTTTCTCTTCCACTTTCTCTCTCTAAAACTCATTCTATACGCCTCATATTATTGTATGTTTATGTGTTTATGAAAACCAATATCTAACATGGCAATCGTTGCCGATAACTTTGAGCTTAAACATGGATTGTTAAACCTAATATCCTCGAGTCAATTTTATCGATTTGAGAGGGACGACGCTCATTCCCACACTCAAAGGTTTAACAACCTCAAATCTACAATCAAATATCAAAATGTACCTCAAGAAGCAATCAAACTAATTCTTTTTCCCTTTTCTCTCGAGGGGGCTGCCCGGACTTGGCTCAAAAAACAACCCCCTCGTTCGATCACAACATGGGAAGATTTAGCATCGAAGTTTGTTAATGAATTCTTTCCCCGTCTAAAACAAAAACCTTAAAAATGAAATTACAAAGTTTACTCAAAATTTTGATGAATCATTTAGTGAAGCTTGGGACCGTTTTAAAGATTTACTTTGTAAATGTCCTCACCATGGTTTTTTCGAGTTACATCAAATTGATACATTTTACAATGGCTTAAACGAAACTGATCAAGACTCTCTCAATGCTGCCACCGGTGGTAAAATCTTGACTCGATCTACGAAAGATGCGTTGTCTATCATTGAGAATAAGTCTAAGGTCCACACTTCATGAAGCAAACCGGTTGCTTCCCGAGTGAGTGCTTCACCTTCTTCCTCTTTAGAAAATGTCTCTAGCATGGATGCTAAGATTGACAAGCTCACCGATGCTATCCAAGCATTGCTTCTTTCTCAAAAGAAACTTTCTACCCTACCCACTCCTCCACCCACTCAAGCCAAAGCGGTGGAAGATACTTGTACCACTTGTGGTGGGCCTCATGCTTGCTATAATTGTACCGCCACCGATGGTAGTCCTTTTGAAGCAAATGTCGTAGCCGGGTCTTATAACCAAAGAGGTAACCAATATCGTCCTCAAGTTGACCCGAACTATTGAGCTAACAATCAAGTAGGGCCACCTGGATTTTCTCAACCTAACAACCAAAATAGGTTTAACCAAAATTAAGGAAGAGTGCAAAATGTTCGAAACCAATTTCAAGCCCCGATCAACCAATACCAGAGCCAAGGGGTTAATTTCAATCAAGGGTATCAAGCTCCCAGATACCAAGCCCCGATTGTTCCCTCAAATGAACTTGCTAATTACATTAAGTCAAAGGATGCTACCATTAGGGGATTGCAAAACCAAATAATGACTTTGAAAAATGATTTTCAAACCTCAATGTCTAAACAAAGTAATGAGCTTAAAAATGAACATTGGACAACTAACAATAAAATTGATCAATATCAAAACAAAATTGAGAACATGTTTAATAGTCTTATGTGTCAAATGAATCAAGCTTCAACTTCGAGATCCCTTCGGGTTAATACCGTTCCAAACCCGAAAGGAGAGTTGAATGCCATCGCCACTCGAGGTAGTAGATCATATGATGGACCCTCGATTCCTACTCCCTCTCCGGTGAGGGAAGTGGCACAAGAAACCGAGGTGACCAAGGACAAAGTGCATTCTTCAAGCCCACAAAGTACCGCACCTGTCCAACCTCCGGTGGTCCAAACTTCAATTCTGGAACCCGACGTTCCAAAGACCAATCCTAAGCCTTCAATTCCATATCCTTCAAGGCTTAATGATCAATAGCTCCGTGAGAAGGCTAATCATCAAATGGAGAAGTTCATTCAAATCTTTCAAGATTTGCACTTTAAGATTAGTTTCGCGGATGCTCTTCTTTTGATACCCAAGTTTGTTCCAAAAATCAAGAGTTTATTGAGTAACAAAGAAAAACTTTCTGAATTGGCAAAAACTTCTTTGAATGAGCATTTCTCGGCGGTCATCCTTAAGAAACTTCTCAAGAAGTTAGGAGACCCCGGCAAGTTCCTCATTCCATGCGACTTTCAAGGAATAGTTCAATGCTCCGCTTTGGCCGATCTTGGCACGAGTATTAACTTAATGTCGCTTTCAGTATCTAACAAGCTTTCATTGCCCCCCATACGTGTATTACCCTCGAGCTTGTCGACCGTTCTACTACTATTCCATCAGTATAGCCGAGGATGTCTTCGTCAAAGTAGGGAACTTCTATTTCCCTGCCGACTTCGTTGTCATAAATTTCGATGCTGATCCTCGAGTACCCCTCATTCTTGGGAGGTGTTTCTTGAGGACGGGCTGTGCATTGATTGATGTTTACGAAGGGGAAATTACTTTACGCGTGAACAAAGAAGCTGTAATGTTCAATATTAATCAAACGTCGAGATACTCCTCCAAATATGACGATACTTCCGTCAACAAGATTGATGTCATTGATGTTGTTACGGAGGAGTATGCTCAATAAATTCTTGGATTATCTCCGAGTGGAAATCCCACTCCGGTTTCTAAACCTATCATCGCTCTCTGTCCCCTTCCCTCACTCCGTTTGAGGGAAATGACTTCATCTTGGAAGAGATTGAAGCTTGCTTATCTTGTGATTCAATTCTGCTGGAATTGATGATGGTGTATTTAACTCGGAGGGACACATTATTCTCCTCGAGAATTTGCTTAATGATGATCCCTCATCACTCCCTCCAAAAGAACTTCATATTGAGGAAACTAAAAACATTGAAAGTTCTAATGATCCTCCGGAGGTCGAACTTAAGGGCTTACTGCCTCATCTTGAATATGCATTTTTGGAGGGTGATGATATATTACCCATCATCATTGCTAAATATTTGAGTAAGGAGGAAAAAGCCGCTCTTATAGAGGTTTTAAAGTCACACAAGCGAGCCATCGCTTGGAAACTTTCTGACATTAAGGGTATTGACCCGGAATTTTGTACACACAAGATTTTAATGGAGGACGTTTAAACCGGCGGTTCAAAATCAAATAAGGGTGAATCCTAAAATCCACGAAGTTATCAAAAATGAAGTTCTCAAACTTCTTGATGCCAGATTGATTTACCCTATCTCGGATAGTCCTTGGGTGAGCCCCGTGCATTGTGTGCCCAAAAAGGGTGGCATTACCGTAGTTGAATATGATAAAAACGAGTTGATTCCTACTCGATTGGTTACGGGATGGCGTGTTTGTAGTGACTACCAAAATTTAAATGATGCCACCTGCAAATACCACTTTCCTTTACCATTCATGGACCAAATGCTCGAGAGATTAATGAAAAATGAATACTATTGTTTTCTCAATGGTTTCTCCGGTTACTTCAAATTCCATCGACCCTCGAGACCAAGAAGACCAATTTAACGTGCCTTATGGATCATTTTCTTACCGACGCATTCCTTTTGGATTATGTAATACTCCCGATACGTTATAAAGGTGTATGATGGCCATTTTTCATGACATGATCGAGAAAACTATGGAGGCTCTTTATTGACGATGTTAATACAAATAAGCCGTAAAAACGTTTATTTATATTTTACGATCTTCTAATGTTTTGTTGATAACAAACGTAAAATCATGTTAACGAAACAAATAAAATACGTAAATGGTTTGAACTAATAGTTTCTAACATATTCACATTTTCACATAAAACACTAAAACAAGTATAAGTGATTTTATGATTTAGTAATACATGTGTACAACAACTAGTGTTTACATATTTGGGTAAAATATACACATAACTATTATGTAGTATATTGGGTATTATAAATGGGTAGAAACTTAAGTATCACAACCCATTGGGCAAATACATTGAATGTAGTTGGGTACAACCCAAAGCCCATAACCCATGGATCTTGACCCATAACCCATTGCATAACATAATGCTTATATCATACATGGATAATATCCATAACCTATGGATCAACCCATACCCAGTGACTAAGTGCATTGCACTTAAAGATACATTGTATCTAGCCAAAGATCCATGGTTCAACCCATGACCCATGACCCATAACCAAAATACCCATGGGCAAGAGAGGCGTTCCACGGATCCACGGCTTTGTGCTAGCGGATCCCAGTGGAAGGGATCCGTGGGATCCGGGAAAGCAGTGGGATTTTCCTCTATAAATAGCGAGCCATTTCTTCATTATTTCTCACCCCTTTCTAACACACTTTCTCCCACAGGTTAAATCTCACTAACCTTAGATCCAAGAGATCTATGTTTGTAGTTTTGTTTTGTGTGATCTTTTAGGTTCCTCTTAAAGGCAAGATCACCACCTTTGAAGTCGAGCAAGCTCAAGTCCATGAGTTGCCAAGCTTCCTCATCATCAAGGCTACTGAAGTCCTCTTGTTGATGATCTCTTTCTTTCTTCAAAGAAGTGTAGTGTTGAAGACATTAGTGAAAGATGTCTCAAGTGTCAAGACGAAGATATTAGTGAAGGGTATCTATCGTCTATAGGATAAGCACTTGTGGTAGGTGCTTAGAAGTCAAGACAAGAAGCATTAGTGAAAGGTGCTTAGAAGTCAAGACTTGAAGCATTAGTGAAAGGTGCTTGAGTAAAGACACAAGACATTAGTGAAAGGTGTCTTGTAGATCTAGTCAAAGGCATTAGTGAAAGGTTCCTTAGATGTACATTCGATATGGTGTGTTTCAATGTACTAGATAGACTAGCATTAGATCCAAGGATATTGATGTCCTTGATGATGTTGTAAAGGAGTAGATCTCCTTTGGGATTAGTCTTTGGTGTAGTGTGGTAGTAGTTCCTCCATTGCAATGGAACTAGGTGCTTAGCCTAGTACCTAATAAAGGGTAGGCGATGTTGTGAAGGTGTAGTTCACCTAAGGTGTGAAAGAACTCGGTGGTTAGCCTAGCACCGATAAAGGGTAGGCAACATTGTGTAGGTGTGGTTCGCCTTGGTGTGAAAGAACTCGGTATTTAGCTTTGTACTGGAAAAAGGTTAAGCGACGTTGTGAAGGCTTCTCCGCCATACGGAGATTGGTGTAGTGTTTACGAACTCTCGAGTAGGTGACTCGGGGAGTGGAGTAGGGCAAGGAAGGTGTCCTTGTAGCCGAACCATTATAAATACTCGTGTTGTGGTTTTGTGCTTCTTACTCTTATCTTTTCATTACATATCTTAATATGCTTGTTTATCAACATCCAACACACACAACCAAATAGATTGACATTAGTCGATCTAAATAGTTTTAAAGGAAGTTTTAATTGGTAAAACTATTCAACCCCTCCCCCCCTTCTAGTGTTTCACAATTGGCATCAGAGCTTCGTTACCAAGTTTCTTGAAGTATATTGTACTTTAAAACTTGATACGATCCATGGTTAATTGATAACTACAAAGAAGGTTTTTCATAAAAACAAACACCATGTCTTTTAAAAACTATACGTTTGGATGTTGATTTGATAACAACATTTTTATTTATTTATTTGCACTAATCTTCTTTGTCATGTTGATTAATCAAAGCTCATACCCACCAAGCTTTAGGAGTCGCTTGGTAACAATAATACCTTCCTTAAGAAGGTATCTTAAGCATAAAGCGGGAATAGTCTAAGTGACACTTCTTTGTGTCATTTGTAAAGACATTCCTAAGTGCGCTAAAGGTATGATTCTCTTTTACTTTGCTTGATAATTAAGTATACCTATTTAGGTATTTATATGATTATCTTCTATGCAAATTACATGTTTTACATGAAGCTTCATTAGGAAGCCCTTTTCTTACATCGTGTCTTATTTCTTGTCTAGAGTCGTGGTATATAAAACTTATGTTTTGTTTTCTTTTAATCCAATAATAAAACAAAACACAATTTCAAAATTCCTCCTTCCCATAAATACTCCCATCGTCGACCACTCTATCCAACACTCACTTTTCAAATCTTTCAATTTCAAAATTTCCTCTCAATCAAAAACTTCATCCTCTTCCTCATTCCATCTCAACCTGAAACCAAGAAGATCCGTCATCAACATGGTTTACATCGCTTTTCGTGCTCATCGCCTAACACTCATCGCACTTGTGTTCCCTATGATGAAGTTCACATACGGAGACATTTACTTTGTGTTGTTAATCTATATTTGAGTCATATACCCAATCCTTTGTATCATCTTTAGTATTGAAATGCAATATTATTAATAATCTAGTTTATCTAGGTTATTATTGTTATAATGTGTTTATCATATCTTTTGATTTATATGTTTTATATTCTTTCATGATACATTAGAAGTCATGTATGCATGCTAAAAGAAAATGTAGGATAAAACATATTTTGTGGTATAAAAACTGTAAAACCTTTGTTCTTATCAAATCGTATTATGTTACTACGGATCCACGGATCCCGGAAGATATACTAGCGGATCCCTTTTGTAAAGGAATCGTGGGATCCGATCTCTTGGAAAGCAGTTTTCATGCAAGATTAAAACCACTATCTTTCTAAAAGTAATAATCCACTAGAATTTCAAAACCATGAGTTAGTTAAGTGTTAAATACCATTGTTAATAAAATCTAGTAAAAACATTAGATTATCATAGGTTGATCACAAACATGTTCTTTCTTTAACTTATCATTTCTATAGGTTTAATTATGCGTGAATATGAGTTTGATTTTTCACTCACTAGCATCTACACTCCGAACATCTCTCTTGAGCCCAACACACAGCAATCATGTCCGTGGGTTCAATAATCGAAAACCGTCACTTCCATGAAGGACGTGTGTAGACACCTCTCTACAATTTGAAGAAGGTATCAATACCTCCTTCCGAGCCATAGGACTAGAATGTCTTCTTGAAATCAACAAGAAGATATGTCCAAGGTTCATAATGGAATTCTTCACTTTAACCCTTGGGCATTTTGCTCAAAGTTAACATCCTGGGCGGATTCCAAATCATGGACAATGTGTCTTCACGAAGATTGGTCTCTTGATTCTCTCTTCAACTTTCGTGAAGAAAATAGTCCATATTGTTCACACACCCTCTCGGAAGATTTAAATCGCATAATATGCAAACCTCGACCATATTACTCCAATCCAAACACTATCCATACACGGGATATCCGAGAAGAGTACAAGCCTCTTGCTCTCATTCTACGTGAAAATGTTTGGAGTCTTAGAAATCGAGATATTCTTCCGCTTGTTGTGCTCACATGTTGTCTTGTTTGCTAACACAACAACCATACAATCTCGCCTATTTCTTTGCAAGGCGGTGTAAATCTTCAAAGCTCAAGAACAAACTCATTCCATATGAAATGTTCTTGGCCTTTATTCTAATGTCATGCACTTTCATCCTCAATTTCAAAGTCCGTTATGCGTGCTTGTGAACAAGATGATGGAACATTGAACATTTCCCTCATGAAGGCGTTCTTCATTCCTCGAATCCGCCAACACTCATCAACCATTTGATGATCCATCTAGCGAAAACAATCAAGGAACTTAGCAGTATTTCAAATAGGACCAATCCTTTTCTATTCGTTCTTTATCAATGTAATCCTATTTCCTTCATGAAATAAAACATCTTACATTTGATATCTTAGTTTTAGAACTCCTTTAAACAAATCTTGGAATATAATGCATTGTCAAGATCATTGCATACCTTTAGTAAAGGTTTTGTCTAGCAGATGGACGGATCCCAAATGTTGTACTAAATGGATCCCTACACCTAGGGAACCATGGGATCCGGCAAACAGAAAATGCAATTGCAAGCATTGTATGTCAAACACATCCTTAGAACACCTCACACTAAGCTAAACATAGTGTCTTAAGGTAGATTAAGTCCTTATCAAGATAGGTTGATCCTTCCTACTCATTCCAACTCACATAGATCACACTCTAAGATATTCATAGATCTATCACTTTGTTTTAATCCATCAGTCTTCCGCTCTCAAAACTCACACTTCATTTTTTATTTGACCCCTCACATCTAGGCTAGAAATCTTTCGATTATGACAAAATTGATCATAAATCAACCTCACCTCAAAATTGATCAAAGTTGATCAAATCCTAGTTTTCCCATCTCAAAACCATTAGGATATTTTCCAAAACACAATCCTAAGTCACAACCTCATCTCTAGGATCATTTAGCTTTAATTGACACTCTCTTCTTTAGTGTCATCTTTGCTCATTCATTGGTACTCATGAAAGTTCCAAATCCTTCCATAAAGACAATCATTAGTTACATCACTCACCACCTTCAAGTACTTAAGCACCCCTTCATTTAAGACACTTAGGAAGACTGAAACACTCAAGATGTTATAGGTCTTAGATTTTAGAAACATCATTTCCACTCTTTTATAGCTGGCGATAGCGGATCCTAGGATTAGCCTAGAAGGATCCCTCGAGAAAGGAACCGTGGGATCCGGATGACGATATCGTCAAATCTTGCTAAAACAATCATCTCAACTTATCTTCCTAACTCAAACACTCCATCTCATCTTAAATGAGTTCCTAGATCGATCCAACCTCTGAAGTTGACTCTTATGCATGTCAATCATCACATTCAATGAATTCTAGTGGCTTAAAGCTTAAATGCACTTGCCAAATCTCTTAGTTTATAAACCACCTTGTTAGGACCTCCATAGTCATCACTCTCACTCTAACTTTCACTCTTGAAATCATTTCATCATGAGGAAAACCCCAAGTAGTAACTTATCCACCAAAGAACCACCCATGAAAAAGGCTCGTGTTATACGAAATCTCCTCAACGAATCATCTCCGTCAAACCAACAAATGAGAGAACCCTTCATCATCCAATCAAACCAATTCCTAAAGGATAGTACCCACAAAACTACCTATGCCTAACACCACCATACCTCTAGGCCAAACAATATCATCTCCACTAAACCATCACCATTGGTTCCTAGAAATATTTCATTTACTTCACCACTATCATCACCACACCTCTACAATTTAGAGGACTTGCCTCTAGGCCGTCTCATCCACTTCCATGATAACATTCTCCTCATTAAGAGGAATAATGGTTCAAAATCAAGGTGTTGAGTCAACACTTGCTCCGGCTTCCTTTTCGCGTCTCCATCATATAATCATATTTGGATTATGAGAAATCATCAAAGTCAACCACCCGACCATATGGAATTTGACACTTCTTTACCACCACCATCATTCTTGGTGAGGCATTCTCAAATGCACCTCCACCAATCCTCCATCGTTTGAAGCTCATAAGCCGCTTCACTTGATCCTTCGCATCAAGCCATTTTATTTCCTCCACCACCACTACCTAGCCATGACAAAGATTGCTATCATTGTCAACATGTTGAAAGTTTGATACATGAAGTGCGAGAAGACCAACGTTTCATGTTCTATCATCTCCTCGAGCGTTTCGACGAGATCAAACCTAAACAAAACTTGAGCTAGAAGATTTTAGTGGTGTTCTAGCATCAAGCGTTAGATAGTCTAGAAATTCCTAGTCATGTATTGTCTATTTTCTTATTTTTAGAGTCATGTATATCATAACTCTTGTTTTATTAAATGGAATTACATGCTACTTGTTATTTTTCGAGCATATGTATTCATATCTCATTTATGTGATAATATTTCTTGTTATATCACCTTTGCGATTTTAGTCATTAGCAGACGGATCCCCTCGATTGCCTGAGCGGATCCCTACTAGGAGGGAACCATGGGATCGTAAAGGCAGAAAGTTTTCTTTCTACTAACTTAAATCACATTTGCGGAAATTGTAAATTATACTTGTTTTCTAACCCTTGTTTTGCGGTTATTCAATTAACACATGAAGAATTTGACACCCTAAAGCTAGGGGAGCTTGGTGTCAAAACAATACGTTAAAATTACTTGCAACCTTAGATTTATATTTCATGACTTCCCGTTGCAAAATTGCAATCATCTAGGGAGCACACCGTCACATAGGCGTAATCTTTTGCAAAAGTTAGTTGCAAATGAACTAGATTAAATTAGTTTCTTGACACCCTTACTTAGGGATGGACTCGTCAAGGGAGTAACGACGAGATCCTTTCCGTTAAATTTCTCTTTATTTCTTTTTACTTTTAAAGCGATGTGTTGCTTTTCTTCAAACACTTTTGTTTCGACAAAAGGGAGAAGAAAGTAAAACTACAAATTCAACGTTTACAAATTTTAGCTTTTCCTTAAAATAATTTTATGTTTTGTCATCAACAAAAGGGGAGATTGTTAATACAAATAAGCCGTAAAAGCGTTTATTTATATTTCACGATCTTCTAATGTTTTGTCGATAACAAGCGTAAAATCATATTAACGAAACAAATAAAATCGAAAAATGGTTTGAACTAATAGTTTCTAACATATTCACATTTTCATAAAACATTAAAACAAGTATAAGTGATTTTATGATTTAGTAATACATATGTACAACAACTAGTGTTTACATATTTGGGTAAAATATACACATAACTATTATGTAGTATATTGGGTATTATAAATGGGTGAAACTTAAGTATCACAACCCATTGGGCAAATACATTGAATGTAGTTGGGTACAACCCAAAGCCCATAACCCATGGATCTTGACCCATAACCCATTGCATAACATAATGCTTATATCATACATGGATAATATCCATAACCCATGGATCAACCCATACCCAGTGACTAAGTGTATTGCACTTAAAGATACATTGTATCTAGCCAAAGATCCATGGTTAAACCCATGACCCATAACCAAAATACCCATGGGCAAAGAGGGAGTTCACGGATCCACGGCTTTGTGCTAGCGGATCCTAAGTGGAAGGATCCGTGGGATCCGGGAAGCAGTGAGGATTTTCCTCTATAAATAGTGAGCCATTTCTTCATTATTTCTCACCCTTTCTAACACACTTTCTCCCACAGTTAAATCTCACTAACCTTAAATCCAAGAGATCTATGTTTGTAGTCTTGTTTTGTGTGATCTTTTAGGTTCCTCTTAAAGGCAAGATCACCACCTTTGAAGTCGAGCAAGCTCAAGTCCATGAGTTGCCAAGCTTCCTCATCATCAAGGCTACTAAAGTCCTCTTGTTGATGATCTCTTTCTTTCTTCAAAAAGTGTAGTGTTGAAGACATTAGTGAAAGATGTCTCAAGTGTCAAGGCGAAGATATTAGTGAAGGGTATCTATAGATCTATAGGATAAGCACTTGTGGTAGGTGCTTAGAAGTCAAGACAAGAAGCATTAGTGAAAGGTGCTTGAAGTCAAGACTTGAAGCATTAGTGAAAGGTGCTTGAGTAAAGACACAAGACATTAGTGAAAGGTGTCTTGTAGATCTAGTCAAAGGCATTAGTGAAAGGTGCCTTAGATGTACATTCGATATGGTGTGTTTCAATGTACTAGATAGACTAGCATTAGATCCAAGGATATTGATGTCCTTGATGATGTTGTAAAGGAGTAGATCTCCTTTGGGATTAGTCTTTTGTGTAGTGTGGTAGTAGTTCCTCCATTGCAATGGAACTAGGTGCTTAGCCTAGTACCTAATAAAGGGTAGGCGGCGTTGTGAAGGTGTAGTTCACCTAAGGTGTGAAAGAACTTCGGTGGTTAGCCTAGCACCGTATAAAGGGTGGCGACGTTGTGTAGGTGTGGTTCGCCTTGGTGTGAAAGAACTCGGTATTTAGCTTTGTACGAAAAAGGTTAAGCGACGTTGTGAAGGCTTCTCCGCCATAAGGAGATTGGTGTAGTGTTCTGAACTCGAGTAGGTGACTCGGGGTGGAGTAGGGCAAGGAAGGTGTCCTTGTGGCGAACCACTATAAATACTCGCGTTGTGGTTTTGTGCTTCTTACTCTTATCTTTTCATTACATATCTTAATATGCTTGTTTATCAACATCCAACACACACAACCAAATAGATTGACATAAGTCGATCTAAATAGTTTAAAGGAAGTTTTAATTGGTAAAACTATTCAACCCCCCCTTTTAGTTTTTCACAGACGATTTTTCGGTCTTCGGGGATTATTTCAAAACATGTCTCTCCCATTTCGACAAGATGGTTAAACGCTGTGAAGATACTAATCTTTGTCTAAATTGGGAGAAAAGTCATTTCATGGTAAAAGAGCGCATTATCCTCGGTCATAAGATTTCAAAAAGCGGGATTGAGGTTGATAAGGCTAAAGTTGATGTTATCTCCAAATTGCCTCATCCCACCACCGTCAAAGGTGTTCGGAATTTTCTTGGTCACGCCGGCTTCTATCGTCGATTCATTCAAGATTTTTCAAAAATAGCCCGGCCGATGACCCGTCTCCTTGAGAAAGATACTCCGTTCATCTTTTCTAAAGAGTGCATTGAAGATTTTCAAACTTGAAGGAAAAAAATTACCGAAGCACCAATACTAGTTGCCCCCAATTAGAACCTACCTTTTGAGCTCATGTGCGATGCTAGCGACTTTGCTTTAGGTGCGGTCTTGGGGCAGCAAAAGCAAATATTTTCACCTATACACTATGCTAGCAAAACTATAACCGAGGCTCAAGCACATTACACTCTGACGGAAAAAAAATTATTAGTGGTGTATGCTTTCTAGAAATTCCGACCATACTTAATCTTGTCTAAAATCATAGTGTATCACGGATCACTTTCGACCCTCAAATATCTTTTTGCAAAACAAGAAGCAAAGTCGAGATTGCTCGGTGGGTTCTCCGTTCAAGAATTTGAAATCATCATCCGTGATAAAAAAGGGCCGAGAACCTGCGCCGATCATTTATCGATTAGAGAATCCTCACCAAAGTGTGCTCGAGAAAAAAGAAATAAATGAAACATTTCCTCGAGACAACTTAACATGGTATATTTTCATGGTGACACAAGTACCCCATGGTTTTCCGATTTTGCAAACTACCATGCGGGAACCTCATTGTTAAGGGATGTCATCCCAACAAAAAAACAAATTTTCAAAGGCGTTGAATTACTTTGGGAAGACCCTTCTTGTTTAAAGTATGTGCGGATCAAGTCATTCGGCGGTGTGTTCATGGCCAAGAAGCCATTGATATTCTCAAAGCTTGCCACAATGGACCCACGAGGGGACATCATGGCCCGAACTACACCGCCAAAAAGGTGTTTGACTCCGGTTTCTATTGGCCCACAATCTATCGTGATGCCCATGACTTAGTCAAATCATGTGACTCTTGTCAACATCACGGCAAAATCTCGCAAAAGGATGAAATGCCACAAAATGCCATCCAAGTGTGCGAGATCTTTGACGTGTGGGGCATCGACTTTATGTGGCCGTTCCCGTCTTCACGAGGGAACAAGTATATACTCGTGGGGGTCGATTACTTGTCTAAATTGGTTGAAGCGAAAGTGCTCCCCACCAACGACGCCCGAGTAGTTGTGAAGTTTTTAAAATCTCTCTTTGCTTGTTTTGGAACTCCCCGTGCCATCATTAGTGATCTCGGTCCACACTTTTGCAATGACCAATTTTCAAAGGTCATGCTTGAGTACGGTGTCACTCACCGTCTTGCTACCGCGTATCACCCACAAACTAGTGGTCAAGTGGAAGTCTCAAACCGTGGTTTAAAAAGAATCTTGGAAAGGACCGTGGCGAAAACCGTGCCTCTTGGTGGGACAAATTAGATGATGCACTTTGGGCCTTTTGTGCTTACAAAACACCCATGGTGTACTCCTTACAAGCTTGTGCGGAAGGCATGTCATCTACCGATCGATCTCGAGCACAAAGCCTATTGGGCCTTGAAGCATGCAAACTTTACCTCAGTCGCGGGTGATCACCAAAAAGTTTAACTCAATGAATTTTATTTACTTTGTAGGATCGTTATTAATTTTGATCATGTGATTTGGGAGGTCGGGGATTATGGAAGAACAAGCTAGCCATAGTTAGAGAGAAAGAGTAGAGAGGAAGTTTCTAGTGAGAGAAAACACTATGTGTGTGTTTATTATAATAAACGACCAACCCTTCCTTAGAGGAAGGGTATTTATCTAACTTACTACCGCCCACTTATGGGTTGTGGATCGGGCATCTGATGGGTAAAGACCGTCCGTCCTCCACGGTGTTACTTAGACTAACTAATAACTAATAAATAACGTTATGTCTCGAGCTAACATATGCTAGACTATAGTTAGAGCGAACAAAACTTCAACATGGATTTTCCAAATCTAACAATCTCCCCAAGGAGGTCACCCCATGAATTACATTTTGTATCCTAGCATTCAATCGTAAACTTCATGCTCGAGCTCGTAGATTTTAATTCTTCAATATCTGCAATCTTTGTGCTTTAGTAGTGATTCTTTAAAGTCCGCATACTTTGTACTTTCAGTGGAGGTCTTTGAATGTTCCATGACTTGGTGATCTTTGAGATCATCAGCACATCTAATCTTTGGATCATCCTTTGAAGTATCGCCTTCATGTGATGTTGTGACTTTTGGACCGACATGCTCACACTTTCTGGATCGTGACATCTTGCATCAGAGTTGTGGAAGCATTGTTGTACATTTTGATTGTCATGATTTTCTTCAATTATAAGTGTGTGTTGTGAGCATGCGGTTATGAATTGACTTCTCAATATCGATCATTGCAATTGTCAAATGTTCCGCAAACAACGATTAGCAATAAAACACCAAAGTGTCTTTTTTCACTTTCGTTGAATAGGGTTAAGAACCACGGTTCCCCGTTGATCAGTAAAAATTAATACATAGTCGATGTGCTAGAGAAAAGAATTGTAGCGCACATTGAAAGGTTTTTCAAAAGTATTCATCAATCCATTTCCTGGACCAAGGTTGATTCAAGAGTGAATCACCCCATCGTTTCTATCCAGTTGTCACAAGTTTGATTCTTGAAGAATCTCACATGTCACCCACCAAGAGCTTGTTTGATGTTGGCTCTAGAAGGATTTCCATCTTCATCGTGAATATTTAACATATCACTCGGATGTTCTGGCAATACCACAAGGATAATGCGTAGGACGAAAAACCATTTTTGAGAAAGTCTTTTAAATAGTATGAAAAGCCATTTTGAGTAAGTCTGCCTGGAAAATGTCTTGTCAACTCATCTTGTTACAAGTCCAGCCCATAAAGACTTGTAACATATAAGCTCATACATTTCAATATTTCAAGTAGTAAGTCGGTATTCATTGCACATATGGTCATAATAACGCCTCGTATATAGTAAAGTTATGCGGCAAAGCCTCAAAATAAATAATATCGTTCCATAGGCGGGGAATGAGAGGTTGGCGACCTCTAATAAGCGCTATCCATACTACCTCTTGCTCGCGCAAGGGAGCCGTGCGAGCAATGCGTATAATTGGAGTGTGAACGGCAAACCAATCGGGGACTAACAATGCGAATGTACTGTTGTTACGAACATTCTATCATAACAACTATTATATACTATCAAATCATGACTGCTCCAAACATGGGAGACTCGGCACTGATCCGAACAAGGGAGACTTTAGGCTGCTCCGAACAGAGGAGACTTCAGGTCAGGAATGTACGGTCCATTAGGTTCAAACAAGTCATAAGTTCGTAAATAATTCCAAGAGTCTAAGGGTTAATATATTAAATAGTTCAAATCAAGTCAAAAGAGAGTTCAATATAAGTAAAAGAGTTCAAAATATATCAAATAGTTCAAATCAAGTCAAAAGAGAGTTCAATATAAGTCAAATGGTTCAAAATATATCAAATTGTTCAAATCAAGTCAAAAGAGAGTTCAATATAAGTCAAAGGGTTCAAAATATGTCAAAGGGTTCAATAAGTTCATAAAACATTAATTAATTTAATTCAAGTAGAATTCATGCATTCTACTCCAATACTATTAAAGCATTTGAAAGGGGTCCGTGAATACTCACTAGCATAAAAAGTTCGATAAGTTCATAATTTAGTGTAAACAATATAGTTTAAGTTTTAGGTTCATGCATTTCACCCTAAATGAGAAAATTGGTAAAAAGGGACTGTGAAACTCACCTCGATGTGATCTAATTAGTGTCAAGTCGAGATAGTATAAGTTTGCGGCTTGACACATGAAACTAGATAAATATGGAAGCTTTAGTCTATATTTCATAATTAAGACCCATTTAGGTTTAAGGAAAATTTTCAAGTGTTTGATGTTGTTGTTGCTTGTGTGGCGTCATCTAAGTTTAACTAGTTTGGTAAGTATTGGCTTTTGGAAGTAGTTAATAGAGCGTTTATTGAGGATGAGCGACAATTTGGTTCGAGGATAACCGAATGACGATGTATGGAAAATAATTACATATTTTATAAGGCGTTAATGGTTTGTGTGAGTATCGTGAGCGAATGATATATATATATATATATATATATATATATATATATATATATATATATATATATATATATATATATATATATATACAAACCTAGCTTAGATGACACTTCTTTGTTAGGTGGAGAATATGACATATCTTGGTTCGTGCGTCTCCACCTCAAGAGATGATCAATACCATCACCGGGACCCGATAGCAGGAAGTGGAATGTCAGGATCTTCAGCTGTCAGAACTTTGTCACTCAAGAACCACTCTTTATCTATGATAGGATGCATCTTATATTCGAAATCCGGATTATCCCTGCTCTCAATCGGTCCAACAAATTAGTACAAACATATATTTAACAAAGACTTCATAAACCAACAAATATGAAGGTTCAGCGTTAAGCTTATATGAGTAACTGAAGGCATTGGTAGGTTTAATTATTTTAATTGTTATTAATGTACTTATGTGCATACAACTAATAAAAGTAAATAATTTTTTTTTCTAGGCTAATGTCACATGCAGGGTTTTGACCAGAACATGTATTGACAAATTATGAATATTACACAACCATCATAGACCCATCTTACCATATGTAGTACATATTATGTACTAAAGAGGCACCCAACCACGAATATCAAGTCTACTAATCGTAAGTTCTGTTCGTGACTGAGCTTTTGCTTGATTGAAGACTTACTTGGGCATTCTTTAGTTCCACCTTTGTTTGCACACAAGTTGAGTGTACAAAATGACCACATTGTTAAAGTGCACACATTTTAGGAAGTTAAGGTGTTTAAGTAATGGGCGTGGAACAAATTAAAATGAATACTGTTGGAAAACTTTATGAAAGATAGCATAACAAACTAACTCTTCTACGGTAAAAATAATAATAACAAAGAGACAACCACACTGTAATTTTGAGGTGTTCAACTTTTCGTAACTTTTTTGCTTGACTTCTTCCTTCACCTTGAATTCGACTTGACTTCGACAAACTTATTCCTAAAAACTCCACTTCTTCCTATTTTTGCACATAAAAACATTAATATATAAAGATCATAAAATTAAACATCGAAATGTTCAAAATACCGCCTAGAAATAACATATTTACCAATTCCGTAAATAATGGCACATGGGTCCTAATTTTGTGACCAACGGTATGATCTCCAAGGACTTTTGATCTTTTAAAAGACATCCCGTCTTCATCGAGAAGGGATAGTAGAAGAGGCATATTTAGTTGCTTGAGTACCTGTTAACAAACAATTGAAAGGAACACTTATAAAAGTGGTATTTTATATATGGGACACATAGTAACTTTCTTTCATAAACTTTCAAACAGAAATGTAAATTTACTTGCCTCCCTCTCAGTTGGCTGGTACACATAGAGTAAATTGTTCATATACAGCACATTAGTGGGCGTGTGTTGTTTCTCACTTTTTACCAACTCAAGAAAAGCAAAATCAACCACAGACTACAGTCACCATACTGATAACATACATAATATCTATACAACAATTGTACAGATATAGAAACTCGTAAGTTAACATACCTTCATATGGCAGTGGCATTCATAGATTATTTTGATGCATGTAGAAACTCGTAAGTTAACATAACATATTGTTCAGCTCAACTTAAACAACCCTTTGCATGATGCATGTAACAGCCCTCTGCATATTTTTCAAGTAATGATAATCAATTACACGTTAAATTCAATAAATTGGAATAATCAAAATAACAATGTGGCCTATAAACTATAAAGTTACCACATTTAAATCATACACGGATTTCCCGAGTATGGTATCCTTACGGGTAGGGTTGACCACTGACCCGTGGTTGACACAAAACACAACAACACCATCCTGTTCACTAAAGAATATGAAGATCGACATAAGAAAAGGCATTTGTTCACTGTTGGTTCAACATGCTTCGAAATTCATTCATGTCTCCTATTTTCCATATGCTTGTGAGTTCCAACTACATCACAATTCCGATCACTAGAATATAATCTAACTACGTGAAAAGGTTTCTTGCAAGTTAGGAGCCTTTATGGTTACATGAATAGAGAGAATTGATAAGAAAAAAAAAAAAAAAAAAAGAAAAGCCGGTTCTTGCATAAAGTAAGACCCTTCATCATCAAGCATTTGCATTCTCTAGAAGTCTAGTCCATGAAAACCATGACTTTCTTTGCCCAGTCGAAGGACCTTGCTAGAAAGCGTACACATTAAACATGCTGACATAAGACAATAAAGTAATGAAATAATGTGTATAAACCATAAAGATTTGCATTTAGGTAAAACTATCCAACACAATTTTAAATGTGCCAAGTAACAATCATGTACTAAGTTGTCATGAATAAGTTTGCATATCTCCCGATACCCATTTCATAAACTCCATGAGTCGAAGCATATCGGTGGTAACCTAGCGTATTATATGCAACATATCCACCACTCACAGTGCGAGGAGGCATGCGTTGTTGCTAGCCGGTCGAGATCCTCTTCACGAGGTAATTATAACATGAAAAGAATCGATTAAATATGATTACCTTCAAGTATGATCATTAGTTCTTGGAAGCGGATAAACAATTTGCAACCACCTGCGTAGTTTTACAAGATTAACAAAGATTCTCAAACCTTAAAAGTGAAATAAAGCGTAACATTGGTGAACTATATACCAGCTACACTTTTGTGACGTTGCAAGAAGCACAATGGCATACAGGAATATATTATTAATATCTAATAAACATCATCTAGGATCACAACAAAACTAAACATGTCTATTACAAGCAAGCTAGCACAAAAAGAGTAAGCATCGAAGCTACGAGTGGGGCTAAATGACTAATAATCCAACCTATTGGCTTCTTTAAGAAAAGTTTTTAGTTACAAAAATGATTAAGATGACATTTTCATATAGAAAAGAAAGCGAATATTAGGCTCGGTTAATGTGAAATTTGGACACCTTTCGGTGCTTATGCTTGTTAGCTTATAAACTCACCCCTCTATAATCTGGGTAAAAGTTATCTATAGCCAAGCAGGCCTCGCTTTTCCACTTTTCCAAGTGCTCTCCACCTACGACATTTGCCATATCCCTATGCATTTAGTATTTTAAGAAATAGAGGTGTTTGGATGGTGAAGCTTAAAATTTTCAAGAATCCCAGGTTGAAAGCGTATACTTATTAGCATATTCACAATAAAACACCTTCAAAGCGGTTGGAAGTTTTTGAAAATCACCAAAAGCTAATAAGTGCAAAATATAAGCTTACAAAGTCCCAAACACACCGTCTTGTATTACCATAACCATATAGAAATCTTTCAAATTGTATATATGAAACAACGAAGGCTATCTTGTCTATATTGTCTCGGCATAGCGCACAAGTATCCTATTATTTTTATATGAATAGTTTCTTCATGGTAATGCATTTCGTGTTTTGTTCTTGTGTCATTTCTTGAACTTTTGGTATCATTAGTTTCAAATCATTGATATTATTTACCTTAAGTACTCCATGTCATTCAATAATAAGCTAAAACTTTCTTTTCAAGACCTATGATACTATCAGTGATCTTGATTCAAGATACAAATGCCTCGCCGAGTATTTTTGTGTCCTTTAACCTTTCCTCTCTCAGTGTTTTCAGTTTGTTTAGGTATGTCTCTGCGTAGCAATTTAGGTAGTGGCCTTGATATATTAGTTAATTTGCTACCAGATTCTCCATTTCTAAAACCAAACTCCATGTGAGCATCATAATGAGCATTTCTACATAATATTATCATAAAGTTACTTGCATAGATAGAATGTTACACCTTTTTGCAAGTGCTGGGTTATTTAGTAAAGTGCTCATTCTTTGTTGCCAATGGAGATGAGTTTTGTTGAAGTGACTGATGCCCGATGCAATTCAGATTCACCACCATCTTGTTTCTTCAAATATTTTAAACGAATAGGAATACCCCCCCTTCTCTGACACCAACTTATCAATTTTGTTTCCATTGCATAGATCAGAAGTATAGTTACACATATGACTAAAATAAAGGTGAATGAATTTTAGTATCAGATAAATGAAATGCTTTTAGTTATAGTGTGTTCCCAAAGTTCTTATTGTAATCCTCTATGAAGTATGTATTAACTATATTTGACACATATTCCAACTTAGATTGTGTATTTAAATCTTATTTCCATTACCATACTGCAACCGTTTCATGCATCTATACTAAGATCTACACATAGAAAATGCATATAATCTCACCCATACAGCGAGTCCAGATGAAGTTTGGAAAATGAATTAGCACTACTCTTAACAGTTTCTCAAGACATGTATTCTCTCTCTACACATAAATTACACACTTGACATCAACCGTTGGCTTTGTAACCAACAAACCGATCCTGAACCGATGATTTTGTCATGGTAGCAATATGTAGATGAAAACTCAGCATTATGATTAAAATATGGTGATACAAACCTCTATATTGTCTCGGCATAGCGTGCAGGTATCCTATTATTTTTATATGATTAGTTTGATATGGCTTAAGGTTCTCCAACATATAATTACCAAAATCCATAAAGTATCGAAAAGTATTGTTTGCCAAATAATTTAACATAGTGCAGGTACATGTAGCCTGATGATTAAAACATAGTTATAGATTAAAGGTAGCAATATAGTTGCACCATAAGAACATACTTTAGCAAATTAATATCTGAGAAAAGATTGTAAATAAGTACCATACTAAAAGATAGCAGATTAATGGTTGCTCAATAAGCTAAGGACATTGATGGACACTCAGTTCACTGGAGTCAATCTCATTTGCTGCTAAATTTAAACCACAATGCAGCCAAAAAAGGAATAATTAAAAACAGTGGTATATAAGATTTCATTCAAAGGTGTCTAATATCAGAAGGACTAATTTAAATCAGTGGTAGATAACTTACTCAAGATTCTGGATGTCGATGATTCATTGTATCACTCGTTTTCTTATAGGGTCGCCTGATACCTTTGGCAGTTGTTCGTGAAGTTTTCCCCATAGAATGTACATGCTCTGTTTGCACGTGTGCGCGAACTGCGTGTTTATTTTATGTTGCCTCATAAAGCCTACAACAAAGCTGTCAACCTGATCGAATGCCATAGTTATGAACAATTATATGTGGATTGCGTCGAGATACCATGACACAAATGTGAGGGAATTGAATATCACGTGAGGGCGTTTGGTCTCTTTAGCTATCGACAATTAAATGTGTAAACCGACCATAGCTCGATCGACATTATACCTATTATGCGAGTTCATTTTTAATCCAAAACCTAAACCGGCTATCATACTTTTCAAGATTCTTATTTCTCCCTGGATACATCCTTAGCTAAAGAAAGGAAAAAGCAAACAATCTCTTTACTAACAATGCACACAGATAGCGGTGACCATCGCGGATGGAAGAAATCCACGGAACCTTGAATCGCATATTCATTGTAAGTACATGTGCACGATGATTAAAATATGGTGATACAAGTTGAAACTTACTGAGCAACTTCCTTTTGCAGACTCGCTAATTAAAATGTCCTTACAAAGATAAAATACTATATAAAGTAGAAGCGGTTTATGATTAAACACGACTTAATAATTACTTGTTCTTTATAATGACCTTGTTTAGTGTAATTTCCATAAAGTGGTGAAAGCATACATACCCTTTGTGAATGATTGAAAAAGTTTACGGTCTCTTCATCATGAATATTCATTAATCGACTGCATCAATTTTGATCACCACAAATAGCAATCATTATTGCTTAATCATAGCAAGTGAATTTGAAATTTTGCTATCTCACCGTTTAACAAAGATCTGTTTTCCACGAAGATGTGTCAATACCGGGTTCAATGGAAACATAACAATAACGAACCTCAATAGCCTATGATCGAGGTTAGAAAAACATGGGTTTTTAAGAACACACACACACACAACGCCACACACGCACATATATATATATATATATATATATATATATATATATATATATATATATATATATATATATATATATATATATATAGGGATGGATCGGTGCGGATTAGATTTTAAGTAGGGATGGTGCGGATAATATCACGGTAACATTCAAAAATAATAATTCAAAAATACAAAAAAATTAAAAAGAAAAGAGGACAACAATTTATTAAGAATCGTGAAAAAAATTCGAGAAAAAAATCATTTTCATGGTTAAAAGGTATAATGATATTATGAATTTTGTTAATATCACCGTAATTATCAAACTTTCTTAATATCACTACTAAGTAAGGCTAGCGGTAGTTTCACTAAGGCTAGCGGTAGTATCTAAACTAGCGATGATATTAAGTTTTTCTAATATCAAAGTAACTTTTAAGTAAAATTGTTAATATCACATTTACTTTTACATGTTTTCTTAATATCAAAGTTAATTTTTTAATATCATCGTAACTTTTCTTAATATCGTAATAAAAAGCGATGATATTAAGTAAAATTATTAATATCCTGAGTAGAACTCATAAGATAGTTAATATCACGGTAGAACTGTAATCAAAAAATCAAAAAGTGCTTTCGGAAAAAATTAGAAAAATAAAAAATGAAAGAAGATAATTAAAAAACCCTTTTTTTCCCCCCTTTTTTTTCTTTTTTTTGGGTTTTTTTGGGGGGGGGTTTTTTTGGGTTTTTTTTGGGTTTTTGGCTTGAATTTTTAAAAAGAAAATAAAAGGGCCGGAAAAAGGGGGGTTTTTAAAGGAATTTTTTTTTTAAAATTTAAATTTTTTTCCCCCTTTTTTTTGGTTTTAAAATTTTTAAAAAAATTTTTTTAACTATTTTTTTTTAAAAGGGAAAAAAAAAAAAAATTTTTTTTTTTTTTTCCAAATTTTTAAATTTTTTTGGGGGGAAAAAAACCCCCCAAATTTTTAATTTTTGGAAATTTTTTTTTTTAAAATTTTTAAAAAATTTAAAAAAATTGGGGTTTTTTTTAAAAAAAAAGGGGTTTTTTAAAAATTCAAATTTTTTTTTTTCCCAAAAAAACCCAAAAGTTTTGATTTAAATTAAAGGGTTGAAACCTTAAAATTTTTTCCCCTTAAACAATTTTAAAAAAAAATTTTTTTTTTTTTATTTTTTTTTTTTTTTTTTAAAAAAAAAAAATTTAAAAAAAATTTTTTTTTTTTTTTAAAAAAGAAAAAAAATTTTTTTTTTTTTTAAAAAAAAAAAAATTTTTTAAAAAATTAAATTGGGAAAAAAAACCCCCAAAAAAATTTTAAAACTTTTTTTTTTTTAAAAACCCCAATTTGGGGGTTTTTTAAGGGGGGTTTTTTTTTTTAAAAAAAGGCAAGAAATTTAAAAAATTTTTTTTTCCCCTTTTTTTTTTTTTTTTTTAAAAACCCCCAAAAAAAATTTTTAAAAAACCCTTTTTTTGATTTGGTTTTTTTTAAATTTTTTTTTCCCCCTTTTTTTTTAAACCCCCTTTTTTTTTTTAAAAAAAAATTTTTAAAATCCCAAAAAAAAAAAATTTTTTTTTTTTAAAAAAAAAAAAAACCCCCAAAAAAAAAAAACCCCCCTTTTTTTTTTTTTTTAAAAAACCCAAAATTTTTTTTTTTTGGGCCTTTTTTTTTTTAAAAAAAAGGAGGGGGGGGGCCCCCCCGGGAAAAAAAAATTTTTTTTTTTTTTTCCCCTTTCCCAAAAGGGGGAAAATTTAATTTTTTTTTTTAAAGTTTTTTTTTTTTTTTCCCCCTTTTTTTTTTTTGGGTTTTTTTAAAAAATTTAAAAATTGGGGGGTTTTTTTTTTTTTTTTTTTTAAAAAGGGGGGTTTAAAAAAAAACCCCCAATAAATTTTTTTTTGGGTTTTTAAAAACCTTTTTTTTCCCAATTTTTTGGTTTTGGTTTGAAAAAATTTTTTTTTGGGTTTTTTTTTGGGAAAAGGGCCTTTAAAATTTGGGGGCAAATTTTTTTAAAAAAAACCCCGGGGGGTTTTCAAAATTTTTTTTTTCCCCAAATTTTAAATTTTTTTAAATTTTTTTTTATTTTTTTTTTGAAAAAAAAATTTTTTTTTTTTTTTCCCCAAAAAAAAGGGGGAAAGGGGGAAAAAATTTAATTTTGGGAAATTTTTTGCCTTGAACCAAGATATCAAATCAAACACACGAGAAAATATGCTAAAAATGTCAGTTAAAAGCTGGTAAGTTCATAGGTTTATAATTAAAACAGTAAGTATGGACCATAATCAAAGGCATATAATCATTACAACGAATATAATGATGTATGAATGAAAGTCTATTACGCTAACTAAGTTCATGCAACCGATGCTAGGACAATTTCTATATGCAAAATGAAGTCATACAATTTATGGGACCCAATGCGAGTGTTTTGTCCCTTTACACTCGATTCCGACATTGTATACGTTTTGCCTTAACCTAAGTATGCCAACCGAGCGGAAGAGTCACCTCAATAGATCTATTTATAACATTCGCGCTTCCCAGGGAGGCGGCGGTTCATGAATGGGGCATTTCTAGGGACATAAGGGCTTAGGCTAAACCACGTAATAGTAATCATGCAATAGTTCAGGTCCATAAAAGGTTTTCATATTTTCACCCCAAAATGTATAAAACAATTTATCAAGTAAAAGTGGGGCTATAAACTCACCTTAGCAATAAGTAGTCCAAAGGTGGGATTTAATGAGTGTTGTGGTACACCGACACGCGACCTAGATAAGTAGGGCAAAGATTTAGTATTTCTTTTAGTTAAGACTTACTTAAATTGGTTAAATTAATATTGTTTTGTTATGCTAAGACCAAAATTTTTGGTAAAATATCCATAGGTTTTACTAGTAAGTATATACATATGTATATATACTTATTTATGTTGACACATAATTGTATTGTCAAATCAAACAAAGTTGATTTACCTTCTAATGTCTCTTGCTTTAGAGTATACTCATTTTAAATTTGAAAACTTTCAAATTTATTATATATTAAAATAATATTGTTAGACAATACTTATTTGTTGAAAATTGGTTCTTAGCATTGGAATTTAATGTCTAAAAATCTTACTTAGCATAAATCGTCTACCCGAACACATTGTTGTTTAAGGCGTGATATGAAACTTATTAACTAACTTATGCTTTTAACACTTGTTTTCTATTTAGGTTGACTTGAATTAAGAATTTTACACTTCATTTCATGTCGGCATATAACGAAGTGAAAGGTTATGAATATCGGAAACAAGTTTAGTTTTATTTGACTTAGATTTTACACTCGAGTTTTATTTGTTGACCGTCTAACGCCCAAACAAACACTCTTGTTGTTCAAGTGGGCTATAGTCCGACAACACGGGTACTAGGATGGGTTTAGGCCCATAAGAATTAATAATACTTCCTTGAGTGGGGTTTGGTTTGTGCCCAATATTGTTCGGTATGTTTCCATGTGTTCATCCAACCATGGAAACAATGAGGAGCAAGTATTGATAAAGGTTTTCATAGCGTTGAATGGTTTACGGTTTATCCGAGAATGATGGCTTGTCAGGAAGAAAGGTACGACATCGACCACCCCTCGTGGTATCGCGGTGCCATAAGAAGACTAACACCACCGTGGGTGTTTGTACTCGGAGACAACAAAACAACATACAAGAATACGGGTAATATATCAGCTTTGCCAACCTGAAACCTCTTATGTCGAGACAGTCAACAGCGAGTGACCCAAAGATAATAGTCATGTTCCATTATCGATAACCAACCATCCCACTTAAGGCTTCAAAACATCACCACTGTGGCGATATCCACAATGGGTTTTCGACCAATTTGACTTCACCAACAAAGTTTATGAATTTAACAAAGTATAGGATTGAATTTACCCTTTACAAGGATGGAATGTGATAACAATGGAGTCGAAGGCCAACCCGAGAAACTAACACCACCAATAATCCCAATCGATCCGGAGCAAAGCACAAGCAAGTTCCTTCAAAACCTTTAAGCTTTCTTATCCTTTGTGGTGAGATTTGAGGTGTGTTACTCTCCGTGGTTGCCTCGACAGAATAAAAGAAAAGAGGAGGTGGTCTTTGACTAAGCTTTCTAATCTTGGAAGATGAGAAGGTAACCATTTTCAACAAATATCACCATCTCTTGTCTTTATCCTTTCACGCTGTGTTGACCTTGGGAAGATGGAGATGATCTCTAGAAGTCATTAGCCTACAGCCCATTAGGAATTGGGTAAAAGGGATTGATGAAAGTGATTTATGCTTCATTCTTGTTGGGTCTCGATTGGAATTGTAAAAGAAAAGAAAAATAAGGGAGACAATTTATTTCATGGAGGAAGAAGGTGTTGAGATGGGAAGGTAAAGATAGTCTAAGATTTTCCCAATTGGGTTTCTTCTTCTTTGACCTAGGCGATGAGATAGGAGCAGTAGAGATAGGAGGAATATGGCTTTCTTCCGCCTTTTGTCGTGAGATGGGCACGTGTGAGGTGAAGACAAAGAGGGGAAAGAAAATAAAGTATCAAAGTAATTTGGTAGGGTATTATTTTCGATATCATTTGATGTATTATTTTCATAAGTATGTAAGTAGTATTTTAATGTATTGGGTATTATAAATATTGGTAAATGGTTAGTTGACAAATATTGTAAGTAGTACATTTAATTGTGTTATGTACTTAGTGTCTCACGAAATTATAATGTGATCGTATTTTTATGGTTCGATGAATTTTATGCTGAAACGATTTATGAATACATTTCTGAAATTGTATTACACTTATAATGTTTTCATTTCTGGGGTGTTACTATCTTTTTACTTTGCCCTTAACGTGGTGTCGGTACGCGGCGGTGCTGGGAATAACGAGATAACCTCTCGTCATATAATTTAATCATTAGAAAATTTTTAGAGACTATAATATCACAATTCTCTAATTAAATTACAAGTGCAATAGATTATACAGTATGCGACAGTATATGAGTTATCCACTCAAAATGGTCAGGTAAGCCAATGTGTGCTTAATGTAATATGCTTAGTAATGATAAATTACCATTTATTATTTAATAATAAGTGAAAAATTACCATGTGTCACATCCTCCCCGCCTTAAAAGGAAAACCTTCCTCGGTTTTCAGTTAGAGTTACTTGCTGAAGTTGTGAAAAGATGTGGGTATTTACGCCTGAACTTATCTTCACGTTCCCACGTGTATTTTAGACCTCTTTAAGAGTTCAAACGGACTTTAACAATAGGGATGCGGCTTTGCTTAAGCCGTTTGATTTCTCGATCCATGATCTCAATGGGTTCCTCGATGAAGTTCAATCTTTCGTCGATTTGGAATTCTTCCAACGGAATGGCAAGAGTTTTGTCAGAATGACATTTCTTCAAGTTGCATACGTGAAACAAGTTATGCACAGAGTTGAGTTCTTGTGGTAACTCGAGTCGGTAAGCTACCAGCCCGATTCTTGCGAGAATTTTGAAAGGTCCAATGTAACGAGGATTCAACTTTCCACGTTTTCTAAAACGAATTACGCATTTCCATGGCGAGACTTTTAGCATGACTTTATCTCCCACTTGAAATTCAAGTGGCTTTCGTCTCTTGTCCGCGTAGCTCTTTAAATGATCACGAGTACGCTTGCAATGGTTTTTATTAGCACAATCTTCTCAAGAGTCTCTTGAATTAGTTAGGACCGAAGTTGACTTTCTCGACTTCGCCCAACACACGAGCGATCCGCACCGACCGTAGAGTGCTTCATATGGTGCGACTTTGATGCTTGTAAGATAGTTGTTGTTGTAAGAGAATTCAGCTAACGGCAAATGTCTATCCCAGCCATTTCCAAAATGTATCACAAATGCTCTTAGCATATCCTACAGAGTTTCAATGGTCCTTTCGCTTTGTCCATCAGTTTAAGGATGGTAAGCGGTGCTCATGTCCAGGTTAGATCCTAAAGCATCTTGAAGTGACTTCCAGAAATTTGAAGTGAAGCGGCTATCTCTATCTAAGATAATGGAGATTGGGACGCCATGGCGTGCGATTATTTCCTTCAAGTACAATCGTGCAAGTTTGTCCATACTGTCGTTTTCCTTTATCGGTAGAAAATGGGCTGACTTGGTGACACGATCAACTATTACCCAAATAATGTCGTAGCCACCAAGGTCTTTGGTAGCTTGTAATAAAGTCCATCGTTATGCGTTCCCATTTCCATTCGGGAATTTTGGGTTGCACCAATAGACCTGAGGGTCTTTGGTGATCGGCTTTGACTTTTGAGCAGGTTAAACACTGGCTAACATATGTCGCAATGTAGGCCTTCATGTTTGGCCACCAGTACAATTTCTTCAGATCTAGATACATTTTGTCGGACCCTAGATGTATGGAGTATTTTGATTTGTGGGATTTGTGCATAATGATATCACGAGTTCCTCCATAACATGGAATCCAAGTCCGATCCTTAAAACACAAGATTCCATCCGACCTTTTTACGAATCCATTCTCACTTTCTGGCATCCCGTAAAGGTTCTCATTTGGCGATTCTCTTCTTTGAGCGCTTCCGATTGAGCTTCAAGAATCTTGGATGGAAGAGGTGAACCGATTGTCATACCCAAAGATCCGACTCTAAGGGGTTTGGTCGCTCTTTCTCACGAGAGCATCAAGAATACATTTGCCTTACCCGGGTGGTAACGAATTTCACAGTCGTAGTCGCTGAGCAATTCCAACCATCGGCGTTGCCTCATGTTCAGTTCTTTTTAGTCCAAAATGTGTTGTAGGCTTTTGTGATCGGTGTACACGATACACTTCGTGCCTTACAAATAATGTCTCCAAATTCGGAGTGCGAACACAACCGATCATAATTCCAGGTCGTGTGTTGTGTAATTCTTCTCATGGGTTTTTAACTGGCGAGAGGCGTATGCTATTACCTTCTCCCTTTGCATTAACACCGCTCCTAGCCCCTTGTGTGAAGCGTCGCAATAAACAATAAAGTCTTCACTACCCTCGGGTAGGGCCAAGATAGGTGCACTACACAACTTTTCCTTAAGGAGTTGAAAAGCTTCTTCTTCTTTTTCTCCCCAGTAAAAATTGACGTTTTTCTAGGTTAGTTTGGTTAAAGACTTTGCTATCTTTGAGAATCCTTCGATAAATATTTTGTAGTATCCAGCAAGTCCTAAGAATTGGCGTATTTTAGTAGGTGTTGTGGGTGTCGCCCAATCCTTTATTGACTCGATCTTTGCAGGATCTATATGAATACCCTGACTGTCAATTACATGACCCAGAAATTGCACAGTTGATATCCAAAACTCACACTTCGAGAACTTAGCATACAGTTCCTCCCTTTTTAGCAATTCCAAGATTAACCTAAGATGTTCTTCGTGTTCCTTCACGCTCTTGGAATAAATCAAGATGTCGTCAATGAAGACAATTACGAATTTGTCCAGATATGGTTTGCACACTCGGTTCATGAGGTCCATGAACACAGCTGGTGCGTTGGTCAACCCAAAAGGCATGACTTGGAACTCATAATGTCCATAACGAGTTCTGAAGGCGGTCATGGGAATATCTTCTTCCCGAACTCTTAGTTGATGGTATCCTGACCTTAGGTCAATTTTTGAATAAACGCTCGAACCTTGAAGTTGGTCAAATAAGTCATCGATCCTTAGGAGTGGGTAACGGTTCTTAATGGTCAGTTTATTCAAATCGCGGTAGTCGATGCACATTCTGAAAGTTCCATCCTTCTTCTTGACGAATAGAACTGGTGCTCCCCATGGTGAAGAACTCGGTCTGATGAACCCTTTTTCCGCAAGTTCCGATAATTGGTTTGATAGCTCCTGTAGTTTTGTTGGAGTTAGTCGATAAGGTGCTCTTGCCACAGGAGCGACACCAGCACTAAATCGATTCGAAATTTGACCTATCGGGCTGGCGGAAGTCCCGGTAAGTCTTCAGGAAAGACTTCTGGAAATTCTCTCACTATTGGCACGTCCTCCGTACGTTTTTCTTCTGTTTTCATTTCTTCCTTCCCAGTGACTTGGGCTAGGAAGAGATGACATCCTTCCTCAATACACTTTAACACCTTAGTGCAGGAAATGATGTTTAGTCTTGACGCACTTCTTCTATCACTTCTGTCTCCTTCTATAGTTAGGACTTCATTTCCATAGGGTAGTCGGAAGAGCTTCTCCTCGCTAATGATGGCGGCATGGTATTTGACAACCAATCCATCCCAATGATAACTTCAAAACTGCCCAGTTCTACCGGCATAAGATCGATGTTGAATGGGTGGTTCAACAGGTTTAGAGTGCAACCTCTTATGAAGGTATCTACCCTTTCTACATTACCGTTAGATAGTTCCACATTGTATGCATTGTCTAAAGTAGTCGGGGCAATATCGAGTAGTGGACTAAATGCATTAGAAACAAAACTCCTATCCGCTCCCGTATCAAACAATATGGATGCATAACGGTTATTTATAAGGAACGTACCCGTCACGACATTCGGGTCCTCCTGAGCCTCCACCTTGGTCACTGCATAGACCCTTCCACGAGCTCCTCCACCATTTCCATGGGTATCTTGTTGTCCAACATTTCCCTGAATCCTGCCATTTCCATAGCTTCCTTGGTTTCCTTGGTTACTTCGGTTACCTTGATTTCCTCCGTTGCCTTGGTTTCTAGGTTTTCGGCATTCATTCTTATAATGCCCCTTTTCACCACAACCAATGCAAGTTATAGCAATTTTAGGGTCCTGAATGGTGATGTTTGAACTGTCGCCAAAGATTTGGATATGCAGTTCCTAGTCAAGTGTCCGACCTTCTGACAATTGTGGCATTTGACCGTACACTGTCCTTTGTGGTACAGTGTGCACCTATTGCACAATGGCGCAGTCCCTGCATACAATTTACTTTCTCTCATTCTAGTTGCATAAGCTCTAGCAACATTTTACCTTTTTTTCTGGTTTTTGTTGTGGTTTCCACTGTTGTTGCTGTGATTCCCATGGTTGTTGTAGCTTCGGGAGTGATCATCCCATTTTCTCTTGTTGTCGACCACTTTTTCCAAGGCATCCTCGATCACTTGATCCATAAGTTTATTGGTCACTTCAATAGTCTCATAGAGATTAGCAGCCTTAGAAGTGGTGACATTTCCTTTGATGGATGGGGGCAGTCCCCCGATGTACCTTTCTAGTAGCCGAGTTTCATTTTGAACCATCTCAGGGCATAGTAAAGCCAATTCCTGAAAGCGCTGATTGTAGGCAGCCATGTTAGTTCAAGGTTCAAAACTCATGTTCCAACTTCTTTATCTCGTTGCGAGGGCAATACTTTCAAAGCACCATTTCTTTGAAGTTTTCCCACGGCATGGCGTAAGCAACATCAATTCTTGCGGACTTCAAGTAGTTGTTCCACCAGGTTAGAGCAACATCCATGAAAGTAAAGGATGCGTACTTAACCTTGGCTTCTTCTTTACAGTTATAGATTCAAAACACAGTCTCAAGTTTCTCAATCTACCCGGTTAGACCAACGACTCCTTGATTCTACTAAAACCTCTAGTCATGGTTTTGCGAAAACTCGTAAGTACAATCTGCGGCTATGAGTGATTGGTCTTGAGGTTCCGACTTCATAGATGAGTGATTTGTCGCAGCTAGAGTCGCATTCACTCGCTCATTGACCAGCCTGGTCTATCATCGCTGATTCATGGTAGGTTGATTAGGTGTAGCCCTAGCTAGAGTAGGGCATCGGCAGCTTGATCATGTGCACCGTTCTTTGGGCAGCAGGTGTTTGTAGTTTGATCATGGCGACCTCGTTGGGATAGGAGCATTAGAAGCTCCACCACAGTTGGTCCTGTTTGATCTTCTTCTTGGTGGAATTTTCTGCATTAAGAAAGGTGATAAGATATAGAACCTTTTAAACAAGGTAAGTACCAGGTAGTAGTGCAAACATCATAGATGGAACACATGGACAGATTATGAAAGAAGGACAATTGGATAGGAAATCAAACTTGTCATAGATAGAACTTTTGGTTACAAGGTGCACAAAATACAAGCTGAAATACAAGTGCCATATCAAACACTAACTGTCATAATCCAGTTTAGTGTATTACAACATACAACAAGGATCTAAGGATGAGTGCGCTCTGCGCGCAAATGCTCAATGCTAGCAACAAGCTCTCACTGAGTAGTCTCCAAGCTCACAATACGCCTCATCTGGGCGGCTAACATAGACTCCAAATCCGAGGTCCTCTACCACTCATCTCTAGCGGTATCCCGGGCAATCCACTGGGTCCTCTCCAACTCCTCAAGTCTGCCATGAAATCTGGCCTGTCCTTTGCCCAATGCCCTCGATCTGCTATCTAGCTCTCGAATCTCCTCACAGTGAGACTCAAACCCAAACTTCAACCGAATACCTTCTCGTCTCTCCATCTCAATGATCTCAAATATCACATATGTAGTGCGATCGAGAGTCTCAACATGCTGCTCGTAAGCCTGTAAGTGTGCTGGCTCAATCCTCTCTAATTGATCTGTATGGACTCTAAGTAAGGTCTCATGGGAGTCCAGCTGGATGAGTACCCTCTCAGTGAGAGTCAATTCCTCACCATCTGAGGACACTGGTGGATCTGGCACGGGCTGTGCATCACTCGGTGCTGTTGTCACAAAAGTCTCAATCTGACCAGTAGAGTGAGCAAGACGCTCCATGTCCAAAGTAGATGGTATAAATGATGGAGATGATGGAGTGTAATCCGGACTCGCAACGTGTGGTATGGTATTGATCAGACAATCAACATCTCTCCACAAAACCTCATTACCCTCATCCTGACTACGAAGCAAGGCAGCTCTCTGTCCTAGCCCCGTCGGCACATCAATATCCATATCTTCACTTATCACCAGAGCCATCCTAGAACTCTGTCCCAACTCATGGATACTTTGAACAATCTCTACACTGTCCCTCTGCTCAATCTGTGTATCCATGTCTACATCTGTACCTGCATGTCCAGGAATACCCTCAACTGGCATAGTCTCTGCAGACTCATCCTCTGGGTCTTCCTCTGGATCTTCCTCTGGGTCTTCCTCTAAGTAGGAGTCACTGGCTCTCCTGAGCCTCTGATGAGGTGGCGATTGGGTGGATGATGATGATAGTGATACTGGAGTAGTGGATGGACTTGTGTAAGCAGTGTGAGTCCTTTAGGGAGGTAATGCAGGTGGGTACGTATATCTCTCGCGATATCTAGGCACTCTAACAATCATGCGGGCTTTACGCCAAAGGGTCAATAAAGCAGATGGAGTAGTGGTGAGAGTAGGCATGGATGAAACAGGTGTAGTGTCCGCCGAGGCGGTTATACGACTTAGATGTACGGATCCGTGGTCATGAGTGGAGTCCGTGAGTGCAGTGAGTGAGCGAGCAAGTAAGATGTTTTCTTGAACATCACGTGAATGGCGGTGAAGGCATGGTCTGTGACAAGACGGTGCATATGTGTAAGTATATGGAAAATACTTATAATAAGTATGGGATAGTGAATTAGTAAATAGGAAATATAACATGCAATCCTATTTAAATGAACTCTAAGTAAAATGGCAAGTAAGGCAAGCGAGCAATGGCGCATCATAGAGTGATGTTTTGTAAAAAGTAGTTATAGTTTAGGGTTTATATGTACCTAGTTCTCTATAACTTAGGCTCTGATGCCAATCTGTAACACCCCCAAATCGGGTTTAGCAGAAGCATACGGGTCATGGGGTGCTACTAAATCGGAGATCATAACACAAGTAATAAAGAACGAAATACATACTCGATTTAATTTCATAAAACTATTTTAAAAACATTGTTTTACAAACATTGTTCAAATAAAAGGGCACAACCCATAAGTTTTGTGGTCCCAAATAAAACATAGATATGTGTTAAAACACTTCTTTAAAGATAACTACGAACCATTGCCACTCCTTGCCTTGAACCAAGATATCAAATCAAACACCTGAGAAAATATGCTAAAAAGGTCAGCTAAAAGCTGGTGAGTTCATAAGTTTATAATTAAAACAGTAAGTATGACCATAATCAAAGGCATATAATCATTACAACGAATATAATGATATATGAATGAAAGTCTATTACGCTAGCACTAAGTTCATGCAACCGATGCTATGACAGTTTCTGTATGCAAAATGAAGTCATACAATTTATGGGGCCCAATGCGAGGTTTTTGTCCCTTTACACTCGATTCCGACATGGTATACATTTCACCTTGGCCTATGTATGGCCAACCGAACAGAGGAGTCACCCTCAATAGATCTATTTATAACATTCGCGCTACCCAGCAGGGAACTGAAGGTTCATGAATGGGGCATTTCTAGGGATATAAGGGCTTAGGCTAAACCACGTAATAGTAATCATGCAATAGTTCAGGTCCATTAAAAGGTTTTGCATATTTTCTCACCCCAAAATGTATAAAACAATTTATCAAGTAAAAGTGAGGCTATAAACTCACCTTAGCAATAAGTAGTCCAAAGGTGGGATTTAATGAGTGTTGTTGAGCTGCACCGACATGCGACCTAGATAAGTAGGGAAAATATTTAGTGTTTCTTTTTAGTTAAGACTTACTTAAATTGGTTAACTTAATATTGTTTTGGTTATGGCGCTAAGACAAAAATTTGTTGGTAAAATATCCATTAGTTTTTACTAGTAAGTATATACATGTGTATATATACTTATTTATTTTGACACATAATTGTATTATCAAATCAAACAAAGTTAATTTACCTTCTAATGTCTCTTGCTTTAGAGTATACTCATTTTAAATTTGAAAACTTTCAAATTTATTATATGTTAAAATGATATAGTTAGACAATATTTATTTGTCAAAAATTGGTTCTTAGCATTGGAATTTAATGTCTAAAAATCTTACTTAGCATAAATGCGACTACCCGAACACATTGTTGTTTAAGACTTTGATATGAAACTTATTAAGTAACTTATGCTTTAACACTTGCTTTCTATTTAGGTTGACTTGAATTAAGAATTTTACATTTGATTTCATGACGCATATAATAAGTAAAGGTTATGAATATGCGGAAGCAAGTTTAGTTTATTTGACTTCCAATTTTACACTTCGAAATTTATTTATTGACCGTCTAACGCCCAAACAAACACTCGTTGTTCAAGTGGGCGTGGTCCGACAACTGGGTACTAGGATGGGTTTAGGCCCATAAGAATTATTAATACTTCCTTGAGCTGGGGTGGTGTGGCCCAATATGGTTTTTGGTATGTTTCCATCAGGTTCATCCAACCATGGAAACAATGAGGAGCAAGTATTGATAAAGGTTTTCATAGTAGTGAATGGTTTACGTTTTATCCGAGAATGATGACTTGTCCGGAAGAAAGGTACGACATACGACCGCCGTTGTGGTATCGTGATGGCATAAGAAGACTAACAACCTTCGTGGGTGTTTGTGACTCGGAGACAACAAAACAACATACAAGAATACGAGTAATATATCAGGTTTGCCAACCCGAAGCCTCTTGTCTCAAGACTGTAAACAAGGAGTGACCCAAAGATAATAGTCATGTTCCATTATCTATAACCAACCGTCCCACTTAAGGCTTCAAATCATTACCACTGTGGTGATATCCACATTGGGTTTTCGACCAATTTGACTTCACCAACAAAGACCAACAAAAGGAAAACATTAGACTAACTCCACAATAGGATGAGCACCTATATAAACCATGATGTCAACAATTATATGAAACTAAATTTTCTAGCTCTTGGGTTTACTTGTTCGACAGAAGGAAGAAAATACATTTGCATAACCTCATTCATTAAATAAAACTTAGCCTAAAAATTGAATTATCCATTTCATAATTAAACAAGTTTATGAATTTAACAAAGTATAGGATTGAATTTACCCTTTACAAGGATGTAATGTGATAACAATGGAGTCGAAGGCCAACCCGAGAAACTAACACCACCAATAATCCCAATCGATCCTGAGCAAAGCACAAGCAAGATCCTTCAAAACCTTTAAGCTTTCTTATCCTTTGTGGTGAGATTTGAGGTGTGTTACTTCCCTGGGTTGCCTCGACAGGAATAAAATAAAAGAGGAGGAGTGGTCTTTGACTAAGCTTTCCAATCTTGGAAGATGAGAAGGTAACCATTTTGACAAATATCACCATCTCTCTTGTCTTTATCCTTTCACGCGTGTTGACCTTGGGAAGATGGGGATGACCTCTAGAAGTCATTAGCCTATAGCTCCATTAGGGTGGGTAAAAGGGATTGATGAAAGTGATTTATGCTTCATTCTTTTGGGTCTCGATTGAATTGTGAGCAAAGAAGCAGAAAGAAATAGAAAGGAGACAATTTATTTCATGGAGGAAGAAGGTGTTAAGATGGGAAGGTAAAGATAGTCCGAGATTTTCCCAATTGGGTTTCCTCTTCTTTGACCTAGGCGATGAGATAGGAGCATGTAGATATAGGAGGAATCTGACTTTCTTCCTCTCTTTTGTCGTGAGATGGGCACGTGTGAGGTGAAGACAAAGAGGGGAAAGAAAATAAAGTATCAAAGTAATTTGGTAGGGTATTATTTTAGATATCATGTGATGTTTTATTTTCATAAGTATGTAAGTAGTATTTTAATGTATTGGGTATTATAAATATTGGTAAATTGTTAGTTGACAAATATTGTAAGTAGTACATTTAATTGTGTTATGTACTTAGTGTCTCACGAAATTATACTGTGATCGTATTTTTATGGTTCGATGAATTTTATGCTGAAACGCTTTATGAATACGTTTCTGAAATAGTATTACACTTATAATGTTTTCATTTCCGGGGAGTTACTATGTTTTTACTTTGCCCTTAACGTGGTATCGTGCACGCAAGCTTTGGGAATAATGAGATAACCTCTCGTCATATAATTTAATCATTAGAAAAATTTTAGAGACTATAATATCACAATTCTCTAATTAAATTACAAATGCAATAGGTTATATAGTATGCTACAGTATATGAGTTATCCACTCAAAATGGTCAGGTAAGCCAATGTGTGCTTAATGTAATATGCTTAGTAATAATAAATTACCATTTATTATTTAATAATAAGTGAAAAATTACCGTGTGTCACATTATGACTTGAGATAACAAGCAAAAGCATTCCTTTTTTATTTGAACACATACAACCATATTGTCTCATTTGAGTCAATTGGTACCCGAACAACAACAAGAATGATAGAGCTCGACTAGTGATTTTCAAGGTCGGGTACAACATGTGACTTTTTTACCATCGCGGTTACGGGGTCACGCAACTTGTCACAAAATGGTCAAAACGAAACCTTTGAGTGTGTTAACTCTACCCGAGACAAAAGTGACTAAAGACAATACCCTCGGGTGTGTTTTCTTTTTCACAGAAGCGGCAACACAAGTACAAGCAAATGGAAGAACAAGTACGCATATAATCCGGGTGAGCTAGAGAGTAAGCCAAATTGCGCAATAAGCTTAAATATAAGCCGGGAACCATTCTTAAGCCAATAAGTGACAATTAGTTGAGCTTAACCAACAGTTAGTAAATTTTAAACCGAAAGTGACATTTAACCAATTAAAGTTAGATTTATTTCTTGTTTCTTTTACCAATCCAACAATTACCATCGTCCAGACAATACTCAGGTTCTTGGTTTGTCATTTTTATTAATAGCCACACTTAATAACAACAACAACAATATTTCATTCAAAAAGTCTTACACGATCGGTGTATATAAGAAAAATAAAATAAAGATAATAATAATTCGAGTGAACAAGAAAATCAACAAAAATAATTGTTCTTACATTATTCCAAAGTGGGTCGAACACAAAAACTCCAATTGGAGGAGACCCGGTTCGAATCAAACCAATTAGCTCTGAAATAGCTTCCTATGTCACCTGAACAAAACCCTAAACCAATTTTGAAAATCCTTTGATTTACCAAACCCAATTTAGAGTGACTGTGTGTGAGATGGGAAAAACTCGTGACTTTACATAGAAGAACAAATAGGACGATTGACCATAACTTTCTTGGTCTCATTATAAGAAGACCCACTCTTGGCTCTCGCCATTCCTCCACAACACGCTTCATGTTTATCATGTGATGTCTAGGATGGATAATGATGGATGATGGGGTAGGGTGTTTATCACCAAAATGGAGATTTGTGGTTTTGAGGTTGAAGATGGCGTGAAGTTGGTTTCCAAAAGAAGAAAAATATAAAAGTTGGATCTGAAAAGAATAAAGTGGGAGGGAGGCGTGATTTAGGTGGAAGAATATTTTTTAGGTTTAATAATTAAGTGTATTTTATGTCCTCCGTACTGTATAAGTTGTATTGTAAGTGATAACGTATTCTCATGTAAAATATTTTCCGGGTATCCGTAAACTATAATTTTTATATTTTTAGAAACGTTTAGGAAAACGTAATAATAGATTTTTATTATCACATAGACATTTGGTTATATCTGATTTGTCGTTATTAGTGTCGGTATACGTGCGATGCCATCAGTCAAGCATAATGAGATAGCCTCGCGTTTTTAGGTTTTTAATTATCTATAGCAAATAATTAATTATCAATTTCGATAAAAGTAAATAGTATTACCATTAAATAATAGTCCGAAAAATCATGGGTTGTCAACAGCCACCAAATAAGAGGAAGAAGTCAGTTGATGAGCTTACAAGTCAAAGTTGTTCAGTTGTTATGCAGTGATCTTTGAACAATAGGAATTCTTTTAAGTTTCATGACTTTTGGATTATAAGTAGTAACTCTAGTAGATGCAAGATATTCTTACCATTCACAGTTTTCATGTAATAACTATATTGTTATTTAGTGTTTGGTAAATGTGATGTGTCTATGTTTGTTTAATCATGTTATGTTTGTTGACTATGACCTTCTAAAGTCAACTGTCATATAGTACATGTTTGCTTACTTTGACATTCTAAAGTCAACTGTCATGTAGTGTATGTTTGCTTACCTTGACATTCTAAAGTCAACTGTCATGTAGTAATTGTAAGGTGGGTATTTGGCTGGAAATCGTGCAAATGCTCATGGATACACTCATGCCAAACACCCCTTTATCCAATGTAGTCAAAAATCCCATTTAGCAATTGCATTTTGACTTTCTAAATTCAAATTGCAAATGCTAGATGGGAGTTATGTATACGCTCATGCCAAACACCCTCTTTCTAATAGTTTGTGCATTTGCAGACTATTTTGAATTCACAAGGGGAAATGTTAGATTAATTGGTATGCATAGTAGTCTAGTATGTTGCATCAATTTTAATGATTTAAACGTTGATGTTAATATAAGTTCACATTAGCAAATTACAATCAAACATAGATCATTAACATAAACAACCAAAATGTTATTGATCACAATAGGTGTTGACAACCATTACAAATTTTCCTATCATCTAAACATACAGTTAGCTAGAACCACTACTTTCCTTATCATCCATTTCCTTCATTTCTTTCCTTTCCTTCCTTTAAATGTTTAAATATGACTTCAAAAATCTTATAAAACACAAAAATATTTTTCTTTTCTTTTTATATATATATAAAAGATAAAAAACCCAAAAACATTTTCCTTTTTATTGTGATTAAAAAAGATAAAAGACATCATCAATATAACACTCTCAACTTGAGTGTTATCATTATAAGTTCCCAAACTAAAGATTTAAAACTTGCCTTTGTGTCACTTGAAAAAACTCGGCTCACCTTTGATTGATACACAAACTATAAGAGGGGTTTAAGGAGGGTTGTTCCAACAAACTATGACCCGAAGGGAGAAGGTTAATAAAAGTTCAGTGCTTTCTTGCTTCCCCGCTCCTTTGTACGTTTTTCTTTTAGAGAGCTACCGTACGCTAGTGATTATTAGTTTAAGTTCCTTGTGTTTTTCGATTCAGTGTTGTTTTAATTGAAAGTGTTTTTAAAAGTGCATGCGCACTCGTTCTTCTAATTCATCGAGTCCCTTACTTGAACTCGCCACAATTTCGAGAAGACGTAATAGACGTGCCACCCCAATAGTCGAACACGAGATTCGTACTACTCCTGATCCCATTATCGAAATGGCAGAAGATAACCGTTCTATGTTAGAACAACTCCAAGCACCCACCGAGGGTTATGGAGAAGCTATCATTGCTCTGGCATGTTAGGATTTAGAAAATCCGGTAGTTAAAGAGTCGGTCACCTCAATTATATGTAATCGTTATAAAGCTCGTAGTCGTAGTCATTTAGTGTTAGTAAGTAGTTTGTTAAGTAACACCATGGAGGACGGACGGGTCTTTACCCACTGTATGCCTGATCCACAACCCGAAGGAGGGTGTCTAAGCTTGTAACTATAAATACCCTGTGCCTAGCAAGGCAAAGGGTTGGAGCTTTTCAATATCATTTTTCTTTGTCTCACTAAAGTTCCCAAATTTCTTCCACTTTCTCTCTCTAAAACTCATTCTATACGCCTCATATTATTGTGTGTTTATGTGTTTATGAAAACCAATATCTAACAATTGGTATCAGAGAGTCATGGTTTGATCACTCATCTTTCATGTTCTTGGATTTCTAGTGGTTTTCATAAGGTTTTTGGGTTTGAATGAGTTTAGAGTAGTTTGAATCATTTGGATCATTTCTTGTGATAAAGTTTTGATTTTGATAGTACTTTTGTGTTTAGAATCATTATAAGTGTTTAGGTTTTGGTTTGAAAGGCGTGAATCATCGTGGTTGGGTTGTTTTTGGATTGAAAAGTGGCGTTTGTTGAATAATTCATGGATGCGATTTGTGTCTCGTAAAGTGATTCTTCTATGCGATTTGTCCCAGTTTCTATGCAACTTGTCTCATTAACAATTGCTTATTGAAGCGATTTGTCACTTATTTTATGCGATTTTTCAGTTTCTGTGAAGCGATTTGTCTATTATGCGATTTGTCTATTGAGACAAAATGACAAGAAAGGATGAAGTAGTGAAAGTAGTAGGTGTACTTGTGTACTATGCGATTTGTCAGCTAATGCGATTTGTCTAGGGTGCGATTTGTCTGCTAAGCGATTTGATAATCAAGGTGCGATTTGTCTAGGGTGCGATTTGTCTTGGGTGCGATTTGTCAAGGGTGCGATTTCTCAAGTGTGCGATTTGTGGTATGCGTTTGAGAACTCGCGGTTTGACAAAAGTGCCGCTTGACCATTTCATCGCATGCTTTGTTGACTTTTCCGACAAAACTTCAAACGGCCATAACTTTTGAACCGTAAATCGCTTTCTGCTTCTACCCATCAAAACGACCGTGAGAACGAGGAGAATGGCACACGAACAACCTTCGAGGCCTAAATCAACTCCGAATAGAAGTTATTGAGGTTTTAAGTTTTAGACCTAAATTTCTCTTTAAAATCGCAACCACTCCAAATCTCAACTAAACAACATCTCGGCTAATCCTACAAACAATCATAAGTCCTAACACATAATTGTCTATCATTGTGTCGATCCATCACCATCTTAATCGCTCTATTGGTCATTGCTTAACGGTTTCTTCTTGATTTTGTAAAATCATGAAAAATTCTATTTCTTGGTTTAAATCATAGATTTGTAAAATACCGCACGCCAACATCATGCCTAACGATTCGATTCAAATTGTATCTAAGATACTCAGATTATACGATGTGATCAATGAACAAGATACCCAACAATGTACAATGTATCATCGTGTTTGAGTCGGATAATGCTAAATGGATTCTTGTTGCTCATGTTCACAAGAGAGAGGTGCACCACCACAACTGTGCAAGCTAATGCAAAGGAACGCCCATGGAAGCTTCGGATGTACCCAAGATAGAGATGCACCAATGATAACTCGTGTAACGTTAATGCAGAGGAAAGTCGCATGGAAGTTCCCACTGCATCTAGTTGTGCATCTTCTACTCAAAATGATGATTATGAGTTGCACGAGTACTGCATTTATCCTCGATGATTCCTTACCACCGAGCTTAACATATATAAGGATCACGCTGCCATCTATGAACAAAGTGCTAAATTTGAGCTGACCTCACGTGAGCAGGAGATGGATACCCAAATGCGTACACTTATAAGAAAATGTAATTTTAGGGAAGAAATATTAAAACAAGAGTTAAATTCCTTACAAGAAAAACTTATTAAAACTGCTAAGTAAAAACAAGAAAATGTAAAAGTGCTTAAGCAGGAATTCAATGTTAAGGAATCAAAACTTTTAAATGAATTTTCCAACCTGAAAACTTTGAAGAACAAACTTGAAAACAAGTTGTACGTACAAGGAACACCTTCTTGATCGCTTCACATGGTCACTAAGCATAGAGTTTTAAGCGATAAGCATAGTATTGCCCTTGTAGAGGAAACCCAATCCGAGTATGGTAAAATAGCAAAGGTGCTCAAAAGTAGTCTATGATGGAAATGAGATTCTTAAGCCTAGACAAACGCCATCATGTATAGAGTGCATCAAGAGGATGGAGAATTAGAAGATGCCTCTAGGAGAAAATGGAAAAGAAATTAAAAGATCCTTGGTGTATAGAGTATAATATAACGCTTAAATCCCATGATTACACTAAGGAAAATTGGATTGCCTTGAACAAGTTTAGACCTCAAACTCAATTAACCCCTGAACAAGTGTTTTGGAAGAAAGATATTGATAAAACGAAAGCTGGTGAACTTGTTGAAAAGAATCTTCCCCTTAGGAAATTGCCTCCAGCTACTGTGTATCCTCCCAATACACCAATGCATTTAGTACCTAGAACTCTTCCAACTCAAAGCAAGACCTTAATCAGCCTATATGTAGTTTACCAACTATTCGTTGATTTTGAGAAAAAGTGTAAGAAGAGAATCACACCTCACGGGATAATCAAGGGAAAGGGTTTTGAGCAAACTAAAGAATGTTATTTAAGTGAGGTCATGCCTTTCTTTAAACAACTAAAAGAACAATTTGAGAGTCTTCAAAAGGGCATAGATATGTAGATTAAAGAAATGAAAAGGTGTTTAATGAAATGGAAAACGAGGTAAGAATAAATGAATGTGAGCTTAAGAGCAATGAGATTGAGAGGAAGAACCTTCACATCTTTAACGATAAATTGATTTCTAGATGTATTGCTCAAGATGTGTTCTATATCACATAAATTATTCCATTATCGCTTCTCAATTTCATGAATTGTCAATTGCATTGAAAGTCTCACAGATCATGTCATTGAGCTTGAGACCAAAAATTCAAAATTGCATGATAAAATCGAAAAGACGATCATGATAACATGGTCAAGCATTTTATAAATTGGAAGTTGAATATCTTGGTTTACAATTAAAATATCAACATCCGAAGAAAATGTTAAAACCTCAAATGCCAAGACATCTTCGGATGCTCCCGAGTTTGATGCGCTTTTGAAATCAACAAACGTGATGAACCGATCCGAGCTCATTGTAACACGATCAAAAGGTTGAAAGCCCAAATTTACCAACTGAAGGGTGAAAAGAATGAAGTGACTGGCTCCCATATGCCTCCGCCTTTAGATTCTCAAAATTTCCAACTTCAAAACAAAATTGATAAACTGCAAAACGAAAATGAATGTTTTCAAGCTGAAATTTCAAATGTTAATGCTCAGAACAAAGAGTTATGTGATTCACTCAAGGTTAATCATAATAATAGTGAAAAGGTAACTTCTTTGCTTAACGAAATTGAGAATCTGAAGCGTAAGGTAAAAGGGAAAATGCCAATCACTAGTGGTGAAAATGTTACACCAAAGGTGCCTACTTTTTCTAAATATGTTGTAACTGTGAAATATATTCCCCCTCATCTTAGAAACAATGAATTTGCATATCAAACATATCTTTCGTACCTCAAGGATAGTCTAGAGTGCCTCCGTGAGATTGTTGAAGATGATAAGATAGAGAAACCACTTGATAATACTGTTGGGCATGCATGCTTATATGCCAAACGATCTCAGGAACTCTTAGAATATGTGATTGCAACATGTCCTAAATCAAGAACTCTTATATGCCAAACGATCTCAGGAATGCTTATATGCCATGTTCTATGCCTACAACAAGCATGTGACCTTTGATGTGCCTCGAAAGCCTCGGAACCCAAAGACTTCTAGACCGTAAAATCAAATGGCAAGAAACAAACTAAGGCTCCCATCATCACTCCTCTGAGATGTTAAAATTGACACTAAAGTTAGCGGATCAAAACCTAGAACAATGCAAGAAGGATAGGATTTCGCAAACTAAAAGTGATCATGAAAAGGAAGTGAAAGAACACCATATGGACAATAAGTTTGACTTGAACAAAAGAATCGTGTTTGTTCTAGTATTAGCTCTAAGCTTACTAAAATTAATTCAAGTCTTATGATGTCTCGCAAAACATGTAAAGAATGTCTATTTTCCTAATCATGATAAATGTGGTATGGTATTTTGAGGTTTAAGAATCATAACCCGCTTAAGAAAGTTTGGAAAGCTTAAAGCAGACAGCAATCTTGAAACCTGCAGGAAGGTTTTACCAATATAGGATTTCAGCGAAAGCCCACAGGTCAAATATTCACGCATAGCAAACCTTGCTCCTTAACTAGATCCACTATGCCTAGAGTAGTGCATGTTAAGGTTTGGAAGCCAACTAGTAGAATAATCCCATTAGGCACACAATGCTCTTTAACTAAGTCTGATGATTCTACTTGTTTAGCTTCTAGTGATAATGCCATTGCAACTAGGGTTTCTGCTGATTCAAAGATTGTTTGCGCTAACCAAAAGGAACCCATTTTCACATGGGGATCCAATGTTTTCTAATTTCCACCTTTGTCTGTGTTCCAATGGAGGTCGTACAAATCATCCGTTGGTACTTGGATTAAGGCTGCTATAAACAGATGAGGGGAAATGACTATGAAGTTTGAACACAACAGTTTAAACCTCGTACTCTAAAGAAAATAAATGTGTACGCTTCAGTGCGCTTTATCTTCAGAAGAAGAGAAATCTTCATGTTTATGACCATTCTCATCTACATTCTCCATCAACAAGCTTCATGTTTTTTTAAATGCTCATTCAATCATCAAGTGGGTCTACATTCATTGGTGTATATTCTTATTCACTTGTTTAAATCAAAAATGGCAACTTATGATGCAATTTTTGAGGGGGAGAAGAGTGCATATTCTACATATTGATGGATGCTTGATAATGGTCATACAACTTTCCTCAAATGCCTAATGTTTCACTTACTAAGGCTAACTGGGAATTATTGTTTGGGATTCATTGTCTAAATATATGTTTGATGAGTACTTCCAACTTCCTACGAATGATGATCATCTAGTTCCCGAAAATCTGCTCCTGCCTCCTGCTGATTCAACTGTACACCTTCTAAGAAGTACAACTCAAACTACTCAAGAAACCCAATCTCCGGTTAGTCCTTACATGCTGATAATGACTATCACAATATTGTAGTTGCACTCATGAATAATGATCCGCTCTTTGGTATTCCTTTGCCAAATCTTCACGGATTATTGTTCCTTCCAATGTGCACTATGTAAATCAACCACATGAGCATTAAGGAAAATGACCTCCTCATCCGCTTGAAGAGATTATTGATGAATCTTCCAGATCAGTCTCTACACGCCTTCATCTACCCACTCAAGCAATTTTTTTGTTACCATTATGCTCTCATATCCTCAACTGAACCTAATACTCACAAAGAAGCATTGACTGAATCCTGCTAGATTGCAGCTATGCAAGAAAAGATCAACGAGCTTAAATACTTGAAGTTCGGGAGCTCGTTCCTCATCTACATCACGCTACGATCATCACGATAAAGTGGACACTTAACATCAAACTTCATGATCTGGGAGGAAGGTTGAAAAACAAGGCTAATTTGGTAGCATGAGGATACCTTTAGGAAGAAGACATCGATGTTGAGGAATCATTTGCTCCAGTTCATTTAGTGGATCAACGTACATCAGATCATATGTATATTCACATGTTGGGCATTTGATATAAATTGATCACTTCAGAGTTAATCGTTAATCACTTATTTGAATTTGAAGTTGAATTTCACAAAGGAGTGTTCTTATTTTGTCTTGAAGTCGGGGTAGGTTGGTTGCATGATTTTCAATGATATCTTGCTCGTGCTTAAGAGTTAAGTTGAAAACATCGGTTATCTAGTTACCAGTAGTCAGGATGGAAGTTTGTAGACATGGTTAACTATCACTAAAAGGAGTTACATTTCAGTACTCAGTGTTACACGTATTGGACGTTGTGGATAATCTCAAGAGGTGTTAATGTCTCCTACTTTCATTGGGTATTGAGTACTTAGAGATTTTCATGATGCATGAATTCTCTACACCGTTCTTCCAACATTAGTGCAAGCATAAGTCATAACTGCGGGAAAGATAGTCAGGGAGAGTTTCTGTAGCAGTTGATTCTCACATGATTCATTTGAGATATTTGAGTTCTTCTCACAAGATTTCGAGTTTATGGATATTTTATGTTTTGCTGATTCTGAGGTTTCAAAACCAGCAAGGGGGAATGAGACATACATCTAAACGCTAAACGAGTACACGTGGTGAACTTTATGATTGTTTATATTCCGGGAAGACAAATGTCGTAACCGCAGAGAAACTCAGTGTTTAACTCGTGGCTTCATGTGTATTATTCCAAATATTTGGGGGAAGGATATATTATTCCAAATATTTGGGGGAAGGATATATTATTCCAACTATTTGGGGGAAGGATGTATTATTCCAACTATTTGGGGGAAGTGGTCTCTGGATACTTTTGGTATGTGTTACTTCAATGTTCAGTTGGAAGAAATGTGAGAAGAATATTTGGAACGTGAGATGATAGTTCTTATCACCATCTTCTATATGGTTTATGATAAAGTGCTTCCTGTTATTGCTTCATGTACACAATGTAATGATAATTTCGATGAGATCGCAACCATCAGGGGAGAGATATGTGTATATCAGGGACACGCAGCATGTTCACATGATCGAGCTTAATCAGAAATTCCAGAGTTGACATCAAACATGATCGAGCTTATTTAGATATTCTGAAGCTTACATCCGCAGAAATAATCAGTGACTCAACATCTATGTAGTTAATCTCGGCGAGATCTCGCCGATATCTCGTCGGTATCTCGGATCTCGGCCCTAGAAATAATCTCGGTTCAAAATATCGGCCCCAAATCTCGGATCCGATATTCTCGGCGAGATTGGTGAGATTTTGCCGATATTTTGCCGATATTGGCTCCAAATATCGGCATGATTTCCGAGATTTTGCGAGTTGTAACTGTATGACTTTTTTTCTTTCTTCTTTTCTTGTCTTCTTGGCTTTATTAATTGTTGATAAGATTTCTGAGATCTTCGTGGGTTTGTGGATACCGAAGGAGGTTATGTATTCGTGTTGAATGAGCAAGAGAGTTGTGTTTTATCAAGAAAATGATGTGTGGTTGCAGATAAGTGAGGAGCATTTTTTGTTTTGGCTGCTATCTTAATTGATGTATGGTTGCAGATAAGAGAGTTGTGTTTTATAAAGAAAATGATGTGTGGCTGAAAATGAAAAGAGATTTAGGGTTTGAGGAATAATAAGAAGTATTTAGGGTTTGTTGTTGGGCTGCTATCTTAATTGATTATTTTGGCCCAATTAATTAAGTTGACAAATGGGCCAACTAGTATTAAATATTACTGTTCTTGATGTATTACTTATAAAAAGATACAGTTTATTTTATTACACAATGTAATTTTTACAATATTTGCAATAAATATATAATTACAAATATAACTACTAGTTATATTCTAGATAATATAAAAACCGATATCTCACCGCGATAACCGCTATTTCAAATCTCGGTCCTTGAACGATATTTAATTTTGGACTGAGATAACTACATAGCTCAACATGTTACTTGGATGTCATTATCTCTACTCTTGCTGGGTACTTGTGTACATTATGGGCTGAGTGGTTATATGGAAGATAACTGGAATGCACTTGGTAAAATGAAGATGTTGATGTATTGTTCCATTGAATAGACAACTGGTCAATCTCGAAGAGTAATGTGTACATTGGGCACGCACAACAGGTTCATGTGATCGGACTTAATCAGTTATTCCGGATTCTATAACCACTGAGACGATCAATGTTTCAACTTGTTACTTCGGTGTTCTCGTGTTCTTCGGGGTGCTGAGCTTCATTCAATGAGACCGTTTTTCTTCATTTCTACTTCTTGGGGAAATGGTCTTTATTCTTCGTTTTTCGATATGGGGGGAAGCTACCAAAGATTCACATTTAGAAGGTTCATGTTCAGACGATTTTCTTAGAAGCCTCGAATACTTTGGTGGTGAAAGTTTAAGAGATGTTGATTCCTTTCTTCTACAACGTGCTGAACGATATCCTTATCTCGGTACTCATCTCATCATCCTCTTAAACTAAATTATCTTCTTTGTATATATTTTATCAAAAAAGCAAAATACAAAATAAAACCAATAAAAAGAAAATAGAAACTTATAAAATTTCAAAACCCATAAAAAAATCTAAAAATTTTGAAAAAGCACAAAAATATTATTTTTTATATCATGTCATCTGGTTTTGATAACATCTACAGACTTTGAATTGTCATTCAATAATGACACGGATCTTTAGATGAAGTTCGAACAGATGTAATAAATTTTTTTTAACTTGATTAAAAAAAAGAAAAAAAATGGAGAAAAATGATGGTTTATTGTCATTTCAGGTAGTAACCTATTTTAAAAGAAAGAACAGAGCCATGCATAATCTAATTTTTGAAACCTCATGCTCTGATTCTAAAAATAAATATTTGTCGCCAAAAAGACAAATGTTTCCTTCACAAATATTTTTCATTCTAAATATTCTTCTGAAAAATATTTGTCATCTAATGAAAACAAAATTGCTTTGAAAATAACTCGGACTATATTTTTGAAAATCATCTGGACTTATCATTTGTCAAAATCTCTAACACTCAATCAACAACTTATGTCATTGATTGAGGGGGAGAATGATTTCAATCAAATCAAAATGTTATTTTTCAAACAATTGGCACAAAATCGAGCAAGGTCTAATTTTGGATAATCAAAAGAACAATGTTTTGTACTATTGGATCCAGAACAAGGCTAATGTTGTGTTTTCATAAGATACTTAAGCATGTTTAATCATTGGAGTTCAAAGTCTCAGAATTTGATCCTTATCAATTAAATGTTTTAAAAGCAAGTCACAATTCTCCTCAAAAGCTTTCAAAAACAATTTAAATCAATAGAGATCACAAATCTCAAAGGATTTGAAAATTGTGATCGGGGGAGAATTTGTGATTTAAATTAGATATAAACTGATAATTCAATAAGTGGTTTAATAAATATAATAACAAGCACTCCTCCCTACATGTGTCAAACGATTTCAAATTTTCCATGCACATGTTAAGGAGGATCATCTATCTCAAACCAAAAAGGATTGAAACGTGATTGATTTGTCTCTAAGTGCAGGTTCTCTCTAATATGTGCAAAACACTTTCAAATCTCGATGCACATATTGAGGGGGAGCAATCATAAGAAAACCTCATCCTTCCCAAAATTGTTTTATCCAAAGTAGTTAAAATACTAGATTTGATCGAGAAGTGATGATGATCATTTTAGAAAATGTTAATCAAAGATTGGATCTTTAATTCTTAATCTAAGATTTCAAAGTCCTCTTGCCTCCATGTGCTAAAAAATTCTCTAATTGAAGCACATGTTGAGGGGGAGCATTTCTAAAATATCAAAAACAATTAAGGTAAAAAACACTTTGATTCTATATCACAAGTACCTTGATTGATTTTCAAATGATTTTCAATTGGTTTCGAGGCGGAATGAACAATACCAAAAGACCTACCAATTTATTTTATGCATGGAGATATAAGGATGGTTAGGTTAGGTACTCGTTCCCACGATCCCGCCAGAGCCGGAGGGATCTACCCAGGGACAATCCACTAGATAGTGTAGAAGTCCTTAGGTATGATGAAAAAAAGGAGAAAATGAGAATACGGGAAGAGTACGGACTGGGAAAGAGCTAGAACTGGAATAAACCCAACAAGGTTCTAGTAATGAAGTCTCGGTGAAAAATAATTAAATGAGAAAGGGGTGAAAAGAAATAGCCCTCCATTTATTCAACCTTAGGGCGTAAACCGGTTCAATTCATATGCTACTGGTGGTTACTAAGGTAACACGGTATTGAAGACAAGACGTCATGGACCCAGTGATGCCGTTGACTAAACTTCCCAAGCCACTCAAGTTCCTCTTAAAAGGGCTTGTTTCATTCTCACGGGAACCTACATAATCTATCGACTTTCTCTTAGAGATTGTTGATATTGAAGAAGGAGACCCTCTCCCTAGTCTCCGGCATAGGAAACCAAAAGTGCACTATTGATTCTAGAGCCAAGAGATCATCAATAAATCTCAATTAGGACATACTATCCTTGAAGAGTTGTTGTTTCACACAATGTGGAAAGTAAGAATATATTTAAGAGTCCTACGCATTATCCTTGTGGTATTGCCATAACATCCAAGTGATATGTAAAGTATTCAGATGAAGATGGAAATCCTTCTAGAGCCAACATCTAACAAGCTCTTGGTGGGTGACATGTGAGATCTTTCATAAGATCAAGCTTGTGACAACCGGATAGAATGATGGGCGATTCAATCTGAATCAACCTTGGTCCGTGAATGGATTGACGAATACCTTTGAAAACAAGTCGTTGTGCTTAAAATTCTTTTCTATAGCACATCAATCGTGTATTAATGTTTCAAAATTAAAATGGTATTTATGATTGAGAATTGATTTTCCAATAAAACCTTCGCTGTATTGAAAAACCCTTTATATTAAGCAATATACGATTGTTTTCAAATCATTTTCATCAATCGCATGAATCTCAATTACCGGGTTCACTCACTCGTGTTGTCTTCTTTGAGACGTTCCGGTTTGAGAACGGCTAGAGCAAATATGAAACCCCGTCAAGGAGATTCTTGAATTATACCGATCACAGCAAGATTTGTAATCGATCAACGGGAACCGTGTGGTCAGGCACCTCAATTCAACGAAAGTGATCAAAGACACTTTTGTGCGCTTTGTTGTTAACTGTTGTATGCAGGGAAACCCGACGGTTGAAGCTGATCAAAATTAAGGATTCATTCCATTGCTGCATGCTCACACATCACATTTACCTCTAAAGAAATCATGATAAATGCATGTCTTCATCAACTTGCTCAGATATTTTCAATCCATGCTTCTGCTACGCTGCTGGAAATATTATGAATCAACAAAAGCTTCTGCTACTCTGATGAGAAGATATCATAATCTAAAATGTGAGCATGACGGTCCGAAAGTCACAACTTCATATTATGGCGATACACCAAAAGGATGAGTCAGAGATTTGTCAGAATGATGATCTCAAACCGGCTCAAACTCACCACCACGTGGATCGCTTAAAGACCTCCACTTGAAAGAACTAAACATACGAACATGAAGTATCAAAGACTACGCCACTACTGAGCAAAGAACTTAAACAAGAATCCAAGAACATCCAAAATATAATATATGTTTGTAATCAATGTAATTTGACGTGCCCTCCCTTAGGGGGAGATTGTTAGGATTTAGAAAAGCCGGTAGTTAAAGAGTCGGTCACCTCAAGTATATGTAATCGTTAGAAAACTCGTATTCGTAGTCATTTAGTGTTAGTAAGTACTTTGTTAAGTAACATCGTGGAGGACGGACGGGTCTTTACCCACTGTATGCCTGATTCACAGCCCGAAGGAGGGCGTCTAAGCTTGTAACTATAAATACCCTTTGCCTAGCAAGGAAAAGGGTTGGAGCTTTCAATATCATTTTTCTTTGTCTCACTAAAGTTCCCAAATCTCTTTCACTTTTCTCTCTAAAACTCATTCTATACGCCTCATATTATTGTGTGTTTATGTGTTTATGAAACCAATATCTAACATGGCAATCAAGTTTATAACTTTGAGCTTAAACATGGATTGTTAAACCTAATATCCTCAAGTCAATTTTATGGATTTGAGAGGGACGACGCTCATTCCCACACTCGAAGGTTTAACAAGCTCAAATCTACAATCAAATATCAAAATGTACCTCAAGAAGCAATCAAACTAATTCTTTTTCCCTTTTCTCTCGAGGGGGCCGCCCGGACTTGGCTCGAAAAACAACCCCCTCGTTCGATCACAACATGGGAAGATTTAGCATCGAAGTTTGTTAATGAATTCTTTCCCCCATCTAAAACAACGAGCCTTAAAGTTGAAATTACAAAGTTTACTCAAAAATTTGATGAATCATTTAGTGAAGCTTGGGACCGTTTTAAAGATTTACTTCATAAATGTCCTCACCATGGTTTTTTCGAGTTACATCAAATTGATACATTTTACAATGGCTTAAACGAAACTGATCAAGACTCTCTCAATGCTGCCACCGGTGGTAAAATCTTGACTCAATCTTCGAAAGATGCGTTGTCTATCATTGAGAACAAGTCTAAGGTCCGCACTTCATGAAGAAAACCGGTTGCTTCCCGAGTGAGTGCTTCACCTTCTTCCTCTTTAGAAAATGTCTCTAGCATGGATGCTAAGATTGACAAGCTCACCGATGCTATCCAAGCATTGGTTCTTTCTCAAAAGAAACTTTCTACCCCACCCACTCCTCCACCCACTCAAGCCAAAGCGGTGGAAGCTACTTGTACCACTTGTGGTGGGCCTCATGCTTACTACAATTGTACCGCCACCGATGGTAGTCCTTTTGAAGAAAATGTCATAGCCGGGTCTTATAACCAAGGAGGTAACCAATACCATCCTCAAGTTGACCCGAACTATCGAGCTAACAATCAAGTAGGACCACCCGGATTTTCTCAACCTAACAACCAAAATAGGTTTAACCAAAATTACGGAAGAGTGCAAAATGTTCAATACCAATTTCAAGCCCCGATCAACCAATACCAGAGCCAAGGGGTCAATTTCAATCAAGGGTATCAAGCTCCCAATTATCAAGCCCCGATTGTTCCCTCAAATGAACTTGCTAATTACATTAAGTCAAATGATTCTACCATTAGGGGATTGCAAAGCCAAATTACGACTTTGAAAAATGATTTTCAAACCTCAATGTCTAAACAAAGTAATGAGCTTAAATATGAACATTGGACAACTAACAATAAAATTGATCAATATCAAAACAAAATTGAGAACATGTTTAATATTCTTATGTGTCAAATGAATCAAGCTTCAACTTCGAGATCCATTCGGGCTAATACCTTTCCAAACCAGAAGGGAGAGTTGAATGCCATCGCCACTCGAAGTGGTATATCAGATGATGGACCCTCGATTCCTACTCCCTCTCCGATGAGGGAAGTGGCACGAGAAACCGGAGGTGACCAAGGACAAAGTGCATTCTTCAAGCCCACAAAGTACCGCACCCGTCCAACCTCCGGTGGTCCAAACTTCAATTCCGGAACCCGATGTTCCAAAGACCAATCCTAAGCCTTCAATTCCATATCCTTCAAGGCTTAATGATCAAAAGCTCCGTGGGAAGGCTAATCATCAAATGGAGAAGTTCATTCAAATCTTTCAAGATTTGCACTTTAAGATTAGTTTCGCGGATGCTCTTCTTTTGATGCCCAAGTTTGTTCCGAAAATCAAGAGTTTATTGAGTAACAAAGAAAAACTTTATAAATTGGCAAAAACTTCTTTGAATGAGCATTTCTCGACGGTCATCCTTAAGAAACTTCTCGAGAAGTTAGGAGACCCCGGCAAGTTCCTCATTCCATGTGACTTTCAAGGAATAGTTCAATGCTCCCCTTTGACCGATCTTGGCGCGAGTATTAACTTAATGTCACTTTCAATATATAACAAGCTTTCATTGCCCGTACTTACCCCTACGTGTATGAACCTCGAGCTTGCCAACCGTTCTACAACTGTTCCATCGGTATATCCGAGGATGTCTTCGTCAAAGTAGGGAAGTTCCATTTCCCTTCCGACTTTGTTGTCGTAAATTTCGATGCTGATCCTAGAGTACCCCTCATTCTTGGGAGGTGTTTCTTGAGGACGGGTCGTGCATTGATTGATGTTTAGGAAGGGGACATTACTTTACGCGTGAACAAAGAAGCTGTAACGTTCAATATCAATCAAACGTCGAGATACTCCTCCAACTATTACGATACTTCCGTCAACAAGATTGATGTCATTGATGTTGTTACGGAGGAGTATGCTCAAGAAATTCTTGGATTATCTCCGAGTGGAAATCCCACTCCGGTTTCTAAACCTATCATCGCTCTCTCTTCCCCTTCCCTCACTCCGTTTGAGGGAAATGACTTCATCTTGGAAGAGATTGAAGCTTGTTTATCTTGTGATACAATTCTGCCAGGAATTGATGATGGTGTATTTAACTCGGAGGGAGACATTATTCTCCTCGAGAATTTGCTTAATGATGATCCCTCATCACTCCCTCTAAAAGAACTTCATATTGAGGAAACTAAAAACATTGAAAATTCTAATGATCCTACGGAGGTCGAACTCAAGGACTTACTACCTCATCTTGAATATGCATTTTTGGAGGGTGATGATATATTACCCATCATCATTGCTAAATATTTGAGTGAGGAGGAAAAAGCCGCTCTTATAGAGGTTTTAAAGTCACACAAGCGAGCCATCGCTTCGAAACTTTCTGACATTAAGGGTATTAACCCGGAATTTTGTACACTCAAGATTTTAATGAAGGACGTTTAAGCCGACGGTTCAAAATCAAAGAAGGGTGAATCCTAAAATCCACGAAGTTATCAAAAATGAAGTTCTCAAACTTCTTGATGCCAGATTGATTTACCCTATCTCGGATAATCCTTGGGTGAGCCCCGTGCATTGTGTGCCCAAAAAGGGTGGCATTACCGTAGTTGAATATGATAAAAACGAGTTGATTCCTACTCGATTGGTTACGGGATGGCGTGTTTGTAGTGACTACCAAAATTTAAATGATGACACCCGCAAATACCACTTTCCTTTACCATTCATGGATCAAATGCTCGAGAGATTAGCGGAAGACGAATACTATTGTTTTCTCAATGGTTTCTCGGGTTACTTCCAAATTCCCATCGACCCTCAAGACCAAGAGAAGACCACTTTAACGTACCCTTATGGAACATTTTCTTACTGACGCATTCCTTTTGGATTATGTAATACTCCTGGTACGTTCCAAAGGTGTATGATGGCCATTTTTCATGACATGATCGAGAAAACTATGGAGGTCTTTATGGACGATTTTTTGGTTTTCGGGGATTCTTTCAAAACATGTCTCCCATTTCGACAAGATGCTTAAACGTTGTAAAGATACTAATCTTTGTCTAAATTGGGAGAAAAGTCATTTCATGTTAAAATAGGCATTGTCCACCGCCGATGACCCGTCTCCTTGAGAAAGATACTCGCTTATCTTTTCTAAAGAGTGCATTGAAGCTTTTCAAACTTGAAGAAAAAAATTATCAAGCACCAATACTAGTTGCCTCAATTGGGACCTACCTTTTGAGCTCATGTGCGATGCTAGCGACTTTGCTTTAGGTGCGGTCTTGGGGTAACAAAAAGCAAAACATTTTTAGCCTATACACTATGCTAGAAAAACTATAACCGAGGCTCAAGCACATTACACTATGACGGAAAAAGAATTATTAGCCGTGGTGTATGCTTTCTAGAAATTCCGACCATACTTAATCTTATCTAAAAGCATAGTGTATACGGATCACTCGGCCCTCAAATATCTTTTTGCAAAACAAGATGCAAAGTCGAGATTGCTCTAGTGGGTTCTTCTCGTTCAAGAATTTGATATCATCATCCGTGATAAAAAAGGAGCCGAGAACCTCGCGGCTGATCATTTATCCCGATTAGAGAATCCTCACCAAAGTGTGCTCGAGAAAAAGGAAATAAATGAAACATTTCCTCTCGAGACACTTAACATGGTATATTTTCGTGGTGACTCAAGTACCCCATGGTTTTCCGATTATGCAAACTACCATGCAGAGAACCTCGTTGTTAAAGGGATGTCGTCCCAACAAAAAAACAAATTTTTCAAAGACGTTCAGAATTACTTTCGGGACGACCCCTTCTAGTTTTAAGTATGTGCGGATCAAGTCATTCGGCGGTGTGTTCATGGCCAAGAAGCCATTGATATTCTCAAAGCTTGCCACAGTGGACCCACGGGGGGACATCATGGCCCGAACTACACCGCCAAAAAGGTGTTTGACTCCAGTTTCTATTGGCCCACAATCTATCGTGATGCCCATGACTTAGTCAAATCATGTGACTCTTGTCAACGTCACGGCAAAATCACGCAAAAGGATGAAATGCCACAAAATGCCATCCAAGTGTGCGAGATCTTTGACATGGGGCATCGACTTTATGGGGCCGTTCGCTTGCTTCACGAGGAACAAGTATATACTGGGTCGATTACTTGTCTAAATTGGTTGAAGCGAAAAGCGCTCCCACCAACGACGCCCAGTAGTTGTGTGAGTTTTAAAATCTCTCTTTGCTTGTTTTGAACTCCCGTGCCATCACTAGTGATCGCGATGCGCACTTTTGCAATGACCAATTTTCAAAGGTCATGCTTGAGTACTGTGTCACTCACCGCCTTGCTACTGCTGTATGACCCACAAACTAGTGGTCAAGTGGAAGTCTCAAACCGTAGTTTAAAAAGAATCTTGGAAAGGACCGTAGGAGAAAACCGTGCCTCTTTGGTCGGACAAATTAGATGATGCACTTTGGGCCTTTCGTACCGCTTACAAAACACCCGTCTGGTGTACTCCTTACAAGCTTGTATACGGAAAGGCATGTCATCTACCAATCGATCTCGAGCACAAAGCCTATTGGGCCTTGAAACATGCAAACTTTGATCTCAAGTTCGCGGGTGAACACCAGAAAGTTCAACTCAATGAATTAAATGAACTTTGTAGGATCGTTATTAATTTTGATCATGTGATTCGGGAGGTCGGGGATTATGGAAGAACAAGCTAGCCATAGTTAGAGAGAGAAAGAGTGGAGAGGGAAGTTTCTAGTGAGAGAAAAACACTATGTGTGTGTTTATTATAATGAAATAGCCAACCCTTCCCTTAGAGGGAAGGGGTATTTATACAACTTACTATACGCCCCTTATGGGTTGTAGATCGTGCATACAAATGGGTAAAGACCATCTGCGTCTACGGTGTTACTTTAGACTAACTAATAACTAATAAATAACGTTATTTCTACGAGCTAACATATGCTAGACTATAGTTGGAGCTGAACAAAACTTCAACATGTATTTTCTAAATCCTAACAATCTCCCTAATGGAGGTCAACCCATGAATTACATTTTGTATCCTATCATTCAATCGTAAACTTCATGCTTGAGCTCGTGAGACTTTAATTCTTCAATATCCGCAATCTTTGTGCTTTAGTAGTGGTTCTTTAAAGTTCGTGATACTTTGTACTTTCAAGGAGGTCTTTGAATGTTCCGTGACTTGGTGATCTTTGAGCTATCTTTGAGATCATCACCACATCAAATCTCGGATCATCCTTTGAAGTATCGCCTTCATGTGATGTTGTTACTTTTGGACCGACATGCTCACACTTTACGGATCATGACATCTTGCATCGTAGTTGCGGAAGCATTGTTGTACGCTTTGATTGTCATGATTTTCTTCAATTATGAGTGTGTGTTGTGAGCATGCGGTTATGAATTGACTTCTCAATATCGATCACCGTGAATCACAAATGTTCTTGCAAACAACGATTAGCAATAAAACACACGAAAGTGTCTTTTTTCACTTTCGTTGAATAGGGTTGCAAGAACCTCGGTTCCCCATTGATCAGTAAAAATTAATACACAGTCGATGTGCTAGAGAAAAGAATTGTAGCGCACATCAAAAGGTTTTTCAAAAGTATTCGTCAATCCATTTCCTGGACAAAGGTTGATTCAAGAGTGAATCGCCCCATCGTTTCTATCCAGTTGTCACAAGTTTGATTCTTGAAGAATCTCACATGTCACCCACCAAGAGCTTGTTTGATGTTGGCTCTAGAAAGATTTCCATCTTCATAATGAATATTTAACATATCACTCGGATGTTCTGGCAATACCACAAGGATAATGCATAGGACAAAAAACCATTTTTGAGAAAGTCTTTTAAATAGTATGAAAAGCCATTTTGAGAAAAGTCCTTTTATGTAGTACGAAAAACACTTTTCGTAAAGTCTTTAAATAGTATGAAAAGCCATTTTGAGAAATCTGCTCGAAAATGTCTAGTCAACTCATCTTGTTACAAGTCCCGCATAAAAGTTAAAAAAAAAATTTTTTCCCCCCTTTTTTTTAAAAAACCCAATTTTTAAAAAAACCCCCCAAAACCCCGGCCAAAAAAAATTTCTTTTTTAAAAAAAAAAAAAAGGGAAAAAAAGGGGGGGGGGGAAAAATTTTTTTGGGGCCCCAAACAATTAAAAAACCAAAGGGAAAATTCCCGGGGAAGAAAATTAAAAAAAAAATTTTAAAAAAAAGGGGGGTTTGGGGTTAAAAAAAAAAAAAAAAAAAAATTTTTTTTTTTTTAAATTTTGGTTTTTTAAAATTAATTCCCAAAAAATTTAAAAAAAATTTTTTTTAAAAAAAAACCCCCCCTTTTAAACCCCAAAAAAAAAAAAAAATTTAACCAAAAAAAAAACCCTTTTTTTAAAAAAAAATTTAAAATTTTAAAAAAAGGAAAAAGGGAATTCACCCTTTGGGTTTTAAAAAAAAGGGGGGGAAAAAAAAAATTTTTAAAGGGAAAAAAAAAAACCCAAAAATTTTTTAAAAATTTCCCTTAAAAAAAAAAGGGAAAAAAAGAAAAATTTTTGGAAAAAATTTAAAAAAAAAAATTTGGGGGAAAAAATTGGGGAAAAAATTTCCCAAAAAAAAATTGGGAAAAAAAATTTTTTTTTAAAAAAAATTTTTTTAAATTTTTTTTAAATTTTCCCCTCAATTTAAAAATTTTAATTAAAATTTTAAAAAGGGGGGGGAAAAAAATTAAAATTTAAAAAAGAAAAACCCCTTTAAAAGGGTTTTTTAAAAAAAAATTTTTTTAAAATTTTTTTAAAATTAAAATTTAAAACCCCCAAAAAAAAACCCCCCAAAAAATTTCCCCCCCCGGGAAAAATGGGTTAAAAAAAAACCCAAACCCCCCGGGAAATTTAAAAAGGGAAAAAAAAAAAAAAAAAAAAGGGGGGGGGAAAAAAGAAGGGGCCCCCCTTTTTTTTAAAAAAAATTTTTTTTTTAAAACCAAAAAAAAACCCAAAAAAAAGGAAAATGAAAAAATTTTAAAGTTAAAAAGGGTTTTAATTTTTTAAGGAAAAAAAAAATTTGGAAAAGGGAAAACTTTTCCCAAAAGGTTTTTAAAAAAAAAAAAACCCCAAAAAATTTGAAAAAAAAGGGGGTTTTTTTTAAAAAAATTTTGGAAAATGTTTTAACCCCCTTTTTTTTGGTTTTTTTTTTTCCCCTTTTAAAAATTGGGCCCCAAAAAAAAAAGGGGAAACCCTTTTTTTTTTTTTGGGGGGGAAAAAAAAATTTTTTTTAAAAAAAATTTAAAACCAAAATTTTCCGGTTTTTGGGGAAAAAAAAAAATTTTGGCCTTTTTGGGCCTTTTAAAGGGCCCCCCCTTTTTTTTTAAAAAAAAAAAAAAAAACCCCCTTTTTTTTAAATTTTTTTAAAAAAAAAGCCAAAAAAACCTAAAAATTTTTTTTTCCCAAATTTTTAAAAAAGGGAAAATTAAAAACAAAATTTTTTAATTTTAAATTTTTAAAAAAGAATTTTTTTTTAAAATTCAAATAGAAGTGTGAGCATGGTGGAGAAAGGCGTGGAGACACCTAACCAGCGAAGTTGACAACGGCGCAGACAACCATATTAATTGATCACAAAGCATGAAGGAACAAAGAATTAAGACTATTCTATATTTACACACAAAGTTCAAGCTCAAGGAAAGTAAAGACCTAATCAAGTGGAGCATCTTTTGAATGACCACCCCTTAGGGGGAGATTGTTAGCCGTAACATTTTTATTAAAAGTGATGGTCATTCACATTTAGGAACTTTGTAACGTGTGTTAGATATCGTACTAGAATAGTCAACGGGCTCGTAGATTGGGCTAAGCTAAATGGTTAACCGTTTAGTCAAGCTAGCCTTGTATAAGTTCATGTAACCCAATCCATGTCCAAGCCCATCTCACGGCCATGGCAAACCTTGGGCATTATGTTACTTGTCTTATAAATACCCTCGAAGTCTCGTTTGAGGGGTGTGCTCGAAGTGTGTTGTGTGTGTGTTTCTTTGGAATATAAGTTTCCTTTCTCTCTCATCTCTCTACACATATCGCTAACATATATCAAGTCACCAAGTTCTTCTCTTCATCTTTCTACACATAACATCCTTGTGTATAACGTGGGTTTATGTTATCGTGTTCTTCTTGTGGTAAGCGTGGTATTATTGATAAGGTTGATATATTTAAGGTCCACAATATATATATATATATATATATATATATATATATATATATATATATATATATATATATATATATATATATATATATATATATATATATATATATATATATATATATATATATATATATATATATATATATATATATATATATATATATATATATATATATATATATATATATATATATATATATATATATATATATATATATATATATATATATATATATATATATATATATATATATATATAGTGTAAGGTTATTTTCGAGCCAGCAAAAATGTAGAAGCATGCGAGCCAATCGGTAATCTATTATTTGATCAATGGTTGTAAAAGATTGTGGCATGGTGGTAATTAAATGAAAGATGAGGAGACATATTATAATAGAAGGAAGGGTAATAAAGTAACTCAACAATTATTATTTATCTCCCATTCAAAATAATAAACCGTCCCAATCACCCTAACTTTTTGGCCTCACTTCTTCTCTCTCATTTTCATTTGCCTACAAATATTTTTCTAAGAACCCTAGCCGTCAAACCTAACTGGGAACAGGAAACGATTTACAGCACACAACCATACCATACTCTACGTCGCCATGAGTGACCGCCAATTTAATTGTTGGTTTCATCTTCATACAAATGGTTTATCTCTACCGAAAATTATAGACATACTTTTATGAAGGTTTCTTTATAATATCTTTCATATCTTTCTTTTTCAATTGTTACAGATGAATTCTTTAATAAACACAAATGGTCCATTTTTGTGTTTATGGTCATATTCACGAAAATCATAGATCTACTTTTATGAAGGTCTAATATCTTTCATGTCTTTCTTTTTCAATTGTTATAGATGAATTCTTTAATTATTACAGGTGTAGAAGATCAATGGACTCTTCATGAAAATCGAAATATTTTGTAATGATCTTGTAAGTATTTTTATTTAGGGCATCCACTATGGTTAAATTTTATAAAGCTTTAGAAATTTAATATTTCATGCCACATCATTATTTTATAAACCTTTTGTGTTAATAAACCTATCTCCACTATGGTAAAAAAGTTTTAAAGCTTTGTAGTTTTTTCATATACACATGCATTTAATATCTTGGGACTTTGAAGAGTCTAAGTTTTGGGCCTTTTGCGTCTGCGCATAGGCGTAAACAAAAATTCATTATGGTTGAAATGAATTATAAACCTTTTCACAATTATAAAGCCTATTCTTCGGGCGCCATGAGTGGATCTTTCTTGGTTCATGAATTATAGCAGGTATATTGCTATTTAGCCACTCACTCAATAATCTTGTCGCTCACTTTGAAGGTAAAGACTCTTTTTTTGAAGGTTACTTGTCAAAAGATTAGCAATTAATAAACATTTTACAAATTAAAATACCTCAGTGTGACAAGCTGTATAGCAAGAATGAGATTTAATACCATGGCTCATGAAATGTATTGTGGTACTTTCTTCGCATCATAATTGAATATATAAAGCAATCATCTATAACAACCTTTCAACTTAATGCAAATGGTATTTGGGTGGGCCTCAATATTATAGATGAAATATGTATAATAAGATGTCATGTGACATTTTTTATTCCTAGATTGATTGGGGGATTGGTTTGTATATACATTCGTTATGCTTCTTTAGTTACGTTTGTGTACTCGAAGTGTCCTTACATTCGATTGTTAGTAATTTTTGTTGCTTAAAAAATGAAAACAAACCATGGTGCATGTGATGCGTGTGTGTTTTTGGTTTTAAAGTTTAGATTTTTAGTTTAGGTGCAAGATTAAGGTTAAGTGGTGCTGCTTTTATTAGTACATGTTTTGTTTACTATTGTCTACTAACTTATTTGTTTGAAATAGATCTAGAGTTTAATGGAACTGAACCAAACAGTGCACATGTACATCACTAATGAAAAAGTTAATATAGGTGTTGTTTTTGCTGTTAAAATAGGTTATTTGGTTGATGTTTTTGCTTTTAAAGTAGAGGCAATTTGGTTGTTAATTTACCTGTAGAAAATGGCTTCTTTGGTTATTGCTATTTCATAAAATCATGGTGTTGTTGGACTTTTAAAAGTTATGTTTGTAAAATCACTTTGGCTTATTTTGGTTTCATAAAGTTCTTGAAAGCCTAATTGGGACGTAAAGCGAAAGTTCGATATAGAGCCAAAATTCTGTGAATCCAATCAACCGATAATAGCAATTTATTTTTATTATGATAAACTTTCACCCTTTTTAAAAATTAAATATCTTTATGACAGTTAATCGTTATGCGATAAAATTATCCATCGTAATGAGAATTAAATTATCTTTCTATGATATGCTGTTAATATATATTTTTAACAACTTTTTTTTGAAATTTCGTCATCAAAATCATATATGATTTGTGAAAATCATATATGATTCGATTTTCTGAATCACATATGATTTTTGAGAATCGTATATGATTGTAAAAATCATATATGATTAGTAAAAATCTAATCATACATGATTTTTAAAATCATATATGATTCGTAAAAATCATATATGATTTTTCAGGACGAAATTTTGAAAAAATGTTTGTCGAAAATATGTAAAGTCATATCTATGAAAAGATAATTTAATTCTCATCACGATGACAGATTTTATATTTTGAAGATTTACTGGTTTGTGAAGATATGATATTTTAAAAAAAGGTGGAAAATGATTTCATATTAATTTAGATAAAAATGAAGGGTTATGATTGGTTCGTTTGTTACATGTGAATATGAGTTTATATTGATCTCAACTCTTGGACATATGCTTCCATTTTCGGCCACACGAAACGGTCCACTTCACAACCTAAAATATATTCATATGTACTCGTATAATGCCGAAACGGTCCACTTCACAACCTAATGATCTTGTAAATATATTCATAGTTTTATTTTTTTTGTTTAAGGTTTTATAGCGAATGTTTTTAGTTTGGTATCGCGAGTTTTTTTGTTTTGCGAATGGTGGAATAAATGACGGTTCAAATCTTCTTTTATTATCTTGTAAATGCCGAATAATGCACGTGTGTTTTGAGTCGCATATGTGTTTTTATAGTTGTGAATTTGAAGCATTCATCGTATGTGTTTTTGCGGTTCATTGAACTTGTTTCTTTTATTTAATTTAGGTTGTTATGAAAGGATCGTGCGTATATGTTTTGTTAGTTGTTATGATTAAATAATTCCTTTACTATTTGTTTGTAATTCTGAGGGTTCGAATATAATAAGATATCGAGAATGCGCATACGTATATATAAGGGCATATGGTTGAACTCAACTATACAAAGAGATCGAGAATGGCCGATGAGGAAAAACACGTGTCTTGAGGATTAAAACACGTGTGTAGATTTCATGGGTTTTTGAACAAGGCGAGGGAATCGTGCTGCGCTAAAAGATGAACCATTATTAAAGACGTTGTATTATGCTTGCGTGTCGTCTTCATATATTTGTATTAAAACATGTAATATTTTTTAATAAAGTTTTGTTGTTTGTATAAAATTGCATAAAGTATTAATAAAATTTTGGTTTGTTGTATCTGAATACTTATGTAATATTTTAATAGATCACGCAAAAATAAAACACCTATCATAAGCGTAATATAAATTATCACATGTCTGCAAAGCAACATGTGCATGTTTTTTTTTTTTTTTTTTTTTAAATCCTAGAATTACGATAACTAAAAAACGTTTTGTAAAAAAAATCAAATAATTTTTTTTTACCATTATACCCTTTTGAATTAAATATTAAAAATTAATATAAGAAAAAATCGATTGGTTGATCTTTGGTTACCATGATTCTCGCGATTTTTCTTGGTTACGAAAATAACTCTTCCACAGATATATATATATATATATATATATATATATATATATATATATATATATATATATATATATATATATATATATATATATATATATATATATATATACTAGTGGTGAAAACCATGATAGGCGGGCATGTCTCTAATTATCGTTGACATAATTTGCTATAGCGAAAGAAGAAGGTTAATCATGGTTGACTTCACTGGTCAAAGTGGGCAAAAACCACTTTGACCCATTTAAAAAGCTTAAACCAAACACTCCTTTTAATTTCATTCAAAGATTTACGCACCCTGTCAAAAGAGCCCGTAAGCACTGAACTAAATTGAACACTCACAAATCGAATTTAATATATCTGCTTATTCGTAGCGCTTTTGAGTGTTTGGCTAAAAAAATCTATATGCATATCTGCTTCTTTTTAAACCAATATAATCATTTTCCAATGAAAATGCGTTGTTTAGTTGATATAACAAAATCATACCATTTCGTCACAATTCATGTTTATTTATTTTTTAGGGAGAATGAGGTACATTTAGAATAAGCGCATTAAAGTGCTTATTATGACCACAAATAAGCGTAATCAAGTGCATGTTAATAACTCCTCGAAGCCTAAAGATTTATGAATACTTGGTCACTAAATGCATATATAATTGTAGGATTACCAAAAATAATAAGATCATTGTGATGCAAAAGATACCATTTAAGTGCTTGTAGCTCTCGCTTGTCACTCTTGCATCCAAGCGTTGAGTATCAAAGCACTCTTCACTCTTGTCTCGAGACTACGGTTGGTTCGTTTGTACCTTTCCTTTGCCACTTGTAGGATTGGAGTCTTTACAAACACTCACAAATTCAGCTGAGGTACATAAAAAGATAAAGTCAGAATGTAAAGCTGTATATATTTTAGTACATGACAAATCGACAATTACAAATTAAGGATGAATACTTACAATGGAATCAAATAACTTATTTTGTTATTATGTTAGTCTATGGTAACATAATAACTTATTATTATGTTAGTCTATGGTAAGATTTGGAATATCATAGGTGTCTAAACACATTATGAGTAAACGTTAGTTGCCTCAGTACCGAGTGACATACCTTATTCCTCCGATTTCAATCCCTTCGTTAAGAAACTTACATCATATTGCTTCCTCTTTAAACAGAAATCATAACTTCTAAAGCTTTCACAACTTCCCATATCACCACCTACAACATGTAATCATTAGCCCCAATTTAACTCCTCTAAGTCACTAACTAAGAGTGAAAAAATTATGTCTAAACCATAGACATTACATGTATCTTTGACCTTTGTTTTCTTGCTTGAGTTTGGCTACTCAAGCAGTGATCTCCAAGCAAAAGTAGCCGCCTTTTTGAAACTCCTCCCATTTCTGCTCACTTGTAGGGGTTCGGACCCCACAAAGGGGAGGGATTCGACTGAACATCTCAGCTATTGGCGGGAATTTCGCCCGCATCCGATCCCCAATCCTTGTTCACCGCGGCTGATCACATTGCCTCCACGGTAATTATTGCATCTTCCAGTATCTTGGCATCAATAAATACATTAAGATCCATTGCCAAGAATCTGCGAATTCCGTTATATATCAGTATTGAACTTTGTATATAGGAAAAGAAGACTAACATAACTTATAACCAAAATATCACATAAAAAATAGATTAGGATAGTAATTTTGTTTGGCCATCTTAGCGGGCCTTGTGACCCACCCATACACACCCTGTCAAAATAGCCCGTAAGCACTGAACTAAATTGAACACTCACAAATCGAATTTAATATATCTGCTTATTCGTAGCGCTACGTGCCAACGACTTCCCTTTCTTAAAAAACTAAAAAAACAAACACATGTTCCTAAAAATATAATTTAACATGTTACATATAAATATAAATATGTTTACCTGTTGAGATGTTCGGCCTAATATGTTATCAGGCTAAGAGTCAACTATCTTCTGTCCACATGTTCGGAACCTGTTGAAGTACCATGGCTTTTTGGTGTCGATTTTGAAGATGGTGGCCACGACTGTAAATCTAACATTCTGTATAGAGAATAAATTATTTAGCTTCTAGATGTTTTCGTATATTCTTTGCTAAATATATTTTGCATACCTTCTGGTTCTGCGGGTTCTCTTGTAGTAACTTTGTTCACTGTTACTTGGCTTCCTGTTCTTTCTTAGCTACCATTACAACTATCATCATACTTTTTCTCTTTAAACAATGATCCCATGTGTATTTTAGTTACTAATGATTAACAAATAAGAATAAGTAAGTAATGATTAACAAATAATTTGGCCAAAACAATCAAAACATCGTATATCAGTTTTATATACGACAGTTTGATTCCCAACTTTCCCTTCGACTACTCAATAGAGAAGCAAACCTGATCATCATAAGCAACTCTCATAGATCTTGGTAGTAGAGAGGCGGTGGTAGCTGGAAATCTGTATAAGAGATACACATTGGAATTTCGAAACATTGTTTTGTGTAATAAAGGTTTTTGGTCTCATTTCATTGATTAAGTTATGCTACATGCTAGACCTACTTTGTAAGTATATATTTAAGAAGACGATACATACATAGTGGGACACACACGCTCAAGCTTCATCTACGCTGTGTTTCTAAAAGTCTAATGCACCTGTCAATTGGGAGGCCTATACTATTATCGATTCATTGCATTGTATATTTCTATCATCAGATATTCAACTTTAATGTAGCAGCACACGATTAATAAAGACATACCTTGAACCACTATAACTCTCGTTGCATAAGTAGAGATGTTCCAGTAGTATAGATCTCATTTTCACCATAGTCAACACATACAGTCATAGGTTCAAGATGAAAGCATTGTTTTCAAAGTGACTCACATTTTTCTTTCCAATAGATTTTTTGTAACGGCTTTAATATACGAAAATGGTATAAATGGAATCGGATACTTCAGTGAGTATGAAGAAGAACCAATTTATGAATGAAGGATACTTCTTGGATGACATCAATATTCTTGCTCTGCTCGACCCCGTTGGTGTGGTGGGATTGACCTTAAGCGCTTACGGCAAAGTTTTGGATCTTTGTAGGCATGGTTGTAGAAAATAAGAGAGTTTGTCTTTGTGATTTGAAGTGATCGAATACTTCTCTGATGTTAATCAAGTCCATCAGGTTCATCTCCTGACGGGGCAGCCACAACAGCCTGCAGATGAAGGACCATTGTATTAAAACAAACAAAACATAAACTGATGTTTTTTAAAAACCTTAAGAAAACTACATATAGTTGATTGTGGAAATGAGATAACAAATAAAAAAAACTTATAAAAAGCTACACATAGTTGTACACCTGTACATGTGAAAAAACTGGTTGTTCCAAATATTCTCACATTTGACAAATTATTTAGTCCCTAAATTGCATTGTAAGAATACCTATAACCACAAAAATATAGTCCCACATTTGAAAAATGATTTCCCATGATGCTATGATATTTGACACACGATGTATATCACCCAACCACGATTTGTTGATTTGTCCACTTATGCACACTGTAACTATGGTTTGTAGTGATAATGGTTAAAGCATTGTTTAGTAAGAATAAGTTAGTATCTGATTGCTTTTCACGATGTGTATTGCAGTGAATATTCCATGCAGCTGAATGCATCTAGGATCAAGGTTCTTCAAGCACAAGATGACTTAGTCAATGCCATGAGAGAGGCAGCATCAAAGGATCTTTTGAATGTCAGCCATCAAAAGTTTCAACACCATCACAACTACAAAGGACTTTTGAAATTTCTCATCGTTCAGGTATTTATGAGTCATGATGATTAGAATTATTTGAAAACGATGGAAAGCTTTATGGATTCATGCCGCATGCACACATGAATTTATTAGCATGCACCAGAACCTCACGGATTGGTTAAGCTTCCAATAATATTTTTTAAATAGATAATTACTACTTGTTAGCTACGATTGTGTTTGGCACATGGGGGAAAAAAGTGTAACAAATTTTGGTAGATACCTGTACGTGATAGCAAGACACCACAAACTTAGCAACCTGGGGAAAATAATGTACACACATGGTGAGATTACAATTTACATCAGTGTTAAGTGAACATAGAATATGTGGCGAGTTACTGGAATGATAACATGAGATTTGCTTCTATATTAATAGCAACAGACTTTGTTTAGGAAAAGGAACGGGTACAGGTTGTTCTCGACCGGTCTTCCCGGTCCTAAAGCGAGCTTAGTTGTTTGTTGCATGAATGGAAGATCAAATCTCGGGTTTAAATTCCATTTATTGGTGGTACTGATTTTGTAGGCTGTAGGAATCCTCGCCTCCCAACACGGTGAACTTCCGTGCATGAGACACAGTTAGATACATGTAGTGCATTTTATTTTAGTACATGATATCATAAACATGATATTAATTATTGTATTAGTAACACACCATCTAGTATCGGCAAGAGCACCAATTTTGGTGTTAAAGTCTCCATTAGGATCATCGTTAGCGATCACTCGAATAGCTTTACCACCAGAAGGTACCTCCGGTAGCCATTAGGTTACCATTTGGCCTAAGTTTAGGACGAGCACCATGCGTCACCATGTAAGCGCATAATTTCATTGATATTAGTGCCTCGTATTTCAAGCAAGTTCGGTTCAAGAAAACATGAAATCTTATAAAAAAGTATAAATCTTTTAGTCATATAAAAATAAAATTAAATGGATAATTGAAATTCATATGTTTATTTATTTTGTTCCTATGAATTCTGACAGATATTATGGCATTTGAAACCACCCTTGCCTAAGATGCGCTAATGAATACGGTATATAGTTAAAACAAATAAACACTAACCGTAAGTGGCACAGTATTTTAAGGTCTTCCGGTCATAGCGATGGCATGAGCATAACAATCGGTGATTATTTGCATCACGGGTTATTAGACAGCGGTTCCCTCGGGTAATTTAAACCCGAAGGCCCAAGTCACGTGGTATCAAACCAAGTTCCCTCGGGTAATTTAAACCCGAAGGCCCAGTGACGTGGTATCAAACCATACGACGATCATTAGGCATCAAGCTGGAGTTGCATGGCGGCAACACCAACATTAGGATTGTCAATTACCCATACCCCCATAAATTCAAGCTCAATTCTTGGCTTTGCATAATCGGATGCACCAATAAAACACTTGGTTTACAAATTTATCATAAGATTTAAAATTCTTGGAAACATATATAAGGCGAATAGTAAAAAATGTACTTACATGTATCTTGGGTGACCTCTGGGCACCTTGAGTGTTCATCTAACTTTGTGATAGTGTATCGATTGCGGGGGTCTAACATTAGAGATCACAAAATGAAGATCACCATTAAATATTTCAAATATGTTATTCACACATCGTATAGTTTTATTATCAAGATCAGTATCATTTTTTAAATATTTGATTAGTAACTGTAATGACAACACAATTTAGAAAGCGAGTATAACTTAATTGTTGCCTACATCTCTTGACAATAAAAGTTTTTCCTAATATTAATAGCACAATTATGCAGTTGTACGTGATGTGTTGAGGCATTTCATGCTCATGTGAGGAAGGATGTTGATTGGCTTTTCTAAAGATTGCAGCCCTTTGTTTTGGTTGACATTGAACTAATGCAAGGTTTGCTTGAGTCACCAAACACATAGTTCACTGAGGGTCTAAATTCTGGTGTGCTAGTAGCATCAACATAGAGTCTACTTGAAGCTTCATGTGGTGGTGAGCCTATACAGTACTTCTGTAAGAAAACACGGTGCTTCATAAACAAAGTTATTTTCATTAAAGAAAAAGAACAACGTATGCTAAAATCAGATTCATAATTCAAACTTTAACATCGTCAAAAGGAAAGCTCTCACGTTCCTTTTTAAAAGTAAATTTTCAATAAGCTCGGTTGAAAAAACTCTATTTCTAATATCCATATAAGACCAGTGACAATGATGGGGATTGGGTAAGAAGGAATACATGAGTTAGATATCTTAAATCAGGTTCTGGTCCATGATGCTAGGTTACTCAATTATGAATGTGTTCATCTGAGAGTACACTGTCCAGAAGAGTATACATGTGGACCATATAGGGATGAGACTTCCATTTTCACTTCTTCAACTTGTGTTACAGTTGAAACAATCCATGACTTTCTTCTATTTTCGTCTGAATCAACTACAGCATCCTGTTAGGAGTGAATATCACCTGTTCCAGTGACCTTGATTGTGGATTTGAAGCCATTATATTCATCTGTATATATACTACTATCCTACAAACTACTCCAAGTGACGTATGCTTACTCTAAGGAATCGACGCTACTGAGAATGCCTAGCTTTTTATAATTCAAATCTGCAGACATGATAAAATATAGATCCCATATTTATCTATCTTTCCGCATCATGGTTAGCTCATAGCCTCAGACTTCTTTCCGTATACCAATATAAGAGCATGCAGATACGCAAATACCAATGTGATACAAATATATAAAATAAATAAAAATATAGCAGCAAATAAAACCAAGACAAAATTAGAAATCTACCTTCCTTCCTTCAGGGCACAAGCTGCACATAAACACCCTATGCTGGTGAAACAAATGACCCATAAGCTGGTTAATATCACGAAACCTAGATTTTCTCTTTGAAGCATTACCCGCATTCTCCTCCACCTTGTCACATACACTACACAAAAGCCTACACATCGCCTTGATCATCTTATACTATTCCAAATCATTAAAGTAGGACTATGTATCTTCATGATACCAATACTGTCCAGATCGACCTTCCTTATCTTCCGCAAGAAACATAGTAAAGTCATTTATAGTCTTAGTGTAGTCCCCTAAAGCCTGCAAAACATCCCACAGTCATACATACAAATCAGCAGTTGCCAGAAATGACTGGATACACAACTATTTTATTTGAAAATAATCAGATATCATTACATCCTTCATTACATTTTGACTGTCCCGATTTCTAAGCATGGTAATCAAGATAATCAGTTCCAAACACATGAATCCAAACACTCGCTAACATAATATTATTCCATTTAAAACACATAATGTTAATAGTATCTTACCATCAATGGACACCCATTCGCTAACCTTTCTCACTTGGCACCATTAATAAAATAAACCACCGTCAAATTGGAACTCACTTAACACATTACCAAGTTTGATCTCCTTGTATCCTGCTGTGACTGAGTGATCATTCGTGTGTCGTTAAAAAGGTTTCGATTCATCATCATCCTGCAGATTACATGAACCACGGATAAGTTATACGTTGAAAAACTAAATTTGACTTCTTCGTCAAATAGATTTGAATTTCAAAGTAAAGCCTATGATTTGATTTCGGGAAACTTACATTCGATGAAATCCAGAGAGTTTTGTACTTTCGATATATCAAAGGAAGCGATTTCTAAAACCACCACAGACCTACTCATAGATTATACATTTTCGGGCATCCGTTAGAGGTGAAGTTTTTAACACACGTGGCGTCATCGAACCGCTACTTTGGGTTAGATGGCCACCATGTTTGGGTCTTCGGACCACGAAGTTCTGGTTGCCCACGAAACCTCCATTTGGTCGTAGTTTGTGTAGGGGTGCACAAATGCCATCAGATTGAGAAATTTATGTAAGTCGTACAAACGCCGACACTGAATTATATAGCATTTAAAAATTGTTATGATCCAAATAAATGCCACTAATATGAATAACTTACTATATCCATAGCAAACTTCATAGCTGTTATTGGATTTTGTGCACCTTTCCTCTTTAAAAATAGACGAAGATCACCCTACAAAATTCAAAATCTATATGGATATAAAAGAACCGTGAATAATATCTAGGTTTCTGAGTTCTGGGTACCTCAAAGAAGATGCGTATAAATATAACATTAAACTCGAAGGTAAAAGGATATGGATTATGCAGAGAAAATAGACCTTTGGAAATCTCAGCGCAAAATTAAAGTAAGTGACCTCATGAAATTATATCAAGCAAACCTGAAGAGGATTATGAATCCATAAGCCTCTGCAAACACAAAAGAAGATCAACATGAGAGAATTGAGAAAAAAAGGCTGAGGAAAAGATTAAATTAGGGTTTGGAGAAGAAAATTGTACTTGTCCATAACCTGTTTTTGTCACTTAAACAGATAATTAACATGACATCTGGAAGAGAAGACATATACTATATACAAAATTAAGTAACGACAGCAAGTAAAAATACACATGAATAACAGGTAAACATAAACAACCGTAAACATAAACATGAACATACTGTTTGTGAACATAAACATAAACTATAATGTATTGTTTGGAACCTGTAAACAATGATATTAGAGTTTTGAAAAAAAAATAACCGAATGATATTAGGGTTCTGGAAAAAAATATATAATGAATTAATTAAGAAAAAATATATATTTAAGGAAAAGATATATGTATAATAATTTTAAAAAAGATAATTACTAAATATAATTTTTGTAGATAAATTGTATTTAGTATAGGATTCCAATATAATTATAGGCATTTATAGATTATAATATGCAACATAATTATCAAAATAATTTGTTGCCTAAGTGGTAAACACACAAGTTATTTATCCAAATGACCAAGGTTCAAACCTTGCAAGGCCCCTTTTTTATAAATAATTTTCAAAAATATTTATTAAAAATCCGAAATTTATATAAAATCTGATTAAATTAAATTAAAAAATTAGTGAGGTGGACAAAAATATTGCTTAGTTGGACAACAAATGATTATGTGGCATTGAGGTGGCATTGACGTGGCATTGAGGTGGCATTAATGTCAAATGCCTCTGTTATATATAATATAGAGATATAAATATATATATATAGGCAAGGGATCGGGGGATTAAGCTTTTAAGTAGGGATGGTGCGGAAATATCACGGTAGCTTTTAAAAAAATTCAAGAAAATACGAAAAATTAAAAAATAAAGAGGATGATAAATTATTAAGAATCGTTGAAAAAATTTCAAAAAATCATTTTCATGATTAAAGGTATTGTGATATTAAGGTCGATTTTGACTTTTGTAAAAAAGTCAAGATCTGATCTTAATATCACATAAACCTTTTTTTTAAATACACATTGTTAATATCACACTAACTTTTTTTTTATATCACACTACCTTTTTTTTTTTACTAATATTATTAATGTCACCGTTCCTTTTTTAATAAAAAATGTTAATATCACGGTTCCTTTTTATTATCATATGCTTTTTTAATAAAATTGTTAATATCATAGTAACTATCATATGTTTCTTAATATCACGGTTCATTTTTACATGTAAAAAAGCTTAATATCACAGTTGGTTTTATAATATCACCATTTTATAATATCACGGTTTCATAATATCACAGATGGGACTCATAATTTCGTTAATATCACGGTGGGACTCATAATTTCGTTAATTTGCACATGATCCTCCTCTATATATATATATATATATATATATATATATATATATATATATATATATATATATATATATATATATATATATATATATATATATAAAGTCACTAATGATGTAAAAATAAATGTATTTATTTTAAAAGAATAATTGAGCATTAACTTAATTTAAATACAACTTGTAATTAGAAAATACAATGTAAATTTTGATGAAATCTTGCTAGGTGTTATCGTAAAAATATAATATGTTACAATAGATATATTTTTCGAAAATTGGGCATGACCCGGGTGTATAACCTCATTTGTTTTGCGGTGACTATTGTCAAAAGTTTCTATAATAAATTTTATCAAGTTTAAATATCCAAGTTAATATTTGAAATCAAATATTTACAAGTTTATATCGATAATAATTAGAAGTGTAAAAACTTTCTAATTTAGCCGTGAGTAGTGAAACTAAACTCATTTTAAATAACCTGTTTTCCAAACTTTGCTTATGTTTATTATTCATTTCGTGTCTCATGTTAATAATACTACTAACGATATATTGTTTTCCTTGGTGAAAACCGTAGAGGGTGGATGAGTTGAACAAGACGAAGACGAGTTGAACGAAATGGAATTGAGTCGAGGAAAAACTCGAGATAACACGAACTCCAACGCCCCGAGTGGCCTTTTAAAACCAAACGGTCCCTTACAGAAGTGGGATTCGGGCCAAACGTTACACACACACTTCTTATTTAATTGTTTTAATTTTGGGCACATTGCAAAGATATGCCGCAACGCACCTTAAATCATGGTGGGCTTGAGGCCCATAAACCCTTCTAACCCAACGACTTGGATGAAATTGATGTTGTGGTTTTATTTTGACGCAGAGGTAACCAACATCAAGCTCAACTTTGTGGGAGTAGTTTTGACGCCAAGAAGCCAAGTCAAAAGGCAAAAAACAAGTAAGCTAGCGTTAACCCACATGATTCTTACGAGTCCTTGGCGACCACGATGTGGTCGAGTGTGACAAACCGAGTGGAGCCACCCGGGTGCCTCGTTATGTGTAACACCCCAAATCGGTTTAGCGGAAGCGTGACGGGTCATGGGGTGCTACTAAATCGGAGATCATAACACAAGTAATAAAGAAGCGGAATACATAATCCGTTTAATTTCAAAAATTGTTTTAAAACATTGTTTTACAAACATTGTTCAAATAAAAGGGCACAACCCACAAGTTTTGTGGTCCCAAATAAAACATAGATATATGTTAAAACACTTCTTTAAAGATAACTACGACCATTGCCACTCCTTGCCTTGAACCAAGATATCAAATCAAACACCTGAGAAAATAAGCTAAAAAGGTCAGCTAAAAGCTGGTGAGTTCATAGGTTTATAATTAAAACAGTAGGCATGGAACATAATCAAAGGCATATAATCATTAGAACGAATATAATGATGTATGAATGAAAGTCTATTACGCTAGCACTAAGTTCATGCAGCCGATGCTACGACAGTTTCTGTATGAAAAATGAAGTCATACAGTTTATGGGACCCAATGTGAGTGTTTTGTCCCTTTACACTCGATTCCGACATGGTATACGTTTCGCCTTGGCCTAAGTATGGCCAACCGAATAGAGGAGCCACCCTCAATAGATTTATTTATAACATTCGCGCTTTCCAGCAGGAACTGACGGTTCATGAATGGGGCATTTCTAGGGACATAAGGGATTAGGCTAAATGTAGGGACATACGACCACCCCCGTGGTATCGCGATGCCATATGAAGACTAACACCCTTCGTGGGTGTTTGTGACTCGGAGACAACAAAACAACATACAAGAATACGGGTAATATATCAGGTTTGCCAACCCGATACCTCTTATGTCGAGGCCGTCAGCAATGAGTGACCCAAAGATAATAGTCATGTCCCATTATCGATAACCAACCGTCCCTTAAGGCTTCAAAACATCACCATCATGGCGATATCCATAGTGGGTTTTCACAATTTGACTTCACCAACAAAGACCAACAAAAGGAAAACATTAGACTAACTCCACATTAGGATGAGCACCTATCTAAACCATGATATCAACAATTATATGAAACCAAATTTTCTAGCTCTTGGGTTTACTTGTTCGATGAAGGAGAAAATACATTTACATAACGTCATTCAATAAATAAAACTTAGCCTAAAAATTGAATTATCCATTTCATAATTAAACAAGTTTATGAATTTAACAAAGTATAGGATTGAATTTACCCTTTACAAGTATGGAATGTGATAACAATGGAGTCGAAGGACAACCCGAGAAACTAACACCACCAATAATCCCAATCGATCCTGAGCAAAGCACAAGCAAGATCCTTCAAAACCTTTAAGCTTTCTTATCCTTTGTGGTGAGATTTGAGGTGTGTTACTCTCCTGGGTTGCCTCGACAGGAATAAAAGAAAAGAGGAGTTTTGGTCTTTGACTAAGTTTTCCAATCCTGGAAGATGAGAAGGTAACCATTTTCAGCAAATATCACCATATATCTTGTCTTTATCCTTTTCACGCGTGTTGACCTTGGGAAGATGGGGATGAACTCAAGAAGTCATTAGCTACATAGCTCCATTAGGATGGGTAAAAGGGATTAATGAAAGTGATTTATGCTTCGTTCTTGTTGGGTCTCGATTGGAATTGTGAGCGGCAGCAGAGAAAGAAAAAGAAAGGAGACGATTTATATCATGGAGGAAGAAGGTGTTGAGATGGGGAAGGTAAAGATAGTCTGAGATTTTCCCAATTGGGTTTCCTCTTCATTGACCTAGGCGATGAGATAGGAGCAGGTAGAGATAGGAGGAATCTGACTTTCTTCCTCTCTTTTGTCGTGAGATGGGCACGTGTGAGGTGAAGACAAAGAGGCGAAAGAAAATAAAGTATCAAAGTAATTTGGTAGGGTATTATTTTAGATATCATGTGATGTTTTATTTTCATAAGTATATAAGTAGTATTTTAATGTATTGGGTATTGTAAATATTGATAAATGGTTAGTTGACAAATATTGTAAGTAGTACATTTAATTGTGTTATGTACTTAGTGTCTCACGAAATTATACTGTGATCGTATTTTTATGGTTCGATGAATTTTATGCTGAAACGCTTTATGAATACATTTCTAAAATAGTATTACACTTATAATGTTTTCATTTCCGGGGAGTTACTATCTTTTTACTTTGCCCTTAACGTGGTGTCGGTACGCGGCGGTGCTGGGAAAAACGAGATAACCTCTCATCATATAATTTAATCATTAGAAATTTTTTAGAGACTATAATATCACAATTCTCTAATTAAATTACAAGTGCAATAGGTTATACAGTATGCTACAGTATATGAGTTATCCACTCAAAATGGTCAGGTAAGCCAATGTGTGCTTAATGTAATATGCTTAGTAATAATAAATTACCATTTATTATTTAATAATAAGTGAAAATTACCGTGTGTCACATCGTCCCCGCCTTAAAAGGAAAACCGTCCTCGGTTTTCAGTTATAGTTACTTGTTGAAGTTGTGAAAAGATGTAGGTATTTACACCTGAACTCATCTTCACGTTTCCAGGTGTATTTTGGACCTCTTTGAGAGTTCCAACGGACTTTAACATTAGGGATGCGGCTTTGCTTAAGCCGTTTGATTTCTCGATCCATGATCTCAATGGGTTCCTCGATGAAGTTCAATCTTTCGTCGATTTGGATTTCTTCCAACGGTATGGCAAGAGTTTCATCAGAAAGACATTTCTTCAAGTTGCATACGTGAAACACGTTATGCACAGAGTTGAGTTCTTATGGTAACTCGAGTCGGTAAGCTACTAGCCCGATTCTTGCGAGAATTTTGAAAGGTCCAATAGAACGAGGATTCAACTTTCCACGTTTTCCAAAATGAATTACGCCTTTCCATGGCGAGACTTTTAGCATGACTTTATCTCCGACTTGAAATTCAAGTGGCTTTCGTCTCTTGTCCGCGTAGCTCTTTTGACGATCACGAGCTGCTTGCAATCGGTTTTGATTAGCACAATCTTCTCGATAGTCTCTTGAATTAGTTCCGGACGATAAGTTGACTTTTCCGACTTGACCAAACACAGGCGATCTGCACTTCCGACCATAGAGTGCTTCAGTATGGTGCGACTTTGATGCTTGTGTGATAGTTGTTGTTGTAAGAGAATTCGGCTAACGGCAAATGTCTATCCCAGCTATTTCCAAAATCTATCACACATGCTCTTAGCATATCCTCCAGAGTTTGAATGGTCCTTTCGCTTTGTCCATCAGTTTGAGGATGGTAAGAGGTGCTCATGTCCAGGTTAGATCCTAAAGCATCTTGAAGTGACTTCTAGAAATTTGAAGTGAAGCGGCTATCTCTATCTGAGATAATGGAGATTGGGACGCCATGGCGTGCGATGATTTCCTTCAAGTACAATTGTGCAAGTTTGTCTATACTGTCGTTTTCCTTTATCAGTAGAAAATGGGCTGACTTGGTAAGACGATCAACTATTACCCAAATAGTATCGTAGCCACCGGAGGTCTTTGGTAGCTTGGTAATAAAGTCCATCGTTATGCGTTCCCATTTCCATTCGGGAATTTTGGGTTGCACCAATAGACCTGAGGGTCTCTGGTGCTCGGTTTTGACTTTTGAGCATGTTAAACACTGGCTAACATATGTCGCAATGTCGGCCTTCATGTTTGGCCACAAGTACAATTTCTTCAGATCTAGATATATTTTATCGGACCCTGGATGTATGGAGTATTTTGATTTGTGGGATTTGTGCATAATGATATCACGAATTCCTCCATAACGTGGAATCCAACTCTGATCCTTAAAACACAAGATTACATCCGACCTTTTTACGAATCCATTCTCACTTTCTGGCATCCCGTAAAGGTTCTCATTTGGGCGATTCTCTTCTTTGAGCGCTTCCGATTGAGCTTCAAGAATCTTGGATGGAAGACGTGAACTGATTGTCATACCCAAAGATATGACTCTAAGGGGTTCCGGTCGCTCTTTTCTACTGAGAGCATCAGCAACTACATTTGCCTTACCCGGGTGGTAACGAATTTCATGATCGTGATCATTGAGCAATTTCAACCATCGGCGTTGCCTCATGTTCAGTTCTTTTTGGTCCAAAATGTGTTGTAGGCTTTTGTGATCGGTGTACACGATACACTTTGTGCCATACAAATAATGTCTCCAAATTCTGAGTACGAACACAACCGATCCTAATTCCAGATCGTGTGTTGTGTAATTCTTCTCATGGGTTTTTAACTGGCGAGAGGCGTATGCTATTACCTTCTCCCTTTGCATTAACACCGATCCTAGCCCCTTGTGTGAAGCTTCACAATAAACAACAAAGTCTTCACTACCCTTGGGTAGGGTCAAGATAGGTGCACTACACAACTTTTCCTTAAGGAGTTGAAAAGCTTCTTCTTCTTTTTCTCCCCAGTCAAACTTGACGTTTTTTTGGGTTAGTTTGGTTAAAGACTTTGCTATCTTTGAGAAGCCTTCGATAAATCTTACGTAGTATCCGAAGTCCTAAGAATTGGCGTATTTGGAGGTGTTGTGGTGTCGCCCAATCCTTTATTGACTCGATCTTTGCGGGATCTACATGAATACCACAGTATCAATTACATGACCCGAAATTGCACAGTTGATATCCAAAACTCACACTTGAGAACTTAGCATCTGGTTCCTCCCTTTTACCAATTCCAAGATTAACCTAAGATGTTCTTCGTGTTCTTTCACGCTCTTGGAATAAATCAAGATGTCGCCAATGAAGACAATTACGAATTTGTCCGATATGGTTTACGCTCGGTTCATGATGTCCATGAACACGGTGATGCGTTACAACCCAAAAGGCATGACTTGGAACTCAAAATGTCCATAACGAGTTCTGAAGGCGGTCTTGGGAATATCTTCTTCCCGAACTCTTAGTTGATGGTATCCTGACCTTAGGTCAAATTTTGAATAAACGCTCGAACCTTGAAGTTGGTCGAATAAGTCGTCGATCCTTGGGAGTGGGTAACGGTTCTTAATGGTCAGTTTATTCAACTCGCGGTAGTCAATGCACATTCTGAAAGTTCCATCCTTCTTCTTGACGAATAGAACCGGTGCTCCCCATGGTGAAGAACTCGGTCTGATGAACCCTTTTTCCGCAAGTTCTGATAATTGGTTTGATAGCTCCTGTAGTTTTAATGGAGCTAGTCCATAAGGTGCTCTTGCCACAGGAGCGACACCAGGAACCAAATCGATTCGAAATTCGACCTGTCGGGATGGCGGAAGTCCCGGTAAGTCTTCAGGAAAGACTTTTGGAAATTCTCTCACTATTGGCACGTCCTCCAGACGTTTTTCTTCTGTTTCTTTTTCTTCCTTCCAAGTGAATTGGGCTAGGAAGAGATGACATCCTTCCTCGATACACTTTAACACCTTAGTGCAGGAAATGATGTATAGTCTTGATGCGCTTCTTCTATCACTTTTGTCTCCTTCTATAGTTAGGACTTCATTTCCATAGGGTAGTCGGACGAGCTTCTCGTCGCAAATGATGGCGGCATGGTATTTGACAACCAATCCATCCCAATGATAACATCAAAACTGCCCAATTCTACTGGTGTAAGATCGATGTTGAATGGGTGGTTCAACAAGTTTAGAGTGCAACCTCTTATGATGGTATCTACCCTTTCTACATTACCGTTAGCTAGTTCCATATTGTATGCATTGTCTAAAGTAGTCAGGACAATATCGAGTAGTGGACTAAAGCATTAGAAACAAAACTCCTATCCGCTCCCGTATCAAAAAATATGGATGCATAACGGTTATTTATAAGAAACGTACCCGTCACGACATTCGGGTCCTCCTGAGCCTCCACTTTGGTCACTGCATAGACCCTTCCACGAGCTCCTCCACCATTTCCCTGGGTATCTTGCTGTCCAACATTTCCCTGAATCCTGCCATTTCCATGGCTTCCTTGGTTTCCTTTGTTACTTCGGTTACCTTGATTTCCTCCGTTGCCTTGGTTTCTGGGTTTTCGGCATTCATTCTTATAATGCCCCTTTTCACCACAACCAAAGCAAGTTATAGCAGCCTTAGGGTCCTGAGCTGGTGTTGTTTGAACTGTCACCAAAGATTTGGATCTGCAGTTCCTAGTTAATTGTCCGACCTTCTGACAATTGTGGCATTTGACCGTACACTGTCCTTTGTGGTGCAGTGTGCACCTATATTACAATGGCGCAGTCCCTGCATACGGTTTCCTTTCTCTCGTTCCAGCTGCATAAGCTCTAGCAACATTTTGCCTTTTGTTCTGGTTGTTGTTGTGGTTTCCACTGTTGTTGCTGTGATTCCCATGGTTGTTGTAGCTTCGGGAGTGATCATCCCAGTTTCTCTTGTTGTCGACCACTTTTTCCAAGGCATCCTCGATCACTTGATCCATAAGTTTGTTGGCCACTTCAATAGTCTCATGGAGATCATCAGCCTTAGAAGTGGTGACGTTTCCTTTGATGAATGGGGGCAGTCCCCCGATGTACCTTTCTAGTTGAGTTTCAGTTTGAACCATCTCAGGGCATAGTAAAGCCAATTCCTGAAAGCGCTGATTGTAGGCAGCCATGTTAGTGCCCTGAACCTTGAGGTTCCAAAACTCATGTTCCAACTTCTTTATCTTGTTGCGAGGGCAATACTTTCAAAGCACCATTTCTTTAAAGTTTTCCCATGACATGGCATAAGCAACATCAATGCTTGCGGATTCTTCTTAATCTTGGATTCTTCTTCACAGTTAGAGCAGCATCCGTGAAAGTAAAGGATGTGTACTTAATCTTGGATTCTTCTTCACGATTCTGATTAAAACACGGTCTCAAGTTTCTCAATCCACTGGTTAGACCAACGACTCCTTCGGTTCCACTAAAACCTCGGTCATGGTTTTGCGGAAATCTGGTAGGTACAAGCTCATGGCTATGAGTAGTTGGTCTTGAGGTTCCGACTTGAGATGAGTGATTTTCGCGGCTAGAGCTGCATTTACTCGCTCATTGACCAGTTGGCCTATCATCGCTTGATTCATGGTAGGTTGATTGGGAGTAGCCCTAGCTGGAGTAGGGGCATCAGCAGTTTGATCATGTGTGACCGTTGCTGGGGCAGCAGTGTTTGTAGTTCGATTGCGAGTGACCCTCGCTGGGATAGGAGCATTAGCAGCTCCACCACGGTTGGTCCTGTTTGATCTTCTTCTTGGTGGAATTTTCTGCATTAAGAAAGGTGATGAGATATAGAACCTTTTAAACAAGGTAAGAACCAGGTAGTAGTGCAAACATCATAGATGGAACACATGAACAGATTATGAAAGAAGGACAATTGGATAGGAAATCAAGCATGTCATAGATAGAAATTTTGGTTACAAGGTGCACAAAATACAAGCTGAAATACAAGAGCCATATCAAACACTAATTGTCATAATCCAGTTTAGTGTATTACAACATACAACAAGGATCTAAGGATGAGTGCGCTCTGCAAACGCTCAATGCTAGCAACAAGCTCTCGTTGAGTAGTCTCAAGCTCAATACGCCTCATGCAGGCGGCTAACATAGACTCAAATCCGAGTTCCTATGCCACTCGGCTCTGGCGGTATCACGGGCAATCCACCGGGTCTCTCCAACTCCTCAAGTCGCCATGCAATCTAGCACATCCTCGCGCCAATGCCTCGATCTGCTATCTAGCTCTCGAATCTCCTCACAGTGAGACTTAAACCCAAACTTCAACCGAATACGTTCTCGTCTCTCCATCTCAATGCTCTCAAATATCACATTTGTAGTGCGATCGAGAGTCTCAACATGTTGCTCGTAAGCCTGTAAGCGTGCTGGCTCAATCCTCTCAAACTGATCTGTATGGACTCCAAGTAAGGTCTCATGGGAGTCCAGCTAGATGAGTACCCTCTCAGTGAGAGTCAATTCCTCACCATATGAGGACACTGGTGGATCTGGCACGGGCTGTGCATCACTCGGTGCTGCTGTCACAAAAGTCTCAATCTAACCAGTAGAGTGAGCAAGACGCTCCATGTCCAAAGCAGATGGTATAAATGATGGAGATGATTGAGTGAGACTCGCAACGTGTGGTATGGTACTGATCAGACAATCAACATCTCTCCACAAAACCTCATTACCCTTATTATGACTGCGAGGCAAAGGCGCATCTAGCCCCAGCCGTCACAAGACATCAATATCCATATCTTCACTTATCACCGAGCCATCCTAGAACTCGCCCCAACTCATGGATACTCGAACAATCTCTACATCGTCCTCTGCTCAACTGTATCCATGTCTACATCTGTACTGCATGTCCGGGAATACCTCGGCTGGCATATAGTCTGCAGACTCATCCTCTGGGTATTCCTCTGGATCTTCCTCTGGGTCTTCCTCTAAGTAGGAGTCACTTGCTCTCCTGAGCCTCTGATGAGGTGGTGACTGGGTGGATGATGATGATAGTGATAGTGGAGTAGTGGATGGACCTGTGTAGGCAGTGTTGGTCCTTTAGGGAGGTAACGCAAGTGGGTACGTATATCTCTCGCGATATCCAGGCACTCTAACAATCATGCGGGCTTTACGCCTACGGGTCAGTAAAGCAGATGGAGTAGCGGTGAGAGTGGGCATGGATGAAACAGGTGTAGTGTCTGCCTGAACTTATTATATAGCTTGGATGTACGGATCTGTGGTCATGAGTGGAGTCTGGTAAGTAGCAGGTGAGTGAGCAGCAAGTAAGATGTTTTCTTGAACATCACGGTGAATGGCAGGTGAAGGCATAGTCTGTGACAAGACGGTGCATATGTGTAAGTATATGGAAAAATACTTATAATAAGTATGTGATAGTGAATTAGTAAATAGGAAATATAACATGCGGTCCTATTTAAATGAACTCTAAGTAAAATGGCAAGTAAGGCAAGCGGAATAACGTGCTACACGCGTCGTTCGGGGTCAAAGGAACTTCCTTTTCTTGAGCAAGTTTTATAACACCTAGGCGGTGAACCTAATCGTTGTAGTGTAGTATTAGGGTAAGCCACGGGTATTGATATCGTTCTCTAGGGAATAGGAATGCTAGTGAGAAGTTACTACGCTAAGGTTGGGGTTGAGGAAGATTATTTTTATCTTTTATGTTTTTAGGAAATGGAAAGGTACGAATCTCGGGGTTTGGATTTGGGGGTTGGTATTTCTACCGATTACTCTACTTATCTAATTATCTAATCTAAGGTGTATGTAGTCTATGTCTAATTATTGTGTGCTCGTATGATAGTTTAAAGATGTGTTCACTTAGGTTTTATTACTCCTTAATTATCTCCTATTGATGGTTGAATTGTCACGTCCTTATTCTTAATCGCGTTGTGTGTCTAAAGTCGTAGGGTATGCGTTTATCCCTAACTCTTTGAACTTACCAAAGGGTCTCGTCTACAAAACCCTCTAGGGATTATAAACTCTAACTCTAAGGCCCTCTTTGGATGGTTTAGCCTACAACCGCTCTAAGTGCTATAGCCTAAGGTTCACAAAGATTAATCAAGCATTAATTACACAACGAATGACCTATCGCATTACTAGATCATTAATCAATTAAGATAAGAGACAACCAATCAATATTTAATAATTAAGTTTCATATTCCTAAGCAAACACACAAGTAAATTAGCGGGACATGGAGAACATGCAAGCATACACACAAATAATTGAAGACATAATTGAATTAATGAAGTAAAACACTTATCTTGATGTAAGATAGGGTTTGGAACCCTAAAATCTTGTACAAGACAACCTTGGTTCGGTTTAGGTTTTACTCCAAAAGACTACACACAAAAGCGAAAAATTCGGATTCTATATATAATATTACAATCGCGACGGCGTCACCTTATGATTTGTGACGCCCGTCGGTCGCCGTCATTAGGGTTTCGTCTTGGCCACGTTAGTCTTGCGACGGCGTCACCTTGTGCTTGTGACGCCGTCCTCTTGACTTCGGCGCCGTCGGATCAAATCTAGGCCGTGCGAGTTGCGACGGCCTACTCTTTTAAAGCGACACCGTCACTTGAAAATAAGAAATTTGGCTTCGTGCCGTCACAAAATGCTCCGACGGCGTCGCGATTAAGCGATGGCGCCGTCACCTTGTATTTCAGCGACTTGAGTGTCTCGATTCTTGACTTTGGCCATTTTCTTCGTATATCCGCGCCTTTTCGTCCAAATAAGTGCCATTACAACAATTTGCCTTCAAGAGACCTAAAAGTGAAAAGGAGCGATATTAAGTAATAACGGATACAAAAGTGATCAAATAAGGGCTTAAACGACCCTCAAAAGGTACATTTAAAACCTTATCAAATATCCCTACACTTGGTATTTGCTTGTCCTCAAGCAAATGTGCTTTTAGCCAATTAATTTATAAGTTAGGGTCATGAAGCATTGGTTTAAAACAGTCCACAACACATATAAGCCCATAAAAGTCATAACAAGCACGGAAATTACATACTAGCACCTCACATGGGGTGTTTGGATACTCACATCTCTCGGTGTATATGAAATATAACAAGTTGGAAATGGAAGATAAACACTCATTAACCGGTCCTAGTACATAGATTACCATAGGCTTGAGAATAGATCAAACCTCCATCGCTTTGGCGTAAGCACCTAGGAAAGACTATCAAAGAGGTCTTTAAAGGGTTGTAATGTTAGGCTTACGGTAGGGAAACAAAGGGTTTGGTGGGATAGGCTATTTAGTGGTGGCAAGTCAAAAATCTCTTATGTTACAAGCATACGAAGAATGGCGTTGCTAAGCCAAGACTCGACACTCTAAACTCTAGATAACTGAAACAAACAAACATAAATTTAAAGGATAGATGTAGGATGGTAGCCCGTATGTTTTTTTTTTTTTTTTTTTGAACACTCTATTTTTTTTTTTTTTTTCTCTTTCTCTATATTTTTTTTTTTTTTTTTTTCATACACTTTTACTCTACCATCCTCTACGGTAACATCAAAATGATAGGGATTTATAGGCACATCCCTACACTTGAGTTTTATTACTCTAACACTAATTTGACCCGAATTGAAAAGATCAAAACACTTGGGGTGCGTTATTACGCAAATAAAGGAATTTAACGTTCCCTTCCGGTCATTTCATAAACTTTAACTTTTTCCCATGAGTCCCAATCGTCCCAAAGCGTGTACAAAAGATATGACTCGACTTAGCAACTCATGCAAGCAACTAGATAATTGAACTAAGGGTTTAGGGTGATAACAATAATGCACTAAAAGTGAGTGCATACAAGGTAGGCTAAGGCGATTTGGGTGTATATTTGGGGTGGGGTGTAAACAATGCTCTTCATTGATATTCGGAAAAACCGAAACATCACGAGAACCGCGAAAAGGATAGGCTCGAGGGGTTAACTAGGGGTATCGTGTACTAAAGATGAGTACAACGCAAAGGTGTGGGGAATTACTCAACCGATGTGGAAGAAGTAATTATATTACGGGTATCAAACAAGGGTTATCCTAATGCCTCTTATCATTTAGTTATTCCTAACTACACAAGTGTAGTCTTACTAGCGATCTCGGGATGCATCACAAAACAAGTTCTAGAATCTATTATACTACGGTTCACACTCTAAGCATTAAAGATGAATGCTTTAATTCCTACTAATCTAAGGCGATCCTCACATTTTGGGTGGAATTTAGGTGGTAAAGGGTTTTGTGCTAGTCATGCAACTTCCTATCCGTGAGGCGCTTTTGTTAAGACTAATGGCCCACTCCTATATGTCATGAAAAATTTTAAATTTGGTGCCAAAATTACCCTAACCGACATTTTCTCATGGTTTATTACACAAATACAATTGGACAAAGCAAATAATCAAGGATAAGCATAGTTTCTAAGTTCCGTTTATTTTCCTCCTACACTTAAACCGAACATTGTCCCCAATGTTCCCGAAAATATCAAAGTTATGATAATGGAAGGTAATTAAAGCGAAAGAAACTAGTACTCCCCGATTAGCTCGGTAGGATCCGTGTGAAGTGGTGGTTAAATCCTTTCCAAGAAAAATGTATGCGTGAAAAGCTCCTTCCAATCTTTTGTTTCTTCTTCTTGATAAATAAAACACGCACATTCGAAGAAAACAAAGCGAAACCTTGGCGTAAAATCGGCGGTAATAATATATATAAGACTCTACTAAACTAGGATATAATGCTTGTGGAATGGATGTTTCTGAATTTACGGAAAATTAAGACACGGAAAATTCCAAAAATTTATAAGTAGCTCGAAACGAGAAAAAAAGTAATCTGTTGTTTTACTCCTTCACGCCGTCGGGTTGCGATCTGACGCCGTCAGTTATCCCGACAAAAAGCGGTGCGATTTTACGGAAAAATTCGGAAAATTTACATCTTTAGAATCGGAAAATTTCGCAAAACATCCATTATGACTCGATACAAGCATTTGACTCGAACAAACACACATATATATCTTTTAATGAATTGCTATTCTCATGTTTACGTTTCTTTTGAAAGCGTGTGTAATCCTCCTACACTTATCCTTTATGTAAAATACCTTTATATGCAATTAAGGCGAGGTTAAAAACAAAATAAAGCATTTTACAAATTTAAACATGAGAATAAGTAATCAATAAAAGATATATGACACTAACAAGCAAACAATTAAGCATGGGTTGCCTCCACGAAGCGCTTTTCTTTATTTAAGAGTCTTGTAGCTAGACTCGTGAGTCGTGTCCTACGTTTTTCTTCTCTTAGAGGCCCATTCTATTATCTCAACTCTATTTTCATCACGAATGTATTCGGGGCCCAACTCTAGACAAGCGGTATAGCGAATCTTGTCTTCCCAATCAACTTCAAAGGCGGAATTTGTCTACATCAAGATCATCAATACCCTCAAACTTCTTATTTTTGTAGGGCATTATATACTTAACACATTCGGTCCCATTTGAGAATTTGACTATTCCTTCCTCTTGATCATAAACCATCATAGATTCTTCAATAAATGGTCTCCCAAGTATCACATCTCCTAAAACTCCATCGATAATGCCCTTAACATTTTCTAGGATCATGAAATCGCACCTATATGTGAAGTTTCCTACGAAGACATGTAATCCTTTAACCCTCCCAACATAGTTACTCACCTTCCTAGGGTAAAAGGGATCCCTCATAGGTCCTAACTTTTCACTCATGATCCAATTGTAGTAAAGCCTAGACATTATGTTCATAGGTGCCTTATAATCTATGTAAGTGTGATCCCTATATAAGTATCCAATCATGCACGGTATCTTGATATTTTTAGGGTTACCACTTTTTATGCATGGGTCGAAAGGTGGTCGTGGAAAGTTAACTACATTATAGTGATAAGCAATTTCCTTCCCATTAGGGTATGAATCGAAATACTCCCTAAGTTCCTCCTCCTCCTTGCTTCCATCCATAATTTCCAAAACCTTATAATCTCCTTCCACAATTTCATCTTCCGAATCACTTGAGGTTGAATCACTATCTAGGGTACCAGTGGATTCCTCAAGGGCTTTTTCAAGTGCACTTTCAATTATCCTATTTAGTTTCTTAAGTTCTCCAATTTCACTAACAATGCGAGCTCGGAGTTGGTTGGCAAAAGTTGGATCGAGTGGTGGGTATTTGTTTGATGGGGAATTGTTGTTTGGTGGGTCATCACCTTCCATGATGAAAAGTGATGGGGTTACGAACAAAGGTCACGAAGAAGGGGGATAGACTACGAGAAAGCTAAAAATTGAGAAAATTTACTTGATAGGAATCAAGCAAAGAAACCTAAACGAGGTGGACTCCTAACTAGCTATTCTATTCCCGGTGGCGCCAAAAACTTGATAACGCTACACGCGTCGTTCGGGGTCAAAGGAACTTCCTTTTCTTGAGCAAGTTTTATAACACCTAGGCGGTGAACCTAATCGTTGTAGTGTAGTATTAGGGTAAGCCACGGGTATTGATATCGTTCTCTAGGGAATAGGAATGCTAGTGAGAAGTTACTACGCTAAGGTTGGGGTTGAGGAAGATTATTTTTATCTTTTATGTTTTTTAGGAAATGGAAAGGTACGAATCTCGGGGTTTGGATTTGGGGGTTGGTATTTCTACCGATTACTCTACTTATCTAATTATCTAATCTAAGGTGTATGTAGTCTATGTCTAATTATTGTGTGCTCGTATGATAGTTTAAAGATGTGTTCACTTAGGTTTTATTACTCCTTAATTATCTCCTATTGATGGTTGAATTGTCACGTCCTTATTCTTAATCGCGTTGTGTGTCTAAAGTCGTAGGGTATGCGTTTATCCCTAACTCTTTGAACTTACCAAAGGGTCTCGTCTACAAAACCCTCTAGGGATTATAAACTCTAACTCTAAGGCCCTCTTTGGATGGTTTAGCCTACAACCGCTCTAAGTGCTATAGCCTAAGGTTCACAAAGATTAATCAAGCATTAATTACACAACGAATGACCTATCGCATTACTAGATCATTAATCAATTAAGATAAGAGACAACCAATCAATATTTAATAATTAAGTTTCATATTCCTAAGCAAACACACAAGTAAATTAGCGGGACATGGAGAACATGCAAGCATACACACAAATAATTGAAGACATAATTGAATTAATGAAGTAAAACACTTATCTTGATGTAAGATAGGGTTTGGAACCCTAAAATCTTGTACAAGACGACCTTGGTTCGGTTTAGGTTTTACTCCAAAAGACTACACACAAAAACCGAAAAATTCGGATTCTATATATAAGATTACAATCGCGACGGCGTCACCTTATGATTTGTGGCGCCGTCGGGTCGCCGTCATTAGGGTTTCGTCTTGGCCACGTTAGTCTTGCGACGGCATCACCTTGTGCTTGTGACGCCGTCCTCTTGACTTTCGACGCCGTCGGATCAAATCTAGGCCGTCGAGTTGCGACGGCCTACTCTTTTAAAGCGACACCGTCACTTGAAAATAAGAAATTTGGCTTCGTGTCGTCACAAAATGCTCCGACGGCATCATGGTTAAGCGATGGCCGTCACCTTGTATTTCAGCGATCACTTGAGTGTCTCGATTCTTGACTTTGGCCATTTTCTTCTTATATCGCGCCTTTTAACGGTCCAAATAAGTGCCATTCTGACAATTTGCCTTTAAGAGACCTAAAAGTGAAAAGGAACGATATTAAGTAATAACGGATACAAAAGTGATCAAATAAGGGCTTAAACGACCCTCAAAAGGTACATTTTAAAACCTTATCAATAAATCATCAAAGGTCCTTTTAAATCATAACTTGTCAAATTTAGTCCTTTGGTGAAAAATATAAAAAGTTTTGAGAAAATTACAAATTGGTCCTTCAACTTTCAAAATTGGCAGAAATGGTCCCTGGAAAATGTGAAAAAGGCAACTTTGGTCCTTGTACTATTAACACTTGTCAATTTCAGCCCTTGGATCAACTTTGAGATATTAGCAGTTTAGGTCCTTGCAGTTTCAGAAATTGCATAACAAGTCCCTATGTTATTAAACCCTTCACACCTTTTTGGACTTGTCTAAATGATATTGGACCCCCTGTCTTTAGCCTTTTGGACCCCTTCCCATTTGACCCTTCACTTATAATATTAAACCTGCGGTCAAAGCTTGGTCTAAACTTCCCTACGCCAAAAGAAACCACCTCCTACCTGGCTGCTTTACGCAATTTTCTGCCACACTCCATCTCCACCCCCTCCTCGGCTCATCCACTCACATGTCTCCCTCCAAACACTACATCCAAGATAACATTCATTACAACCTTATCTCGCTCGATCTCACTGGGTTAAAAGTTTCTTTCCTTAAAATCCAATGGATGGTTAGGATCGGTTTAAGTGATCCAATGGCTTAAATTTATGGTGGGATTTGCAGAGAGAGAGAAAAGAAGCACTTTGGGTATAAAAAGGAGAAAGGGAAGCAAGAGGAGCCATGTAGTGTAGCTTAGTTTTAGAAAATGTCGATTAGTAAATCCTTTTAAATTTCGGTGTTATTTAAGCTTCTAAATACCTTGTTATGTAATTTTAGTATATTGTAAAACTTTTAAGTATTCAATTTCGGTTTCCAAATGCGAATTATACTTATGCAATTTTCAAGTTCAAAAGTTCAAATTTATATGAATGTTGTTTGTATTTGATGTTATGCAAGCTCATATAAGATCTTATATACACTTAAATAAGTTCACTTTAGCTTATTGTTTAAGCAGACGTTGCTTTACTCGGTTTTACTTTTAAACCTCTCATGGTCAACCAAAGTCAACCTGGGTCAAAATGGTGAAGGAATTGATTATGGTTGATGCAGAGGATGGGTAATGGTTGGATTGGACTAGTTTAGCATAGTGTGGGTTTGGTTTAAGCTATTAAATCAGCTGGAGCACTTGTAAGTTGATTCTCATTTTCAATTTTTATTCAGTGGCAGTTTATGATTGTGTTTGTAATCTGTGAACATTACATGGCTTAAACCCGTTTATTTAGTAGTAATTAGGTTCATTAGATAGAGGTTAAGTGGTAAAATTGGATAACTCATTCATACGCCTATTCATTAGTTCTAGTCGGTTCCACAAATGGGTGTTTGGATCTAATGGTTAACTTTGAATTAGAGGTTAGTGTAGTGGATGCTTTGCATTGCAGTGGCTCCCAGTAAGTGAATTAGAGTCTTTAGGTTCATGTTTTTGCATCTCAGAACATTCAAAGTCAATATTGGTATAAATCTCTTTTGACAGTTAGATAAGTTAGCTCAGTGGTGGAATTTGTAGTGTTTTGCTCTGGAATAACAAGGGTCAGTTCAATTAGGTATCTCTTAACCTTAAGACATTACTTATCACCAATAGGATTGATTCAAACCTCACATAAGTCAACCTCTCATTACGTGATAAAAAGTCAAAGCCCATTATAAGCGGCTTTTTTTTCTCGAACTTGCGGACCTTGCATTGGATTCATTTGAGTGAGTTGAAGTCTAAAATTGGTTTAGTTGTAGCTTGCTAGGTGATCTTGAGGCTGCAACATCTGGTTTAGGTTTCGGTATTGTTCGGTGGCTTATTTTTAAGTCGGAAGATAGGTGAGTAGTGCCACTGCGAGAGCAATTAAAATTGCCTTGAGTTACGAAATGAAACTTTCGGACCTCGCGCCAAGAGTATAAGAGCTTTCCTTAGTCTCAATTTTGTTTACAAGGTCGGCCGAGGTTAAGTTTAGGTTCAAACTTTTACTTTCTAGTTTAAACTTATTTTGTGGTTTGTGTAAGCTGAAGTAGAGGCCTGAAGCTAATTAAGTACATTAGTCAAATCATCTAGATTATAGCAGTTGCAATATAGAGGTTCAAAGCGGTGGAGATTAGTTGCATTTAAGTAGTTTTTAGTATATTTTAGCTTACGTAGAAAGTAGGTGGCTTGTTGTGACTTCTAGCTTATTGTGGAGTCTTATTTATAAGCTATTTCACCTTCTTGAGTTTCGATTCTTTGCACACAAGCCCATGTTTTCCATTTTCATAGATTCTCCATATTAATTTAGACTTTTCACGAAATTTTCAGATTTTTATAAGTTGTTTAGCTATTTTCTTAATTTAAATTAGTTTTAATCATTTTAATTAGCTTTTAATACAAAAATTAGAAAAAGGTTCAAAAAATAATTTTCATTTTATTAAGTTAAGATAAATATAAAAGAAAAAAATATTTTCTAGATTTTCTTAGTTAAAATTGTATTTTAAATAATTGAAGTAGTTTTTAATAGTTTAAAATTCTAGAAAATAGAAAAATAATCATAAAAATACAAAAATAGTTTTGAAAAGTCTATTTTGATATTTAGACTTTTCTAAGTCTTAATTTTATTTTTCTAGCTTTATTTCCTATTTTCTTTCATTTTAGGTTATTATTAATCAGTTAAAAATAGTTTTTAATTAATAATAATTAATTAATTAGTTGTAAAAATAATTTTCTTTTTCTAAAAATTTTCTTTTATCATTAGGATTGTAAAAATGTATTTTTCATATTTTTAGGACTTTTATTTCTCAGATTTCACGTTTTTATTTGTACGTTTACGTATTTTTATTTTAAACGTAAGTTTTTAGTTTTCAGCTTTAAACGTTCATCACTTTAAATATAGTGATAGCGTTTATTTAATAGATTTTATCTTTTTACTTTCTTTAATTTTCATTTTAGCCCTTGTAGTTTATGTCCTTTTCCGTAGTTATAATAATTCCAAATCTCTTTTCCGTTCAAATCACCCGATCACTATCGTCGATAATCCATTGCCTGACTTCATTTGGGACATAACGACCGGGGAGACCCTATACTCCTCTGATCTTCATTGATTTCGTGCTTGGCGGTCTTAAGTTTTCTTACGCTTGCGTGAGAGAACTTAGACGGTTTCTTGCGCATCAAATTTTTAGCGCCATTGCTTGAGTTGTCTTTGAAAATCTTACGTCTAGCAGTTAGTGATTTGGATATTCACTCTTTGTTCATACCATCCATCGTATATGTTTATATTTTCTTATCCAAAAATACAAAATACTCTTCTCATTCCTCTTATCCAGTATGATTCTATTTCTCTTACCCCTCGTACCGTTTGATTCTACTCTTCTTTAACCTCAAAACCGTTTAATTCTTTTCTCTTATCCTCTATATGTTTAATTCTAATGGCGGACACGCGTCGATATTGGAAATGCTCAAAGTACCGCCGAGGTCACGAAGATGCTATCGTTGTCGGAGATTCCTTGAAAATTTGAGATACAAACCGGTTTAATTCAACTAATTATGTCAAATCCATTCTATGGTTTCGAGAGGAGCGATCCTATGCTCACATCCGATGGTTTGATAAGTTAATTTGATTGTCAAATATAAGGATGTTCCTCGTGACACAATTAAGTTGATGTTATTCTCATTTTCTCTCGGGGGTAGCTCGAATTGGCTCGATAAAGAACCCCTCGATCGATCACTACTTGGGAGGATCTCGTTTCAAAATTTGTAAATCGTTTCTTTCCTTATTCTAAACGATAAATCTTAAGAGCAGTGCAATTTCCAACGTTGTGATGAAAGTTTTGGTGAGGCATGGGAAAGATTCAAAGATCTCCTATGGAAATGCCCACATCATGGTTTCGAATTACTCCGGATCGATATATTCTACAATGCTTTAATGCAACCCGATCAAGATTCACTCAATGCGACGTGGGTGGCAATATCTTGTATCGTACCCCAAGGGATATATTGGCGATCATCGAGAACAAATCGAAAGTTCCGACTACGAAACAAACCGATTGAGATGGTTGAGCTTACCAATGATATTCGATGCATGAAGCAAAAATCGAGCCGTTGTTACCGTTAGAAAGATGTGATATTTGTGGTGGTCCCCATCCTTTTACGATTGTCAAGCCACCGATGACGAGGTTTATAATGCTACATCAACCCAATATCACAAGACTTTCGTTTCGATGATGATGAGGATTCCATTCAAATGAAAGAATATTATGCGAGTTTGTCGGCTACAACCAATCTGTTTACGAGCCTTTCATTTCGACTCTTCCCTTCACTCACACGGTTGAGAGAAGTGGCGTCGTTTTAGAAGAGTTCGATGATCATATTTCAACAAACATTGTTGAACCGTTGACTCTCTCATAATGGGGACGAGCCTCTTAGCACTATTCGATGTGGAATCGTCTAGTGTTGAGCCTTGTCCCAATCCCAGTGAGTCCGGGTTATCTCCGTAATATGTGTGATAAGCCTCTTGATGATGATTCTTACCCTCCTCTTGACATTCCAAATGATCATGTTGATATGTTCTCCGATTCGACAGCGATTGTACTTCGTTTGACGATTCTTTATCTTATGGAGACATTGATTATGTCGAGGACTTACCTTCGAGCTAGTTAGCTTAGAGGATGCGAGAGATTCGATGATGCGGAAATTGAGGACGAGATGCTTCGTGAAAAATTATTCAATATAAATCTCCTCGTTTCTAGATCGAATCATTACGTGCTAAGTCGACTTCATCTCTATCCTGTTGTGGATAGTGACTTGAAAAGCCGAACCAATTCACGAACTTAAGGCTTTTCCAATGATTCTTTAGGAATTTGAAGTATTACGCTTTGATGGCGATTATACTAAAAAGGAGAGTAGTGGCAATCCCACTTTTCATCTTTCTCTTCACGAGTATGATTCGTTTCTCTTTGATCTAGATCTGAGGAGTTCTCGGTGAACTCTCTCATATCATATCTCCTCGGAGTATGATCATTTCTATTTTGATCTTGATCTTGACCGGAGACATGCTCTATCATAAGAGTTTTCTCATTGAGGACACTACCGTCTCTTCCTCCCAGGGTTTTGTTAAAAATCACCCTATGAGCTTAAATGATCAAATTCAAATTAAAGATGATGAAGAATGGATCCTTATTGTTATCAAAATCTTCATTCCATTCCTCACATATCTTGTGATTTCTTCTCTTCTTCACTCCTTCGAATGAAGACATTATCTTTGATCCGGCATTTCCATATACCATTTTTGAGCCGGTTCTATGTATATCTCATCGGTGTGGAACTTCCACGTGCTTCAATGTTTGTCCAAACATCTTGAATGAAAGTCCGATGGAGATTTTTCTTCCACTTTGCTTCCCATGAACCAATGAATTAGGGTCGAGTCAAGCTAGCGACTCGGTAATAAAAACGATAGCTAAACATGGGTTTTCACCTGTGTACCACTAAGTGGGGAGTTACCCCGCATATTATATATATATATCTAAAAAAAAAAAAAAAAAAAAATCTTTCTAAATAATGGCCGTAGTATTTCCCTTTTACGTTTCGGTTTAGGCATAACCGCCGGTACTTTGAATATTGAGGGCAATATTCATTTCTAAGTGTGGGAATTCTCACGAATTTTATCATATAATTATACCAATTCCCGTTTTGGCCAAAATTTTTTGGAGTAAGTGTTTTACTTTCTCATTAGGTTATCGATCCGCATGTCGTAAGACAAAAGGATTAGCTAATCCGAGCAAGCGGCTCTTGGTAAAGATTTCAAATCCGTTTATATGGCTTGCAATTTGCCCAAAATTGTATGGTATTCAACTCACCATATCCTAAAAAGTGAAGAGTTGGCTAGCAAGATTATGGCTTGTGGTAAAGGCGTTGGAAAATCCATAATTGGTAATCGACTCACCAAAGATAATGTTGATAATTTATCTAAGAGTTGGCTAGTCCGAGCAAGCGGCACGGTAAAGACAAATCAAATCCGTTGGGCGGTGGTTTGCTCAAAATCACATGGTTATCGGTGTACCATGGTTCTTACTTGAGGCTGAAACATTTGGCTACTCGAGTAATGGCTTTTGGTAAAGTTTAAAATCCATTATGTTTTCTCAAATCATTGCTAGAGACTAGCAATATCTTAGTGTGGGGATTGATGAGTGTCTAAATACTCATCATTTTGTATAATCTAAAGCTGCAAAATCATGCGAAACACTCGAAACACATCAAAATGATCAAAATATCACAAATCGGTGTTTTATGTGTTTTAAATACAAAATATCAAAATCGGATGAAAAACATATCAAATTTGCAAAATTGCGAGTTTCGAGTCCCCAGTTTCTAAAATTGTCAAAACTAGTCCACGAGTCAAAAATTTCAAAGAAAAATCATCAAAGGTCCTTTTTAAATCATAACTTGTCAAATTTAGTCCTTTGGTGAAAATATAAAAAGTTTTGAAAATTACAAATTGGTCCTTGACTTTCAAAATTGGCGAAATGGTCCACGGAAAATGTGAAAAAGGCAACTTTGGTCCTTGTACTATTAACACTTGTCAATTTCAGCCCTTGGATCAACTTTGAGATATTAGCGATTTAGGTCCTTGCGGTTTGAAATTGCATAACAAGTCCCTATGTTATTAAACCCTTCACACCTTTTTGGACTTGTCTAAATGATATTGGACCCCCTGTCTTTAGCCTTTTGGACCCCTTCCCATTTGACCCTTCACCTTATAATATTAAACCTCTGGTCAAAGCTTGGTCTAAACTTCCCTACTGGCGAAAAAAAACCACCTCCTACTGTTGCTACGCAATTTTCTACGCCACACTCCATCTCCACCCCTCCTCCACTCATCCCACTCACATGTCTCCCTCCAAACACTACATCCAAGATAACATTCATTACAACCTTATCTCGCTCAATCTCACAACAAGTTAAAAGTTTCTTTCCGCCAAAATCAATGGATGGTTAGGATCGGTTTAAGTGATCAATGGCTTAAATTTATGGTGGGATTTGCGAGAGAGAGAGAAAAGAAGCACTTTGGGTATAAAAGGAGAAAAGGAAGCAAGAGAGGAGCCATGTAGTGTAGCTTAGTTTTAGAAAATGTCGATTAGTAAATCCTTTTAAATTTCGAGTGTTATTTAAGCTTAAATACCTTGTTATGTAATTTTAGTATATTGTAAAACTTTTAAGTATTCAATTTGGTTCAAGTACGAATTATACTTATGCAATTTTCAAGTTCAAAAGTTCAAATTTATATGAATGTTGTTTGTATTTGATGTTATGCAGCTCATATAAGATCTTATATACACTTAAATAAGTTCACTTTAGCTTATTGTTTAAGCAGACGATTGCTACTCGGTTTTACTTTTAAACCTCTCATGGTCAACCAAAGTCAACACAGGTCAAAATGGTGAAGGAATTGATTATGGTTGATCACGGAGGATGGGTAATGGTTGGATTGGACTAGTTTAGCATAGTGTGGGTTTGGTTTAAGCTATTAAATCATTTGGAGCACTTGTAAGTTGATTCTCATTTCAAATTTTTATTCGATGGCGGTTTATGATTGTGTTTGTAATCTGTGAACATTACATGGCTTAAACCCGTTTATTTAGTAGTAATTAGGTTCATTAGATAGAGGTTAAGTGGTAAATTGGATAACTCATTCATACGCCTATTCATTAGTTCTAGTCGGTTCCTGAATGGGTGTTTGGATCTAATGGTTAACCTGAATTAGAGGTTAGTGTAGTGGATGCTTTGCATTGCGGTGGCTCAGTAAGTGAATTAGAGTCTTTAGGTTCATGTTTTGCATCTCGGAACATTCAAAGTCAATATTGGTATAAATCTCTTTTGTGATTAGATAAGTTAGCTCGGTGGTGGAATTTGTAGTGTTTTGCTCGGAATAACAAAGGTCGAGTTCAATTAGGTATCTCTTAACCTTAAGACATTACTTATCACCAATAGGATTGATTCAAACCTCACATAAGTCAACCTCTCATTACGTGATAAAAGTCAAAAGCCCGTAAAGCGGTTTTTTTCTCGAACTTGCGGACCTTGCATTGGATTCATTTGAGTGAGTTGAAGTCTAAAATTGGTTTAGTTGTAGCTTGCTAGGTGATCTTGAGACGCAACATCGGTTTAGGTTTCGGTATTGTTCGGTGGCTTATTTTTAAGTCGGAAGATAGGTGAGTAGTGCCACATGCGAGCAATTAATTGTGAGTTACGAAATGAAACTTCGGACCTCGCGCCAAGAGTATAAGAGCTTTCCTTAGTCTCAATTTTTGTTTACAAGGTCCCAGCCAGGTTAAGTTTAGGTTCAAACTTTTACTTTCTAGTTTCAGCTTATTTTGTGGTTTGTGCTTAAGCTCAAAGTAGAGGCCTAGAAGCTAATTAAGTACATTAGTCAAATCATCTAGATTATAGCAGATTGCAATATAGAGGTTCAAAGCAGTGGAGATTAGTTGCATTTAAGTAGTTTTTAGTATATTTTAGCTTCTGTAGAAAGTAGGTGGCTTGTTGTGACTTCTAGCTTATTGTGGAGTGCTTATTTATAAGCTATTTCACTGCAGTTTCAGTTCTTTGCACACAAGCCCATGTTTTTCCATTTTTCATAGATTCTCCATATTAATTTAGACTTTTCCTGAAATTTTCAGATTTTTATAAGTTGTTTAGCTATTTTTCTTAATTTAAATTAGTTTTTAATCATTTTTAATTAGCTTTTAATACAAAAAATTAGAAAAAGGTTCAAAAAAATAATTTTTCATTTTTATTAAGTTAAGATAAATATAAAAAGAGAAAAAAATATTTTTCTAGATTTTTCTTAGTTAAAATTGTATTTTTAAATAATTGAAGTAGTTTTTAATAGTTTAAAATTCCTAGAAAATAGAAAAATAATCATAAAAATACAAAAATAGTTTTGAAAAGTCTATTTTGATATTTTAGACTTTTCTAAGTCTTAATTTTATTTTTCTAGCTTTATTTCCTATTTTCTTTCATTTTAGGTTATTATTAATCAGTTAAAAATAGTTTTTAATTAATAATAATTAATTAATTAGTTGTAAAAATAATTTTCTTTTCTAAAATTTTCTTTTATCATTAGGATTGTAAAATGTATTTTCATATTTTAGGACTTTTATTTCTCAGTTTCACGTTTTATTTGTGCGTTTACGTATTTTTATTTTAAACGTAAGTTTTAGTTTTCGACTTTAAACGTTCATCACTTTAAATATAGTGATAGCGTTTATTTAATATTTTAATCTTTTAACTTTCTTTAATTTTCATTTTAGCCCTTGTAGTTTATGTCCTTTTCCGTAGTTATAATAATTCCAAATCTCTTTTCCAGTTCAAATCACCCGATCACTATCGTCGATAATCCATTGCCATTCATTGGGACATAACGACCGGGAGACCCTATACTCCTCTGATCTTCATTGATTTCGTGCTTGGCGGTCTTAAGTTTTCTTGCAACTGCGTGAGAGAACTTAATGATTTCTTGCCAATGTCAGGAAACAAGTTTAGTTTTATTTGACTTGATTTTACACCTCGAGTTTTATTTGTTGACCCGTCTAACGCCCAAACAAACACTCTCGTTGTTCAAGTGGGCTATGGTCCGACAACCTGGGTACTAGGATGGGTTTAGGCCCATAAGAATTATTAATACTTCCTTTTAGTGGGCTGGGTTGTGGCCCAATATGGTTTTCGGTATGTTTCCATCAGGTTCATCCAACCATGGAAACAATGAGGAGCAAGTATTGATAAAGGTTTTCATAGCAGTGAATGGTTTACGTTTTATCCAAGAATGATGGCTTGTCCGTGGTATCGTGATGCCATAAGAAGACTAACACCCTTCGTGGGTGTTTGTGACTCGGAGAAAACAAAACAACATACAAGAATACGGGTAATATATCAGGTTTGCCAACCCGAAACCTCTTATGTCGAGACTGTCAACAACGAGTGACCCAAAGATAATCGTCATGTTCCATTATCGATAACCAACCGTCCCACTTAAGGCTTGAAACATCACCACCGCGTGGCGATATCCACAGTGGGTTTTCGAACAATTGACTTCACCAACAAAAGGAAAACATTAGACTAACTCTACATTAGGATGAGCACCTATCTAAACCATGATATCAACAATTATATGAAACCAAATTTTCTAGCTCTTGGGTTTACTTGTTCGACTGAAGGAAGAAAATACATTTACATAACCCCATTCAATAAATAAAACTTAGCCTAAAAATCAAATTATCCATTTCATAATTAAACAAGTTTATGAATTTAACAAAGTATATGATTGAATTTACCCTTTACAAGGATGGAATGTGATAACAATGGAGTCGAAGGCCAACCGAGAAACTAACACCACCAATAATCCCAATCGATCTGAGCAAAGCACAAGTAAGATCCTTCAAACCTTTCACTTTCTTATCCTTTGTGGTGAGATTTGAGGTGTGTTAATCTCTGGGTTGCCTCGGCGAGAATAAAAGAAAAGAGGAGGAGTGGTCTTTGAGTAAGTTTTCCAATCTTGGAAGATGAGAAGGTAACCATTTTCAGCAAATATCCCCATCTCTCTTATCTTTATCCTTTTCACGCGTGTTGACCTTGGGAAGATGGGGATGACCTCTAGAAGTCATTAGCTTCATAGCTCCATGAGGGTGGGTAAAAGGGATTGATGAAAGTGATTTATGCTTCATTCTTGTTGGGTCTCGATTGGAATTGCGAGTGGCAGCAGAGAAAGAAAAAGAAAGGAGACAATTTATTTCATGGAGGAAGAAGGTGTTGAGATGGGGAAGGTAAAGATAGTCTCAGATTTTCCCAATTGGGTTTCCTCTTCTTTGACCTAGGCGATGAGATAGGAGCAGGTAGAGATAGGAGGAATCTGACTTTCTTCCTCTCTTTTGTCGTGAGATGGGCACGTGTGAGGTGAAGACAAAGAGGGGAAAGAAAATAAAGTATTAAAGTAATTTGGTAGGGTATTATTTTAGATATCATGTGATGTTTTATTTTTATAAGTATGTAAGTAGTATTTTAATGTATTGGGTATTATAAATATTGGTAAATGGTTAGTTGACAAATTTTGTAAGTAGTACATTTAATTTTGTTATGTATTTAGTATCTCACGAAATTATATTGTGATCGTATTTTTATGGTTTGATGAATTTTATGCTGAAACGCTTTATGAATACGTTTCTGAAATAGTATTACACTTATAATGTTTTCATTTCCGGGGAGTTACTATGTTTTTACTTTGCCCTTAACGTGGTATATGTACGCGGCGGTGCTGGGAATAACGAGATAACCTCTCGTCATATAATTTAATCATTAGAAAATTTTTAGAGACTATAATATCACAATTCTCTAATTAAATTACAAATGCAATAGGTTATACAGTATGCTACAGTATATGAGTTATCCACTCAAAATGGTCAGGTAAGCCAATGTGTGCTTAATGTAATATGCTTAGTAATAATAAATTACCATTTATTATTTACTACCCCGTCCGCATTAAGTGTCCACTATGACTTTTTGAGTCTTTTTCTTCAACTTTGACCTTAAATATATTTGATTGTGTTATATAATACTTAATAAAACTTATACAAATGAAAACACATTTAAAAGCATAATCCATTCATATATCATGCAGCGAATATTATATAACATGAACAAAAGTATTTGAAGTCAAAGTTAAAGAAAAAGACTTGAAAAGTCATAATGGACATAATGTGACGGAGGAGTAATAATAAGTGAAAAATTACCGTGTGTCACATTATGACTCGAGATAACAAGCAAAAGCATCCCTTTTTATTTGAACACATACAACCATATTGTCTCATTTGAGTCAATTGGTACCGAACAACAACAAGAATGATAGAGCTCGACTAGTGATTTTCAAGGTCGGGTACGACTGTGACTTTTCTACCCTCGCTGTTTCTGGGGTCACGCAACTTGTCACAAAATGGTCAAAATGAACCCTTTGAGTGTCTTAACTCTACCCGAGACAAAAGTGACTAAAGACAACACCCTCGGGTGTGTTTTCTTTTTCACAGAAGCGGCAACACAAGTACAAGCAAATGGAAGAACAAGTACGCATATAATCCGGGTGAGCTAGAGAGTAAGCCAAATTGCGCAATAAGCTTAAATATAAGCCGGGAACCATTCTTAAGCCAATAAGTGACAATTAGTTGAGCTTAACCAACAGTTAATGAATTTTAAACCAAAAGTGACATTTGACCAATTAAAGTTAGATTATTTCTTGTTTCTTTTACCAATCCAACAATTACCATTATCCAGACAATACTCAAGTTCTTGGTTTGTCATTTTTATTAATAGCCACACTTAACAACAACAACAACAACAATATTTCATTCAAAAAGTCTTACACGATCGGTGTATATAAGAAAAATAAAATAAAGATAATAATAATTCGAGTGAACAAGAAACTCAACAAAAATAATTGTTCTTACATTATTCCAAAGTGGGTCGAACACAAAAACTCCAATTGGAGAGACTGGTTGAATCAAACCAATTAGCTCACGAAATAGCTTCCTATGTCACCCGAACAAAACCCTAAACCAATTTTGAAAAGCCCTTTGATTTACCAAACCCTAATTTAGAATGAGTGTGTGTGAGATGTGAAAAACTCGTGACTTTACATAGAAGAACAAATAGGATGATTGACCATAACTTTCTTGGTCTCGTTGTAGGAGAAGACCCACTCTTGGCTCTCGTCATTCCTCCACAGCACGCTTCATGTTTATCATGTGATGTCTAGGATGGATAATGATGGATGATGGGGTAGGGTGTTTATCACCAAAATGGAGATTTGTGGTTTTGAGGTTGAAGATGGCGTGAAGTTGGTTTCCAGAAGAAGAAAAATATAAAAGTTGGATCTGAAAAGAATAAAGTGGGAGGGAGGCGTGATTTAGGTGTAGGAAGAATATTTTTTAGGTTTAATAATTAAGTGTATTTTATGTCCTCCTGTTAGCCTCGCTTTTTTATAAAGATAACGTCATTTACGTGAATTGAACTAGATGTGTAGTATACTTTGCTCATAGGGACTAGTATTGTTTAAGTGGCAAAGTAATGGTTTGTTGAGCCTATAAATACCCCTCATGACTCTCCATGAGGGGTGAGGTTAATCATTTGGTCATTTGTAGTGTTTGGTTTATCAATAAAGTTTCCTTTGTTTATCCTCCCTCTCTCTACTTTCTCTCTCTAGGAAGATGGAGATTTTCATCTTCTTTCATCAACTAAGACCTCCCAAAACCACATAAATCTTATGTTAAACGGGCTAACAAGTGGTATAGAGCCATGGTTATGTTTTGATGATTTATGTCGGTTTTGATACTTGTTTTAAACTGATTTTGTACCATTTTTTGTGTGTCGGAAAATTTTTTTCCTACTTTTTAGTGATATCAGTTTTTAAACCAGATGTATCCTTTATTTGTTCTAAAACAAAAGTCCGGTCTATTATTGTTAACATATCTGTGTTGTGTCATTTTGTGTCCAACAAGATTGTTTTATCATTTTAATGACCTTTTTGTTACCATATCGTGAAGTCAAAGTGGTCATCCGGTCAGATTTGAATGGTCAAACGAAAAAGAAGCGGTTTTAGTCATTTTACGGGTAAGTTTGAAGTGGACGGAATCTTGGTCGAAATCTCTTGGAAAAAAGGTCAAAGGGTCAAAACCTAACCTTACGCCTAAGGACAATCTTACGGCGTATGGAATACGGCGTAAACGAGTACCGTAAAAACATATCTCACGCGTATGGTTACGCGTAAGAATCTGGTTTATGCCTAAGCAATGCGTTTTACGCATAAGATGTTTCCTCAAGGCGGTTTACGCATAAGGTTTTGAAGAAAAACGTTACGCGTAAGCAAAACCTTACGAGTAAGAAAAGGAAGAAGTTACGCGTAAATTGAACCATGACCACGACAAATACCAAACAAACATCTCGACCTCAGCTATCATTACATCCTTGGTCCATTTTCAGTACATGAAATCGAGAAGAACAAAGCTTAACTAATCCAACTCTATCCTAATCTCAACTCCAACACTCATCTAATTATTTCATGACTCAAAAAGAAAATTACCGATTATAAATGAATATGTATCTCAGTTTTGATTCAATTTTTTTGTAATCTTTTAAAGATTATTTTAATTGAACCACTTCATCATTGATCAATCTTGTAATTATATCCGAAACTTTCAAGAAAGTTTTCTAACAAGGATGTTAGAAACTTTTTTTGTGTTTCGTTATATGCCCTAACTCAACACAAAAATGAATACAACAAATCATAAAACCTACCCGAGACCTTTTAAAAAAAAGATCTTGAAGTTGTGATATCTTGCATCTTTTATGGTTTAATGATTCGAACATATGATATTTGAAGTTGGTTTTTGTGATTCTGTTCGATAAAGTAAAAGTAAGAGATATGGGAAACTCTTTAACTTTCGGATTGAAAATGATGAGGTAATGAGACCGGTTGGGATATATTTGATGAGTGAAGAGTTAGGTAAGTTGGATGGTAGCGAATATTTCGAATATATGATTAGGTTTAGGTCAAGTTGGATGTGTTTTAATGTTTTATAAACGGTTATTAAGATCTATTGGATTAGATCGGGCTTTTGGATTTGGACGTGGGCTTCTCATCTAGACTTGGGCTTTCAAAACCGAACATGGGCTGGTGGTAATATATTGAGTTGGACTGGATATATGATGGGCTGAATCATAAACTAATATGATGGGTTGATGCTCGTTGGAGTTACAAAATATTGTTTATCCGAATTTTTAACAAAATTTTGGATGCAAATTATTTTGATATAAAGTTGGTATTATTGGTATGATAAATTTCCACGGAGGATACACGGTTCACGGCTTGAGCGATAATTTGAAAAAAATGACTACGGGATTTTTATGCGGTATTACTACGAAATTGAAGTGACATTTCACGGGTGAACTTCTTTATCTTTGAGGCGTTGGTTGGTTGGATGCATATCTCAAGATAACTTGTGCAGGCACATTATGAGCCGACAATGCATTTTATAAGCGATGTAAGGAGTTACGTTGTAGTGCTCACAGTGTATAACTATCACTTTAAGGAGTTACGTTGTAGTGCTCAGTGTCACACGGCTTTGTGGATTGTTCAAGAATTTAGAACAAGCAGTAAGTTACAAAGTTGGGATGTTTACTTCCTTTTCAAGTTAGTCGTATCGGGTTTTCTCCATATGTGGTCATTACTATTAGCCGATGAATTCAAAGGAGGTTCGTTTAAAGGTTGGTTTGAGAGACGTAGTATTGAGAGTATTTTTGCGACATATTCTCACGGGAATTTTGATCAAGCTAAGGTTTAATATTGCATCAAGAAAAAGATAATACGGCATGTACGCAACATTATGATGATTCCGATATCTCGCAACCATCAGGAGGGAGAAGTTGGTGTTTCATCTTTTGTAATTGGATTGTCGAAGGGAATTGTGCTTAAGACTGAAGAAGGAGAAGTAGTGTGTGTACATCGGGCCTTTTTACCAACTTGGATGCAATACTAAGTAAGTTATGTTGTTATGATGTTCCTAGAACGACAACCATTGTGCCAGAATCAAGAGTCTACTTTCTCCGCTGCATGTTTGAAGACTAAAGAGATGTTAAGAAAGAGAGTTGTCGGTTCAGGAGGGAGCAAGAAAAAGAAAAAGGCTCACTAGTTAGGAGGAGTAATAACTAACTGACCGTTATAGTTGAAGTTCGAGCTACAAGGATTTGTCGCATCAACGCCAAAGATCAAATGCCGAGATCGTCGGAAGATAGAACTTCAAGTTTGCCTCGATATCTAGACTACGAGACTCTGCTTCAACAAAGTCAACATTGTTCATTACTATTGTAATTTACTTTGTTTTGTATTTATAGGTCTCATTGTAACCATTCACGTGTAACGATATCTTGGAGGGAGATTGTTAGCCTCGCTTTTTTATAAAGATAATGTCACTTACGTGAATTGGACTAGATGCGTAGTATACTTTGCCCATAGGGACTAGTATTGTTTAAGTGGCAAAGTAATGATTTGTTGAGCCTATAAATACCCCTCATGACTCTCCATGAGGGGTGAGGTGAAGCATTAGGTCATTTGTATTATTATGTGTTTTATCAATCAAGTTATCTTTGTTTCTCCTCCCTCTCTCTACTTTCTCTCTCTAGAGGATGTAGATCTTCATCTTCTTCCAGCAACCCCGACCTCCAAAACCACATAAATCTATAGTATTTACGGTCCTACACCTCCGTACTGTATAAATTGTATCATAAGTGATAACGTGTTCTCATGTAAAATATTTTCCGGGTATCCGTAAACTATAATTTTTATATTTTTAGAAACGTTTAGGAAAACGTAATAATAGATTTTTATTATCACATAGACATTTGGTTATATCTGATTTGTCGTTATTAGTGTCGGTATGCGTGCGGTGCCATCAGTCAAGCATAATGAGATAGCCTCTCGTTTTTAGGTTTTTAATTATCGATAGTAAATAATTAATTATCAATTTCTGATAAAAGTAAATAGTATTACCATTAAATAATAGTCTAAAAATTGCGGGTCATCGCAGCAGCCACCAAAGAAGAGGAAGAAGTCGAGTTGATTAGCTTACAAGTCAAACTTGTTCGGTTGTTATGCGTGATCTTTGAACAATAGAATTCTTTTAAGTTTCATGACTTTTAGATTATAAGTAATAACTCTAGTAGATGCAAGATATTCTTACTATGGAAAACTAGAAGGGGGGTTGAATAGTTTTACCAATTTAAAACTTCCTTTTAAATATTTAGATTGACTTATGTCAATCTATTTAGATGTGTATGTTGGACGTTGATAGATAGATATATAAAAGTGTAATGAAAGATAAAGAGTAAGAAGCACATAACCACGACACGAGTATTTATAGTGGTTCGGCTACAAGGACACCTTCCTTGCCCTACTCCACTCCCGAATCACCTACTCGAGAGTTCGTAATCACTACATGACACCAACTCCTTATGGCGGAGAAGCCTTCTAGCGTCGCCTACTCTTTTTCGGTACTAGGCTAACCACGGGTTCTTTCACACCAAGGTGAACCACACCTACCACAACGTCGCTTACCCTTTATCCGGTACTAGGCTAAGTACCGAGTTCCATTACAATGGAGGAACTACTACCCAACACTACACAACACCTAATCCCAAAGGAGACCAACTCCTTATTACAACACCATCAAGGATATCAACATCCTTGAATATAAACAATCACTATATGTATAAACGATATGTATAAACGATGCACCTCATCGATTATAGGACCTAGGCATTCTTCACTAATGCCACTTGATTTGATTCCTAGGCATCCTTCACTAATGCCTTTGACACAACGCTTGGCACCTTTCACTAATGCCTTCGTCTTGACACCTTTAGCATTCTTCACTAATGCTTTTGACACGGACATTAAGCACCTTTCACTAATGCTTGTCTTGACTCTTTCGGCATCCTTCACTAATGCCTTCAACACAACACATCTACGGAGGAAGAAAGAACTATCAATAAGAGAACCTCGATGAGTCTTGATGATGACGAAGCATGGCAACTCATGGACTTGAGCTTGCTCGACTTCAAGAAGTGGTGATCTCGCCTTTAAGAGGAACCTAGAGAATCACACGAAAACAAAAGACAAACTACATAGAAAGATCCCTTAGGATCAGTGGGTAGAGAGTTACAATACTTGGGGAAAGTATGTGTAAGAGTGGCAACCCAAAATGAAGAAATGGCTCACTATTTATAGAAGAGAAATGCTTACTGTTCCCCGGATCCCACGGATCCCTCCCACAAGGGATCCGTGGGACGCTCCTCTTTACCCATGGGTATTTTGGTTATGGGTCATGAGTCATGGGTTATGGGTTGATCCATGATTCTCTTATTAGATACAATGTATCTTATGAGTGCAATGCACCTAGTCAAACGGGTATGGGTCAATACCATGGGTTGTAGTTTTTACCCATTATAATACATACTAGTTATGTATATATTTACCCAATATGTAAACACTAGTTGTTGTACATATGTATTACTAAATCATAAAATCACTTATACTTGTTTTAGTGTTTTATGTGAAAACGTTAAGTGTGTTAGAAACTATTGGCTCAAACTATTTACGTATTTTATTTGTTTCGTTAAAATGATTTTACGTTTGTTATTGACAAACATTAGAAGATCGTAAAATATAAATAAACGTTTTTACGGTTTATTTGTATTAACAATCTCCCCCTTTTTGTTGATGACAAAACATAAAATTATTTTAAGGAAAACTAAAATTAGTAAATGTTGAATTGAGTTTTCCTCTCTTCTCCCCTTTTGTCGAAACAAAAGAGCGTCGAAAAGAAACTAACACATTGTTTTAAAAAATTGTAAAAGAAAAGATGTAAAGAGAGCAGCGGCGGAATGGTTCTCGTCTTAACTCCCCTTGAGCGAGTCCATCCCTTTGTGAGGCGTCAAGTAAATATAAACTAATAAGCTAACGAATTGCAAGTTTGTTTGCAAATGGTTTCGCCCTTGTGACGAAAATGCTCCCCCTTGAAGATTGCAACTTTGCAATGGGGTGTCATGTAGTGTAATCCAAATAAGGATTAAGTTGCAAATGGTTTTGCAATGTATGTTTTGACACAAAGCTCCTCCTAGCTTAGGGTGTCAAGTTCTTCATGTGTATTTTGAAAATCTACAAAATAGAGGTTAGAAAACAAGAGTATAGTGCATAATTTCGCAAATAAGACTCAAGTTAGTAGAAAATTGTTCTTACACCACGGATCCCACGGTTCCCTCTTTTGTGGGATCCGTCTAAACAATTCACGGGATCCAATGCATGCGGTGACGATTTTCAGCAATGGTGGTATATCAAACAATGCTAAATATGGAAGTGAGATATGTATACAAACAACAAACATATACTCAAAGCAATATGGCAAATAAGTTATCATTCAATAAACAAAGAGATAATCAAGAAATCTCTAAAACTAAGAGAATGATTTAGCCATGCAATACATATTCCACTTAATACTAATGAATGACCTAAACTTAAGAAGCAACAACGTGCTTAAGGATGATCAATCATGAAATGGGATTCCTAAACGTTCTAAGTTGAGCTTGAGACTAGGACACCGTTTTAGGCTAATGGTTGTTTAGGTTTGTTGACCTCTTCGAAACGTTCGAGGAGGTGATAAAACATGAAACGTTGATCTTCACGTAGTTCATATATCAACATGTTGACAATGATAGCAATCCTTGTCATGGTTTTGAGCTTCTTGAAGCGGAGGTTCAAGTGATGTGATCCTCAAATAAAGGAGGAATTGGTGGAGGCTCATTAAGTTTTGGCTCAACAATGTTTGAGGGTGGAGGTAGAGAAGTGTCAACTTCCATGTGGTCGGGTGGTTGACTTTTATGTCTCCTCATAATCCAAAATGGACTATTGGGGGTAAATGGAGAAATTGACATTGGTGCAAGTGTTGATTCAACACTTTGGTTTTGTTGTACAACCTTTCCTAGTGAATTTGTTGGTAATGGTGGAGGATGAGATGGCCAAGGGTGTAAGTCCTCTAAGTTGTGAGAAAGTGGAGATGATTGTGAGGTGTTAAATGATGTGGCTCTAGGCACCAATTATAACAACCCGTAAAATTTCGGATTATTTTAATAATATTTATCGCGTCAGAAAGTTTAAATCAATTATTTTCCGACAAGATGCCAATATCTAAAATATAAAACGAGAGGTCATTTCATTCCTTTAGAAATAAGACACCGCACATACAATACTTGCCCACAAAGTATATCGAAATTTATTATTTTCAAGCTAAAATGAAAGCATACGAAGCTTAATCCATTGTTCCAAAAGTTATTCCGTATAATCGCAGTGCTTTAGCATACAAAACTAAAACAAATACTTACATAAGTGAAATATACACATTTTAACATTTAATGATAATTTACGAAAGAAAACAAAAGGTTATCTCGTGAATTTAGGAAACCCACACAGCACGCAGATCGACACCAAATTAATAACGGCAAACAATTATAATCAAATTTCAACGTAATAAGAATGTCATATTATTACGCTTATAAAATCGTTTCCGAAAATATAATTTCTATATTATTCGGCACCGGAAGGTACGTTTACTCGAGAATTCGACAAAACACGGGTCTGATCAATACAAGAATTATAATAAAACAAAACAAATCTTCATCGTCCCCCTTATATATCTTCTTCTTCACTTGTTTCCATTTTTCGCTTCTAAACAAAACCCAGAACAAGAAAGGAGTTTGCTCCCTTCCACTTCATCATCATAATCCATCACCACAAATTTCCGACCACCCTACACCTCTTCTCTAGCATGACAAAGAGACACTAGCGGTGTGGGATGTGACTCGAGCCAAAGAAAGGTGTGCTACCTACATGAGACCAAGAGGGCTAGTGTCTTCATCTCTTTTTATTCTTCTACATATGGGAGTAAGCAATCACAGCTTCATTCATCTTTCCACATAAATAAAATTCGAGAAACTAGGGTTTCACGAATCAAAGGGCTTTTGAAAATCGTTAGAGGGGTTTTGTTAGTTGATGCATAGGGAAGCTATTCCAAGAAGTTGATTGTTCTAATTCATCCTAGTCTCCTCCAATTGAGCTCGTCGGTTTTCGGTTTTCATCTAGTTCGACCCACGAAAATCCAATGTAAGGATATTCAATGGTTTTCTTGTTTAATTGTAATCTCAGTTGTAAAATTTGAATTATAAATAAATTTTTATGTTAGTAAGGGATTTGAAGTCATATTGTTGAATATTGGCAAAAATTGAATTTGATTAAAGAGTTGGTAGTGATATGATTAGTTAAAATGGTGTGTCGAATTCTTGTTGTTGTTGAATCTGTGTAGAAAAAGAAACGGGAATTTAAAACTTAAAAACTTGTGTTTCGGCTAGTTAGTATCCTCGGCTAAATCTTTCCATCTTACTCGGGCCATTATGCCTTCGGTTTATTTCGGTAGTTGTTAGACATTCCTTAGGCCAAGGTGGTCTTGGCTTGTCTTAGTCTCTAGATCCTTGACTTTAAACCATTTGATTTCGGCATAAGATATAGTTCATGAGTGTTGATTCTGGTCAGTTTAACATAGACACACGAAGAGCGTGTTACCATGACTGCCTCAAGACCACGAGTGTGGTCAAATGGGTCTCGTGCCTTGGTCCATTCAAACTGAAAAGATCGCCAAGTCCTTGTGTCAACCTATACTCACGAGAGCAGTGATTAGGTCCTTACTTTTGGTATTTTCTTAAAATGTTCTCTTTTCTTTTTGTTTTCTACTGAAGTATCACCAAGGATACAATTACTGAACTAGGAATTATCTGTAGGCCCAATTCGTTTTAATAAGTCACCAGGGGGTGTCAGTTTGGTCGACTCAAGCTATTACTCGTTTCAGTCCCTTTTTGCCTCGATCCATCACCCACGACACCATCTCTCGTCATGCATTTACTCATCCGTGATCCACGACTTTTGAAACATCTTGCAATAAATCATTAGCATTATTAAAAACGGATGACATGAAGCCATATAGCAAGAATGTAATGGTTGGATGAAACTTGAAAAACATACTATAAAACAAGATGCGCATAACATGTGAGCTATAATTTTTGTGTAACTCATATAAGAAGCTTTTAGGCAAAACTTATAACAATTGCTTACACGTGCAAGACCTAGTAAAATATACTATGACATTAAGTCTCATTAAGCAAACCAAATATGCACTTATGTCATATCATATCTTTGATAAATATAATAAATTTTACGAAATATTGAAATTTACATTGTATTTTTACTAGTGCAACTTGAATATAAATTAAGTTAAAACTTGATTTTCTTAAATGAAAACTATTGATTTAGATAAGTATTTGTGATACATGTGAGTATTATGGAACTTACACTAATTTTTCAAATTCCAAATATGTATACAATATAGGTTATACATCCGGGACATGCCCAATTCTTCTACAAATATATTATATATATTCTATAACAATTTGAAATAATTATATCAACACTTACAAGCATGATTATTTCTTTTAAAATGTATACATTTGACCCATGTTGTGTATTTTGAAAACTTGCAAATACGTACAAGTTAAATTGTAGTTAAAACTTCTTTTCACATATTTATTATTAGTAAACATGCATAATATATATATATATATATATATATATATATATATATATATATATATATATATATATATATATATATATATATATATATATATATATATATATATATATATATAACTCCTTCATTCACGATATCCTCATAGCCCGATAATGTCCAAATAAATGTACAAACGTTTCGTACATCATCACCCATTTATTATCAAACCAAAGTCTTGTTCAACCTTGATATCTTTTTCGTGTACCCTTCTATGTATTGTCATTCGGTCATCATTGAACCAAAGTCGGAATTCTTTCCTTGAGATTCCTTCCATGTCATCCTTCCTAAGCCGAGATCCACCCCAAGTCTTTGTAAATTGTTCTAAGATAAATAATGCCACATCAACAACAACAACAACAACAACAAAAACATTTAAAATCTATAAAGTTAAAACTTTATCGAGTCTTAAACATAAAGACTAAATTGCCGTATTAATTAGGTTGCGTGTCGGAGCCGTGCACTATCACTCATTGATTTAATTCCCTTTAGACTTCCTATTGCACATTGCCAAGGTGAGTTTCATGGCCCCTACTTTTAACTGCTTTATACTTGTTTGGGGGAAGATACATGCTCATTTTACTTAAACCATTTTACTTGTGCATTCCATGCATACTATGCTTTTATATGTTTAAAGCTTTCATCATACATAGATGTTTTATAGAGCATACCAAAATGTTTGACCTAGAATATTACGCAGACTTAGCCTAAGTCCATAGATCCCAAATTGCCCTCTTCATGAACCGTCAATTCTCACTGGAAGCGCGAATGTTATAAATAGATCTATTGAGGGTGACTCCTCTGTTCGGTTGACCCCGCTTGGGTCAAGGCGAAACATATAACATGTCGGGACCGAGTGTATTGGGATAAACACTCGCCATGGGCTCTGTATTTGTATGACTTCTTTGTGCATACATGAACTGTCGTAGCTTCGGTTGCATGAACTTAGTGCTAGCGTAATAGATTCAATATATGACATTATATTCGTTGTAATGTACATACACCCTACTTCCGATCCACTAATGAAATCTCTTTTATGAAATCCTTTTATGAATTGAAACCATAAACTTTATGACATTATGCAAGACGTAATGATCATCAAAACCAACATTGAAACATTGTCTTGAATTCCTTTTAAATAAACCTATGAACTCACCAGTAATAGTGACCCCTTTTAGCATGTATCTTCGTGTTTGAAGTGATAGCTTATCTTTGAGGCGCAAGGCAAAGGCATGGCATGGTCATAGATGACTCGATTTATGTATTGGGACCACCTTTTTATACTGGGCCATTTTCCGCACCAAATAAAAAAAGTAAACATTATTTTAAGAAATGAATAAAAGTTATTTATAAAAAATCCGTTGTTCTATGCTTATGTTGTGATTCCAATTTAGTAGCACCCCAATACACGTATGCTTCCGCTGAGTCATTTTTGGGGGTGTTACACCAATGATGTTGGTTGGGTTGAAAAGGGTGTGTTTGGTTTAGTAGAGTTTGGTGATGATATCCTTGTGGGAACAATCCTCTTGGGAATTAGTTTGATTGGTTTATTTGGTGTAGGTGAAATCCTAGCATTGGTGGACTTAACCGGAGATGATTCGGTTGAGGAAACTTCTTGTATGACCCTAGCAAGTTTCTTGGGTGGTTCTTGGGTGGATGAGTTAGCACTAGGAGCTTTTCTCATGATGAAATGAATAAGGAGGATGTTTCTAATTGCTGAGAATTATGTTGTGTTTGATGACTAAGGAGTTCTTGCAAGATGACTTATAAAGGGAGGAATTTGGCAAGTGCATTTAAGACTTAAGCCATTAAGATTCATGGAAATGTGATGATTAACATGCACAAGATTCAAGTTCAGAGTTTCACTGATCTAGGGACTTAATAAAGATGAGGTGGAGTGTTCAAGTTAGCAAGATGAGCTTGAAATGATTTTTTTGGCTAGAATTAACATAATCTGTCACCCAGATCCCACGGTTCCCTCCTTTGAGGGATCCGTCTAGGCTAATCCTTGGGGTCCGGCTCTCGGAGCTATGAAAGGATAAAATGATGTTTCTAAGGTCTAAGATCTATACCATCTTGAGTGTTACAGTCCTCTAAGTATCTTAAATGAGGTGTACTTGAATGATCAAAAGCAATGAGTGATATAGCTAATGATTGCCTTTTATGGAAGGAAAATGAGACTAAATGACTACCAATGGATGTTCAAGGATGACACTAAGAGTTTTGATGGTGTCAAGTCATAATAAATGATCCTAGAGATCAGATGTTAGCTTGAGATGAATTTTGAAAAATCCTCAAAAATCAAAATAATTGAAAAACTAAGTTTTGACCCGTTTTGAGATAGACATGACTAGAAACAATTTCCTAAAATTGTTCAATATGTCCATCTAAGTGTTTTGAAAAATGAAAAGCACTTTGTGAGTATTGAAGCGAAAATATGGTGAATTTTGATGAGTTGATAAATCAAAAGGTACTTTGAATAAGATCTTATGTAAGCAATGATTGGGTTTAAGGCTTTCTCATTCTTGAAGAAGACTTAGTTGAGTTCTAAAATCTTATGTTTAGCTAGTGTGAAGTGATTTAGTGAACTATTTTGATGTATGAGATATTGTATTGCTGATCTGTTGTCACGGATCCCACGGTTCCCTCAAAGGAGGGATCCGTCTAGGCTAATCCTAGGGATCCGGCATCTGCAGATCAGAACCATCACAGAATCAAGTGCATATTTTGCACCTAGCAATATTCACTAATAACAATTAAACTAAACAACAATATAAACATGTCATCACATAAAACATTTCATAGATAATGATATAAATAACAATATCCAAGTTAACACAAACAAAAGTGCTAAAACATAGTCATTCATATATTAATCAAATGTCTCAAATTAAACATAGTCCTATAGTCTCTTTCGTCAATCCTTTCTTTTCCTCTTTCCCGACTTTGTGAAGTGATAGGCTAGGTTTTGAATTATACCCCTCAATTGTTTGAATTCCGCGGTCTCGTTTGGAATAGTTGGAAGTTGTCGATAGTAATCAAAGGGTTCCAATTCGATGTTAGCTATGGTGTCGGCATCTTCTTCTTCTTCATCTTCTTCTACTTCACCATCCGAGGAATCCGAGAGAGCTTTAGGTTTTCTTCCATTGACCGTGAACTGTTTAGGGGGTTGTTTGGTAAGAGGTACCATGACGTGATCGGCAAAGAAATGATCACCGTTGATAGGAGATGGTTGCAATGCACTAACATACTTACAAAGTCGTGTTAGGAGCATACCATATGGAAGTACCATGTTGAAACTTTGAATACCACAGCCATTCTCTTCACCATGTAATAGGCGAGATTAAATGGCTTTTGGTGGATAAGACAATAGATCATTTACACGAGACATGCATTTGGATGATCCTTGTTACCAACTAGGCTAATGACATTTTCCCTAAGAATTTCTTCCCATTTTCTAAACATGGGTGCATTCGAAAAGTTCCATTTGAAAGGGATCACGGTGAATGAGCTTCTTGTTTGGTTGAGGCGGATTGGTCGGCTCTTACTTTGAAAATGGTGTCTCGGACTGTTTCGGGTTCATCAGAGGAGTATGGTATATTGGGTTGGGGTCAAGAGCAAAGGATTGACAAGATATCGCCCAATCATGAGAGTACATACAAATTCCTTCACAAGGAATGCGAAGAATTTGAGCAAATGTGTTGAGAGGTAGCGTGAAGTTTTGTTTGTGATGAAGGCGATTGAAATGCTTTCATCGGAGTTTCGAATGATCCTAATGCTTTTGTAAAATTCAAAAATGAAAACCAGACAAATTTGTTCATCTATGTCAAGAAGACAATCAAAGTTGATTGCCGAGAAGACTTGACGAGTGTCGGTATTTTCAAGGAAACATTCCTTGACTACGACCTTCGTGGATAAGTCGTTTTCGGGTCTTTGAAGAATTTTCGATTGGTTTTGATAATCCATCTTTTCGATAGTAATGGGTGAGGTAATGGACGGTATCATGATGGTCTTGTTGGTGGCTTTAGGCATGGTTGGTCCTAGAAACACAAATATTCCAATTAGATAAAATTAGTTGAGATGGGTTTATGGTTTTGATTTGTATTAACAATGTTGTGAACACAATGTAATCCTAATTGTGTTAAAAGCCCCTTTTAATGATTAATTTTGAAAACCCTAATTAAATTATTTGATTAGAAATTGAGGAACCATAAACCCTAGGATGAGGATGATGAAGATTAGAACAAGTTAGTGTAATTACTTACAATGGTGTTCTAGAGAAGAATACTTGAGGTATGAAGTCTATGAGGATGAAATCGGTTCTTGAGTCGTTTTGTGTTATGTGGGAGAGGAAAATAATCGGTGATGGTTTTCAAATGCGTATAGTTGTGTTATGTCCCACAGTTCCCGGACCCTTGTATTTGGGATCCGGCTAGTACAACTAGAGGATCCGCTCGTCGTGAGAAAAAAGGGTTGTTTGGCATTATTTTGTAGTAGGCTATAAACTAGCTTACGGAACAAAAATAGTTTAGAGGTTTCAAATAAAAGATGTTTGGTCGTGAGTTTGATAAGTTAATTATCAAGGATCCATTTGTGACGACGGCGTTAGTTTGACGAAATCAAAAGGAATACTCTTTCCGATGATGAGTGAGTCGGGAAAGTGACGAAAGAGAGACTTTTAAGAGACTAGCAATTTTTTTTAAACAAACAAGAACTATGATATCAACATAATCATCTAAACTTGCTAATGAAAAAGTAAACATACCTTTATGCTTCTTGGTTTGGCTTATGAAGACATAATACCAAAAAATACTTCATGAGCTCTTAAAGTAATCATTTGTACTTAGAGTAAGTAGGTTGTGATTACTTTTAGATCCTTTCTTGAAGGTTGGCTTCATTATTCTTTGAATAGAAATGAAGGTTTTGAAAAGATCCTAGCATGAAGATTTCTTGAAACAAATATGTTAGAATGATCTATCAATGTCCAACATGAAAGAGAAAAAAAAATGTTTTGAAATATTTCCTTCTTTGTAGTTTTCAAACATACACGGATCGTATCAAGTTTTTAATATACAACATACTCTAAGAAACTTGGTAATGAAGCTCTTATGCCAATTGTGGAAAACTAGAAGGGGGGGGTTGAATAGTTTTACCAATTTAAAACTTCCTTTTAAATATTTAGATCGACTTATGTCAATCTATTTAGATGTGTATGTTGGACGTTGATAGATAGATATATAAAAGTGTAATGAAAGATAAAGAGTAAGAAGCACATAACCACGACATGAGTATTTATATTGGTTTGGCTACAAGGACACCTTCCTTGCCCTACTCCACTCCCGAGTCACCTACTTGAGAGTTCGTAATCACTACGACACCAACTCCTTATGGCGGAGAAGCCTTCAGCGTCGCCTACTCTTTTTTCGGTACTAGGCTAACCACGGGTTCTTTCACCAAGGTGAACCACACCTACCACAACGTCGCCTACCCTTTATCCGATACTAGGCTAAGTACCGAGTTCCATTACAATGGAGGAACTACTACTCAACACTACACAACACCTAATCCCAAATGAGACCAACTCCTTATTACAACACCATCAAGGACATCAACATCCTTGAATATAAACAATCACTATATGTATAACGATGCACCTCATCGATTATACGACCTAGGCATTCTTTACTAATGCCACTTGATTTGATTCCTAGGCGTCCTTTACTAATGCCTTTGACACGACGCTTGGCACCTTTCACTAATGCCTTCGTCTTGACACCTTTAGCATTCTTCACTAATGCTTTTGACACGGACGTTAAGCACCTTTCACTAATGCTTCGTCTTGACTCTTTCGGCATCCTTCACTAATGCCTTCAACACAACACATCTACGGAGGAAGAAAGAACTATCAACAAGAGAACCTCGTGAGTCTTGATGATGACGAAGCATGGCAACTCATGGACTTGAGCTTGCTCGACTTGAAGTGGTGATCTCGCCTTTAAGAGGAACCTAGAGAATCACACAAAAACAAAAGACAAACTACATAGAAAGATCCCTTAGGATCAGTGGTTAGAGAGTTACAATACTTGTGGAAAGTATGTGTAAGAGTGGCAACCCAAAATGAAGAAATGGCTCACTATTTATAGAGGAGAAATGCTTACTATTCCCCGGATCCCACGGATCCCTCCCACAAGGGATCCGTCTAGCGTAAAGCTAGGGATCCATGGGACGCTTCTCTTTACCCATGGGTATTTTGGTTATGGGTCATGGGTCATGGGTCATGGGTTATGGGTTGATCCATGGTTCTCTTATTAGATATAATGTATCTTATGAGTGCAATGCACCTAGTCAAACGGGTATGGGTCAATACCATGGGTTATGGATATTTTCCATGGGTTATAGTTTTTACCCATTATAATACATACTAGTTATGTATATATTTACCCAATATGTAAACACTAGTTGTTGTACATATGTATTACTAAATCATAAAATCACTTATACTTGTTTTAGTGTTTTATGTGAAAACGTTAAGTGTGTTAGAAACTATTGGCTCAAACTATTTACGTATTTTATTTGTTTCGTTAAAATGATTTTACGTTTGTTATCGACAAAACATTAGAAGATCGTAAAATATAAATAAACGTTTTTACGGTTTATTTGTATTAACACTTACCATTCACAGTTTTCATGTAATAACTATATTTTTACTTAGTGTTTGGTAAATGTGATGTGTCTATGTTTGTTTAATCATGTTATGTTTGTTGACTATGACCTTCTAAAGTTAACTGTCATATAGTGCATGTTTGCTTACTTTGACATTCTAAAGTCAACTGTCATGTAGTGTATGTTTGCTTACCTTGACATTCTAAAGTCAACTGTCATGTAATAATTGTAAGGTGGGTATTTGGCTGGAAATCGTGCAAATGCTCATGGATACACTCATGCCAAACACCCCTTTATCCAATGTAGTCAAAACTCCCATTTATCAATTGCATTTTGACTTTCTAAATTCAAATTGCAAATGCTAAATGGGAGTTATTTATCGCTCATGCCAAACACCCTCTTTCTAATAGTTTGTGCATTTGCGAGACTATTTGAAATTCATGAGGAAATGTTAGATTAATTGGTATGCATAGTAGTCTAGTATGTTGCATCAATTTTAATGATTTAAACGTTGATGTTAATATAAGTTCACTTTAGCAATTTACAACCAAACATAGATCAATAACATAAACAACCAAAATGTTATTGATCACAATAGGTGTTGACAACCATTACAAATTTTCCTATCATCTAAACATACAGTTAGCTAGAACCACTACTTTCCTTATCATCCATTTCTTTCCTTTCCTTCCTTTAAATGTTTAAATACAACTTCAAGATTTTTAATCATCGTTTCCAAATCATCAACCTTTGATAACCCGGTATCCGAAGCCTCTTGCTTCTCCTCCGTAAAACCCAAAAGCTCTTCATAGTAGTACTTTTGTTCCCTCAGCCAATTTAGAATCTTTTATCTCAACTTCTTAGGTATCTTCCTATACGAACCATATTCAACAATTGGTTCATCGTCACATCCCTCAAGAATTAAATCAGAGAAAAAATAATTGTCTAAAACTTTTGCCCACTCCTCTTCATTAGACTCAATGTACAAATCTTTCCCCTTATTATTTTGTGCCATCGTTAATGGTTTTGTTCGTTAGGATTATATGTGTTTTGGGGGAAAACAGGGTTGGGATATGTGTGTTTGTGGTTTGGTTCATTTAACTAAGTGAGATAGACACGAAAATGAATAGTCACCAGGCAATCTCTTCATTTGCCATGTATTTTAGGTGAGTAAGGGACGAAACGCGCAAAGATAAGTTAAGACGTTGCAAATTTTGTCCTTGAAAAAATTGTCTTTGGGAAACTAACTTGGCAGGTGTGGCTAGACAATGACGAAAGCGAGTGAAATGACAATAATACCTTCAAAGGTGGGGTCATAACGAGATCATTAATGACTATTAACAAGCAAATTGTCTTCCGATGTTGTTTAAAAAAAAAAAAAAAAAAAAAAAAAACAACAACATCAGTAGATATTTTGCAACAAATTTTGTCTCAAAGATATTCTTTATGTTTTCAATAGAATTTTCAATTGAGATATGATACATGAAACAATGGGGCACAAAACAACATGACATCTTGATGGGTTGTAAAATAAGCGGGTCACATGTCATGTAGTCGGGATCTTTACAAGTGTTTTAGGTCTCCATTAAACCTCCCAATTAGGTCCATGTATCATCTCTCCATCTCAATTTAATTGTCAGTATTTAGTTTTGGATGTACCGAAAAAATTGTCAAACTTTCTTTTTTAGTAAAATTAGAGAATCTAAAGAGAATATTTTATTTTTGTGGTTGAAAATTAAAGTGGCTCCACTTTTGTTAAACTTTATAATTTCTCTTTCCTGACAATTAAATTGAGACGGAGGAGTATCTCTTTTCAATTTACCCAAAAGTAAAAGATGATGACAACCATGAAATCTAGTGTAAGTTGGCGTCACATCACCTGTAACTACCCTCACAGTTGTAGTTTGACTTTTTGGCACTTTCATAGCAAAATCCATTTACATTTTACACGAAAGCAAGTTCTCGATTGACATTTAAACAAATAAGTATAAATAAATATACATATATAATTAGCGTTGTGTTGCCTAATTTTTTAAGAAAAATCCGAATACATTTTTAAATAGAGAGGGAGAAAAACTAAGCAGAAATTAATCACAAGATTTTATAGATGAAATTTACATTTTAAGTTTAGCTTCTTAGTTATTTCATTTCGGGTTTTAACCATGTATATACACTTTGTTTTAGATATTGAATTCAACTTAATATAAAACCCGTTATTTTATTATTAATTTTTTTTAATGTCCTGTGTATACTTACATTTTGTTTTCAATATAATATAGAACCTTTTATTACATTTTATTTGTATGATAGGATTTATTTAGTTTGATAATAGTGATGAAAGGTATTGTACTTTATAAACTAAGGGTAATTGCATTTGTATTATTATTAAAGTTCAATATTACATCAATATTCTTTTTACTTTTTTAATTACATTAATATTTTTCCCAAACTTGTATAATAACATCAATATCCTTTCTATATTTTTGTAATTACATCAATACATTTTTCAAACTTTGTAATTACATCAATATCTTTCACAAACTTTTAAATTCTCATAATATCTAAAAATTAACATGTTCTTTCATCACTCGAAGCCAAAAAATATATATGTGCAAATAAATATATATAAACAATATGTTCTTTCACATCTATATCCAAACTTTTGTACTTATGACATCAAATTCTTTCATCACTCAAGCCAAAAATATAAAAGATAAATGATAGTTTAATTTAAAATCAATATAATTATGATTTAATTGGTGATTTTGGATATATATTAGTATTAAAGTCTAAAGAGTTTAAGAAGAATATTGATGTAATTATAAAAGTTTGAAAAAAAACATTGATGTAATTACGAAATTGAAAAAAATATTTATGTAATATTAAACTTTAAAAAAGAAATACATGTAATTCTCCCTATAAATTAATAGTTCGTTGAGAATCTTTTACGTAAATTTATATCTAAGCCCGTAAGGTTAGATATAAGATAATTACTTTGTAAAACTTAGGATTTAGTTATGAATTTTGTTAATTAATTATAAGATTAATATTATTTTACAGCTAAAATTAGCTTTTAATAGGCTAATGTTAATGGCAATCGAATTCCCTCAATCAACCGATCCCTCAACCGAGTTTCTCCTATTAGCTCAACCGGATTCAACCGAGTCCCACTTTAAAATTTTCAATCTTTTGGTTGGTTACCCAACCAAACCTTTCATTTTGTTTGTGTGTAGCTTTTTTATTATTTGTTTTTGTGGGTATGTTTTTTGTTGTGGTTGCGGTCGCCTTACTACTTGTTTGTGGTTGAGGTATAGTCTTAAAGATAGAAAGCTGATGTGATAAAGAGTAACCGCAATATTTATAATTGCCATTAGCATTTGCCTTAAGATTTGATTATACATGAGGTTGTAAATGTCTTCAATAAACATATTTAATTACTCCGTATTTGATTTTGGTAATAATAAATTCAAGTGAACAACTTTAACAGTATCAAGCATGGATCTAAATGGCTCGTAAAAGCGTGAAGTTTTGCCAAGCCGTCACGTCATGTCTTTTTATGTCATATTTTTTTTTAACTCGATACATATAAAATATGATATAAATATATAAATATTTTAATATTTATGCCGCCTTATATCATACCAAGTTTGGTATCAAGTACAGTTAACAAAAAGATAATGGCATGGGAGGAAGTGATTATTCAAAAAGACACACTAAAAAAGTCTTCCCTCCATTCACATTTGGTCATCTTTGTTATGTCCTTTTTTTACCATATATTTAATGCTCCAAACTTCTCTGACTTACCATATAAAAATCAATCATACTCATTACTATTATCCAAAAAAAAAAAAAAAAAAAAAAACCTTGGGATTCTCTCAATACAAGAACACATATACACCCATATTTATTTTATTTAAATGATTCAAGTCAAATGGGTATTGCTTGTTCTGATATCTTGTGGGCTCATTCTTATAAAAAAGGTGCATGCATTTTTTTTTCCTTCATTTTTACTGAGTTAACTTTCTTGAAATTACTTTCTTTATAAAAAGTTTAAAGGGGTTTGAAAAATGTGGATAAAGATATATGGGTTATGTTTAAAATGACATAATGGTCCTTGATTGGCTCATACTCACATGTTTGTACTCATTACAATAATTGATTAATAGGTATATTGAATGATGTTATCCTGAAACTGACATATTTTTGTTTGAAAAGATTTCAGATGTAAGAGTGGAAATGAAAGTTATTGATTGGATTGTTAGATATAAAGTTAGATTAAGGAATACGATGATGAATTGTTTTTATTCTGGAGAGCAATTAGCAAGGAAGGAAATGAATGCTTCTTCAGAGTCTTTAGCTACAAGCGACTTTTCGGCTAGTGGATATTCGTCTCGGCCTGGTGACCCTGATCCTAAGTTAGATAATAGTAATATTGAAGAAGCTGAATCGTCTCTTCGTGAGAGCGGTTTTCGTAACTATGAGGTTAGTTTTCTCCATTTTGGCTCATCTTATTGTATAACATCATTGTGAAAAATGCGGCATGATCACTGTTATGTATCTGAATGTGTGTTTTGGAATCAGTTTGTTCTGGTTGGATAAATAGGTTCTGCTTATGATAATTGGATTACTTTGGGGGTGTTTTTGCTGCGCTTCGAGAGTTTTCATCTGATTATTACATTTTCAAGTCGTAAATAATCAGTTTTGGTAGTGAATGGGTTAGCTATATGTGCAAATATTTTAATATTCATAATTTGTAACACTCAAAGCAGAATCTCATTGGCACCATATCAGTTTAGTGGTTTTGCTACAGAAGATCATATTATTTCATGTCATTTAAGTATATAATCAATTTCCAAATGAAATATCAAACACCCCCTTAATGGTCAACTACTCTGTTGCATTTTAGTTGCAATGCAAAAATTTGTTATATTGAGGTTAATATAAAATTACAATTTACCCTAGTTTAATCTAATATGATAAAAACTTCAAGCAGCAAAACATTTCTAACATTATATTCTACATCATTGTTTAATCAGGTGATTATCTGGTTTTGACGATTCAATAGCACATAATCACTTTCAAAGTCCACGCACACAGAAACACCCCAGTAATACATTAGACATGCACTGACATATTTTGCAACTTATAGGAAGCAAGAGCGTTGTTAGGTCGGCTAGAGTATCAAAAAGGAAACATAGAGGCTGCCCTTCATGTATTTGAAGGAATCGACATTCCTGCTGTTATTCCCAAGATGAAAGACTCGCTTGCTAAAAAATCTGAACAATCAAGACGCCATTCTCAAAGTGACATTTCCCCACAAATGTCAGTTCATGCTGTTAGTTTAATGTTTGAGGCCATTTTTCTCAAATCAAAGTCTTTGCAAGCATTGGGACGGTTTACAGAAGCAGCTGAATCATGCAGAATAATACTTGAAACAGTCGAATCAGCATTACCTGATGGATTTCATAACTTTTCTTCATACTTCAAACTTCAAGAGATTGTCAATAAATCAGTTGAACTGTTACCAGAACTATGGAAACTGGCTTCTGATCCACAATCAACCATTTTGTCATATAGACGGGCGTTACTGTACCAGTGGAATCTTGATATTAAGACACGAAAGAATATAGAAAAAGAGTTTGCTATATTTCTCTTATACAGTGGTTGTGATGCAAACCCTCCAAACCTCAAATCGCAGATGGAAAGTTCATACGTACCCAATAACAATCTAGAAGAAGCCATTCTTTTGCTACTGATTATCTTAAGAAAGATCGTTATTGGAATAATCGAGTGGGACCCGTCTATTTATCATCATCTTTCTTTTGCTTTATCAGTTGCGTGTGACTTAACGTCACTTGCTCACCAGATTGAAGAATTCCCTCCTGGAATCATTGAAAGAAAGGAAAGGTACAACACTTTGGCACTATGCTACTATGGTGAAGGCGAAGACATTGTGTCTCTAAATTTGTTAAGAAGTTTATTAAATAATAAAGAAAAAGAAATTCAGCATGATTTAACGTTTGAGATGATACTTGCTTCGAAAATTTGTGGAGGGCAATCTTGTTTCATTGAGGAAGGAATTGCATACCTTCACGAATTGCTCAAATTCGAGGGTAAGTGTGAGGAGATGTTTAGTGTTGTGAAGTTTTTGCTTGGTATCTCCTTATCGGAAAAATCAAAAAATGCTAATTTGGATTCTGAGAGGATATCATTGCAATCACAAGCACTAGAATCACTTGAAAAATCACACAAGATGATGAAATATGAAGATGCTGATGTTCTATTTAATCTTAGCACTGAATATGCTGAACAAAGGAAGTTGGATCTTGCTCTTTATTATGCAAAGCAGCTTGTGAAGATTGAGGCGGGAGCTAGTGTGAAAGGATGGATTCTTTTAGCTCGTATTTTATCAGCTCAAAAACAATATGTTGAGGCTGAAAATATTATTGATGCTGCTATAGATGAAACCGGAAAGTGGGATCAGGGAGAACTACTGAGAACAAAAGCTAAATTGCAGATTGCACAAGGTCATTTGAAAAGTGGCATTGAGACATATACTGGTCTTCTTGCAGTTCTTCAAGTTCGCAGCAAGAGCTTTAGCCTTCATAAGAAGCTATCAAAGGTAGTACAAGGTCACTCTCTTTGTATCATTTTTAGTAATGTGGTTGACCAAATCGAGCATACACTTATTACCGTTTTCATATGGTTTGGTAGAAAACGAGCAACAAAGAAAGGGGTTTGGAAATTGAAATATGGCATGATCTTGCAAAGGTATACACTAGTTTGTCACAATGGCGTGATGCCGAAGTCTGCCTATTAAAATCTAAGGCCATCGATCCTCATTCCCCTTCAAGGTGGCATGCCACAGGTACCCATTATAATCAATTTTGTGTTTGGATAAAGATTCCACTTTTGGACATTAATAGTGTCTATCCGCCCCTTTTGTTAGCCGAATTCGTCAATTTGAGACTTATACTCATTGAATAGTACGTCTTTCCCTTTTTACAAAGATATCCTTATGGTCATTATACATAACGATTCCTTAAAAAATCATATTTCCTAAACGCTCTTATCTAATAATTACAAACCATTGTAACCCTATTCTCCATAGCCAGTGTAATTACAATCAAATGTCCGGTTTTGATTATGCATATTATCTATATCTATGGGGCACATTTGGCACATTCTATTATATAAGTTACTCAAACATGCTTTGAACTTTGTAGGCTTACTCCGTCAAGCAAAAGGTCAAAAGGAAGAAGCATTAAGTTCATTTGAGAAGGCATTAGATGTTGATCCTAACCATGTTCCTAGCCTAATATCAACCGCCATTGTTCTTAGAGAACTCAATGATCAATCATTGCCAGTTGCAAAAAGCTTTATAACTGATGCTCTAAGGCTTGACAGGACAAACTTTAGTGCATGGTTCAATCTTGGTTTGGTGTACAAGGCTGAGCATGGTTCATCATCCCTAGAAGCCGCTGAATGTTTTGAGGCTGCAATTATGCTTGAAGAATCTGAACCTGTTGAACCTTTCAGATGAACCTCGAGCCCAAATTTCAATAGCATTTGGTCACTGATTTGACTTTTTGTTTTTCATATAAGATGATGTTTGCTATTATGCATGATAGTTTAGTCTATAAGATTATAGGTATACCAAGAAAAGGCTTGTCACCACTGTGTATGACAGTATCTATTATAATTTGAGTCTATAGATATGTATATTATGTCGTGGATTAAATTACTTCGATTTCTTCAAGGATTTCAGCTAATAGGGCATTTGAAGTTGCGTTTTGAAAGATTTTGAGTAATCAGCTACAACCATATAGGCTATAGATAGCGTTTGGATCAATCTTCAACAAAATCTATTACTTATTGTTAATATATAAAATGACTGATAATGACACCATTGTATCTTGTGGCATGTGCGTATAAGTTTTTCCAAGTAATATACAATATGCCTCATGTGAGGCTTGAACCCACAACCTCTAAGTTGGTGGGCATTTCACGTCTTAGCTAGGCAAAAGCGCAACGATCAGTTTGGAGCTGGTACCAAATATGATAACTCAAAAGAAAATTACAAGCGGATAATTGGATTATCAGAAGTAGAATCTGTATATTCGAACACTAAGATTACTGCAACTACAAGTAACATAAATAAAGGGATTTGTTTATCAAAGCATCTGAGGAAAATTTCAATCGAAAGGGAACATCAAAACAAGTAAATGGGTGCATAATTTCATTGCAAAAGATGAATTTGAGTAACAATTTTAACACTAGACAAAACAACATTAAACAAGAAAACCAAACTACTTCTTGCTAAGATCAATCCCAGCTTTCTTGGCAACAGCATCTAGCCCATTTTTCTCAATGGTCTTTAATGCCTTGGTTGACAAACGCAACTTCACAAAGCGTTTTCCAGCTTCCCACCATATTCTCTTGTATTGCAGGTTCACAAACTGCAACTTCTTTGTCTTATGGTTTGAGTGAGAAACTAGATTTTTCCTGTTTGACTTCTTTCCAGTAAAGGGACAGATTCTACCTGAAATTCATAACTAATGCTCAATCAACAATAAAAGAAACACAAGGCCATGTTTCATCACATTATAAAGGCCAGCCAGATACACTGTTGGGGTGTTTGGATACAAGTTTTATCAGAATTTGAAAGCTGAAGACGGATAGGTACTTTTACATTGTAAACAGTTTTCTTACATCGACTTCTGTTCTTAGCAATGTGTTCAAAATCATAGTATAATCACGTTTAACAAAACCCTGAAAGCTCTCAATTACTAGTTAAAGCACACAACCAAACACAAAATTCTACTAATTGATTTCAATTCAGTCATGAAAAAAGAAAAGTTTGCAGTAACGTTTGCCATTCTGTTTTGAGAGTGAATATCTTACAAAGTGCGTTTTCAAGTCTGCGTATAAGCACTTTGGCCTAGTAAAACCGATTAGGGTCAGAGAAATCAGTAACTAATTCTCACTAAATACACACCACATTTGTTTCTCTGATTCTAACTATTTCATATCACATTTAGAACACAATGCCAAACATCGACAAAAAACGCTAAATCCTCAATTTCCAATTAGTACTTTCAACAAACAAAAATGTTATTAAAAGGTAAACATGACATTATATTGGTTCACATTGAACAAGTAAAGAAAACAAGAAAGAAATATTATTCAAAGGGGTGAGAAATGAAATTACGAGCAACGGGTTGAATGGGAAGCTTGATAGTGGTGGAAATGGGTAGATGATGATGTTGTTCATTATAAGCAATCTTGAGACCACTTAATTGCGAAGTAACAAAACCCAACTCTGAACCATTCTTAAACTCTGATTTCAATCTTATTGATGAACACTGGAAGCTTAGAGCTGAAGCTTTTCCGGCAGCTGGTCCGGCTGAAGCTGTTACTAACGCCATTTCTTTTCTTTTTTTTTTTATCTTTTTCTTATCTTGTTTAGAGATATCATATGGCAAGTCCTATCTTTTTAAGTTCTTTTGGTACTATTTGCTTTGTTTGGTTTTTTACATATTTTTCCCCTAGAAAATTTTATAAGTTGCAAAACTTGATTGCTATATTTATTTCTAGCCGTTTACATAAGTTTTGATACCTCTCTTAAGCATACCAGTAGTATTCCATCAAAGCACTCCCTACTTAATAACTTTTCTGCTTATTTCATATTAGTTATTTGGGCGAATTGCAAAAATGATCCAGCAGAAAAAGTATCAGCTTTTCAAAGAGAAGGTCAAGGGTTCAAATTCAACAGAGAGAAAATTAATCCCCTTGTGGTCACAGAGGTTCAATTGCTTGTGACTCTCATTTATCAAAAAGATAGTCGCCGGGATTAGTTATTTCCTTGATGTCAGTCGAAACCAAGGTAATAATAAATAAACTAAAACACTTGAATAGCGAATAATGTACTTGGTGTTCACACTTTGTTACAATTTTTGTCATTTTCACTGACGAGCGTTAAAAATTCTCGTTAGTAAGTTCTCACGTGCGTTCCATGTTCTAATGAACGAACGACTAAAGTATCAGAGTTAGACGAGAAATAAAGTTAAACGAGCTGCAAATTGTGTTACATCCAATCATAATTTTTAGATCCGCCACTGGCGCCATTAGATATTTACATTCCCCAAATAAAAGTTGTTGTTGGTTAACTGAAATGGCGTCATATCAACTCTTATGAGCATCTGGTCTCGAGACCTGCCCGTTTTGATGGTTTAACTCGAAGATCAGATTTCAAGTGTGGTATCGTTCTAAAAAAAACAAATAGTGTTAATAAATCTAGTTCTACCATATAACTTAATTCAATCACCAAAGGGCATTTGTCCCAATGGTATCTCATTGTGTGAGAAGCTCCCCAATCAAATAATTTTGGGTTCAAGTGTTACTTAAAACATGTGAAATAGATTTGTAGTATAAACATTATGAGATAATTAAACTTTTAGTTCAAAAAAAAAATAATAATTCAATCATGTTCTTGGAAACAAATCAAATTTGCTTTTTGTAAACAGATCGTGTTCTCTTCTAACTTACTTTTCATCTTAGCGGATAATTGTTATAGCAATAATTGGTTTGTTATAGGGGTGAGCAAAAAATCGAAATGATTGAATAAGTTGAAAACCAAAACTGAATCGAACCGATAATAACTGAATCGAACTAATAACCGAACCGAATTTGCTAAAATCGAACCAAACCGAACTACTAATTCGGTTTTCGGGTTAGATATGGGTTTGACAATTTGAAACGAAAACCGAATTTAAATATCTATATATATATATATAGATATATATAAATACTATTAAAATGTTATCTTAATATAAAAAAACACTTATTATGCTTGCAATAGTTTTCTTTTTGCTAAATATTTATATAATTATTAATCTTTTGAAAATGAATAATAAAATTCGGGTTATTCGGGTCAATTCAAGAACCGAACCGAATTGAAATTCGGTTTTCGGTTCGATTCGGTTAATTTCTAGTTCGGTTTTCGGGTTGACCCGAAAAAAATTTAATCAAACTAACTGAACCAAACAAACCGGACAACCCGATAACCGAACCGATCAACACCCCTAGTATGTTATGAGCTTAAATTTGGTACACAAACCTAGATATGTTCTTTAGGAAGCTACAATTTTATTTTATTATTATTTATTTTTTTTCGTAAAAAGGCTTCTTACCCCGGTAAATATATTACTCAAAAAACTGATAAGTACATGAATGCGGCTGAGTACCGCATTGATTTACAAAGAAAACACACTCATATGTGTAAAGTAACTACATGAAACGGCATACCGAAAGCATGAAACTAAACAAGGCGAAGACACGAAATAAATAGAAATAAAAAGCCCGAACATATGCCTAAAAGAACGATACTACGTTGTGGTGTTAAGGTCTTCTGCAAACACACCACTAACGTTCCAAGTGTCCAAGAGCAGAACCACTGAATTCGTCTTTTTAAATCAAAAAGTAAGCAACTTTAATCTTACATTGTAAACAATGATGTCTCGAACTTGCGCCACAATCCGACTTTGATTTTGAAATAAGCGAAGGTTTCTCTCCATCCAAATGAAATAAGACGTCGCAGCAAGCACCAAACGAGCTAACAACACTAACAACGGATCTTTTAGTTGATAAAGGCTTGATCCATTTAGAGTACAAGCTTTCGGTAATTATTCTTCATCAAGAGACTAGTAAGAATTTTTATGGAATCCAAGTTTTTAGGTGTCTAACTAAATCGTTGATCTGTTTCTGTTTTTATTTACTTCAATTGATCTATTAGAATAACAAATCAATGTTTCGTCTTCTTTTCCGTTGATTGAGTTGTACCACGAATGATTCATGCTTCTTTCATCAATGGTCCAAAATCAACACCACCGAAGAATAGCTAAAAGTGTATACTTATATGCTGCTAAAATAGAGTCGTGATAGGTTTGGTCGAGCTATTAAAACCAAAATTTACTAGCACCTACAATGGTATTGCTTCTCATGCTTTGGCTAAATCGAAGTTTTTAGGTGTCTAATTATGATATGACTACACTGCGAAGTCTTAATGCTAACGCCATTGCCTCATTTGCTCAAGCTTATGCATTATTACTTCAAAAAACGAAACAAAGGAAGGTTAATGCTTCTACCTCAAATCACAATCACTATCTATTAGAAATGCTTATCGGAAGAGATGTGATTTGCACTCTAGAAAATGATTGGGACACTCAAATTTTGAGTGCTTGAACATGTATACCTTTACAGGATAACCATACCTAAAAATAATGTAAGGGTATAAATGTCCAAATACTTATGGTGCGTTTAGTTGGAGAACAAAATCTCTTAATTTCTATCTCTAGTTTTGTAAAAATTTGGAAGGAGAATTAATCTTCACAAAACACTTGAAAATATAAAAAACGAATGGAGAGAGGGTTGAGGGTTACAAAGGAAAACAACTAAAATTTGTTTTGTAATTTTTCCTTATTAAGTTAGAAAATAGGAGATTTGTGTTTTGCAAAACATTTTGTCGTTGATTTGAACGTGATCTCTGTTTTTCTTGTTTTTCATAAAACATTTTGTGAAAAACAAGGGTGTTTTCCTTCTACTAAACGCAACCTTAAATTTTGAGTGTTCCAATCATTTTCGGAAATGTTTTCCCTTATTGGAAGTGCTTTCTTGCTATTGCTCTCACTTTCATCATTAACATGTGTCAGTGAGCTAATTTGCCATAAGTTAAAAACACTTAACTCAAACTACTACATCATATCATATATAGGATATTACTTTGCCCAGGTTTTTGTCAGAGATTAGAAATTCAACAACCGTCATCCCTGACAATATTTTGACCTTCATATTTTTTAAAGCAACCACCTCCTACTCTTAACAGCATTGTGCTGTTTCCTGAAAGTTAATCTTTTTACTTCCAAGGGTAGTGATATAAAGCCAACCACTCAAAAGAAGAATTAAATGCAACAGAGATTAACAAATACCAAAATTTTGATTTTGCTTGTACATCAATGGAAAATCTCAATTTTTTTCTAAAAACGGTAAGAAAAATCGAGAATATTGAAGGCATATTAAGCAAGCGTCAATTATATCACATCAAATACAACATGTAGAAACCAGACAAAATTCGACTTGGTAATTAAGTAACAAAGGGCTTGCAAATTCTTTTATGCCCAGGAGTCACACGCTATATCGACCCTTTGATGACCTTGTCTTAGAATCATCCTGCATAACAATATCACCGGAGTAAGGGACAGACTGTATCCAAACAAATACATATGTTGTACAACAAAATTCACACTACCAAACGGGAGGCACTGTGTGGGTTGGATAACAAGTCAAAGAGGGTATCTTATTATTGGATATGCTGGATTGACAGGAGCACATTTTGTCTAAAGTTTTATGATTGGGAGGTGATTTGTACACTCGCCAAATTGATTGGCACACTCCATTTTAGAGTGTGTTGACAATTATACCCTCACAGAGTAAAAATGTGTAAAAGTGATGTGTGGGTATAAATGTCAAAGAACTTTAAAATGGAGTGTACCAATCAATTTGGTGAGTGTACAAATCACCTCCCTTTATGATTACCTTAAATTATAAGAGCATCATATATTCAACAATAAGAATATCAATCTAATGTTTTGGATATTAACATTTTTAAGATTGTTCCATTCATTATTTATACGTTCGAACGACTTTCAAGCTATTCAACGTGTTTCCTTTTGTAGCAAATTTTATTTATTTATTTTACGAACTTCCCTTTAGAAATAAAACATACCCCGAAAAGCCGATTCATAGGTTAAAGGTTGAGAATTGTCAAATCTACTACCCACTCAAAAACAAATAATAATGCATATAAGGTGAGAAATAAAAAGAAAAAAGCCAAACAGTAATGAAACTTACGTGGAAGTTATAAGTGATCTTGTCAGTCACGTCTAAGATTTCTTTCCATTTTCTTCCAATGCTCATCTATAAATCACAAGAAAACATAGTTTATAAGTGAAAAATAAATCGCTTGAACTCGCCAGATTCATTACGGGGTGATTTGCAATAGCCTATAGCAATATTGCAGGTTCTTTCAAATAGCAAGACCACATTCAGTTGTCATCAAACTCTGACAATTGATATGAAGCACATTGATAACACATGGTGTGTTAACAGATGACACCATGCAAACATCCATAACCTAATAAGTCGCTCTAGATACCAACAATCATGCCTAGTTGTATTAATAAAGAATGTGCAAAAATGTGGCATTCAGATTGACAGTTAATAGTTCATCATCCATAATTTTATACTGTCACTCATCAATTAAACATGCATAATAACACATATACCATACAGTATAGCTCACAATTATAAACCAAGTTTCGTTCAACAAAATTTCGTAACATGAAACTTCACAGATTTTAATACAGACTAACTGATGTTGAGCTTCCGGTGAGCAGAAGAGACAACACGGTATGACAGATGACTCTTGGCACACACCTATATAACCTCCCTATGCACAGAGGTACAACAGCATTCTTGCCAGTACCCTCCCCTCCATACCTATTTTCATGCCCACATGCTTATACCATACCACGGCCCGGATTGTGTCCCTTTGATTCAATAGATATCTTTACTAATAGGCATATTGGCCGTTTGGTCTTGTATCTGTGATGTATTTGTTTTATAATATAAATAAGTAAATGAGTTTATTTATCAAATTTGGAATCTCAAAGATGTTTCACCACCTTCCGCAAAATATTAGATTTCCGTCCGCTTTCCCAAACAACAAAAACAAGTATTTTATACAAAAAAAGGTTAAAGCAAACAAATGCCTTAAGAGGGGATGAAACCTGGGTCAAAATGTGACAGATGGATCAACTTAGCTTTATAACTAACCACTGGACACTCATATAAACAAACCCAAGTTCAGCTAAATCTAATAGCATTTCAGTTTGCTGCACATCTGTAATCACCAAGAAATATCCATGTTTTGCAGAGCTCCTGAGATACTAGCATGGTCATTAAAAATGTTGTCTTTATCGGTCAAAGGTTACTAACTTAAATAGCTACTAACCAAAGTGCCACTTGGTGAGCAAAGAAACCATTGATCTTGAGTAGCATGTGTAATCAGATAGGCTTAGAGATTTATGTAACCTAGGACTAAGTTGTAGTTTAATTATCAAGTATTTATGTCTTCTTTTTCTTATTCTCTAAGAAGTAATAAGGTTACCTTAACTTGTAGACACAATTTCGATCTCTAATGTTCATTATTAACTAAATTGTCAGATTGCCAAGCACTTTCAAGTGTTTTCGCTACACTGCTTGCCATCTGCATCTAACCATCTAGAGTGTGCTAAGAGATTACAGGTTTTCATAGTTCTCCAACTATTATATGCTTATTGAGTGACTCAAAAGCATGCTATGTGAATCCTTAACCTTTTTGTGTACATAATTCTTCCTGCTACCTAGAACACTGATAGCATCACATGCACCCAAGTACTGATGTACATATCTAGTACAGCAGCTCTGATACAGAAGAATACAATAAATACCTGAGCAGCCTCGTTAGCAGCATTCTTAGTCCATAAAGAAAGCTTATCCTGCCTTTGACGAACACTAGCAACCACGCCACAGATTTCATCAGCATCATCGAATTGCTCACCAATTAAGGCCATCAGCTACACACAAGATATATTTCAGTTGCCAAAAGCATCAACTAACATCAACATGAACAAACAAATCATACTAACAAACACGAAGAAAGATACGTACGGTTTCAGACCACATAGTCTCAAGTCCAGCCTTTCTACTGCTGGTAACTGTCCACTTGCCCCCATTGGCACACTCTGGATCTTCCCATTTAGGCTCAATCCCGGCTTTAAACATATGAAAATCAGCATTTCCTGGCAGCTTGCTAGGCTTGAATACCTGATCATACAAACTGCAAGAACAGCAATGCAACACAATATTAACATCTCAAATCAAACATTTAACGTCTTTCCATCATACAACAAGCTCTGCTTCATTATATTAATAGATTCAAGTTCAAGTAGCATGGTCTTGTAATTTTACAGATTTAATCTCTCGCCAAAGTATTAAATACACCAATATATAAAACACTTTTGACTTTATCAAATTTAAGGGTTAAAATTATATAAAAACCAATCAACTTGAAAATTGTTGGTGGTTTAAACCAAACTTTTTGGTTCATCTTTTAGCTTCTTATAATTGTTAGAATTCAACTAAGGGGTGTTTCTTTAAGCCTATGGAATGGGATTACAAACTTATTAGCTTTTCAAACTTCCAATAAGCTCACAAGCCCCACTAAATAAGCTAAAACAAACACCCCAACCAACACTCGTTAACTTATCAATAAAATCCCAAAACTCTTTTAGTAGTGATGTAATGCCTAGACTAATATATTTTCATATAACAGAAAACTCGCTTCAAATAACCAGCGATAAAAAGATTAAGAGCCAAAAACTAAACGGCCAAAATATTTCACATGGGTCGTCTTCATCAAAAATAGAGAGGGTTTGCGATTGCTTATTTTTTTCTTCTGCCTAAAATATGAGTGCTTTGAAGTAAAATAAGCAGTAAGAACTAAGAAGTCAATAAGCAGGATGGATCTGCTTTTTTCAAGGTACTTGTTTGGGATGTAATTCAACATAATTTTCTTACGCACATATCTACCTAAAAAAACGAACTTTGTTGCATGTCTTAAAAGCATAAGAAAATCCAAACACTATTCCTATAAACTAGGTAGTTTTAAGATGCTCTGCTTCAGCAGAAAAAAACACGCAATCTCAAACAACCTAATACAGACTCGCATTTGCATGTTATATAACTAAAAGACTTTTGCCCTAGCAGTGGCGTAGTTGTATGTGCGTGGCCCATTAACTAAGAGGTGGTATGTTCGATTCTCATTGAGACATTTGTGAGGAACTATCATTTATTAGGTGGTATAAGTGTCGAGTTTAATACACACACACACACACACGAAGGTTACTTTACGTTTTTGTTCATTTAGGTTACTAAACATTTTTTTTTCTTCACATAGTTCACTTAACTAATGAAACAAGACATTTGGGTCAGTAAACTTATAAGAATATCATTTCTTATAGCTGAGTAACCTTCGTGTCTATTAACCTTATAAGTGTTAATTTCAACAAAAATAATACGGAGCAATAAATCATTTAAAAAAGTATTTAATAAAAAATTGGTCCAACAAAAAAAAAATAATAAATTATAAACCTAGATTTAACAACACAGATCAAATGATTAAAAAATATACCACCAAAACTCTTCAACGGTATCGAAAGTGTAAACATTACGAAGGTTATTGCCCCAAGCAGCACCTTGTTTGGGTTTAGATTGATTATCAAACCAAAACGTCCACTTCTTATCTAGTCTATGTGGTTCCGTCGCTGCTACTTCTGCTGCGCCGCCATCATTCGCCGCCATGATTTTTTTTCAGATTTGGTTTCAGGAAGAAAGAATTAATAATAAGCTGTTGTTGTTGATGATGTTTTCACTTTAGCGGCCCAAATAGTTTTAGGGATCCTATTTTGGACTTTAGTGGGCTTAAACAAACTAGCTTGGGCGGACTAAAAAAAAACCCTAGTAAACTGCAAAATACATCTACTTTACATTACATTAAAAAGTAAAAACTGTTACGTCCATCATTAGACAAAATCAGTCCTTCATTAGATTCACGTTAAAAGTTATCGAAAAAGTATTTGCTCTCTTCATCCTTAAGGATATATGATGGTAAATGTTTGGCTAATGAATGATGTAAGTTGTCAATAGTATTTTACAAAAATGTAAGGTCTCAAAAAATATAAAAACATATAAACATATTTTACAATTTACTCTTTCTTTTTTACTTAATTTAATTTTCTTTCGACCCCGCACCTTATCTTTATTCCACAAAAAGGTGTAGATTGGCGGGAACACTGACCCCGGGTGCCTTTTGGCACCAGCCATTATCCACCCCACAAAGAATAGCTCCGGCAACTCTCCTGGCCTAGTGGGGCACCAAATGGAGTGAGCACGAGCCAAGACTCGGACCCCAACGCTTTTATTCCACAAAGTATCTCCAGTGTGCCCATAGGTTTTGCGGAGGTGGGTACCTATATGAACCCATAACCAATATCCGCACATTTAGTTCCGTACTTGACACACTTACGTTTTGCGGCATCAATCACCACACGACATGGCACAAAATCAATCATACCAGTTTGCGTGAGGGGAGACGACCCCGTCAAATCGACACATACATCTTGCCCCCTATCCCAGGAATAGAGCAAGATATTTGCTGGCCGCAAGACTTGCTCCCTCTCACCACCCAACCCGATGCCGACCTCTTTACGAGCCGAGACCCCGGATCGAGAACATATATCAACCAAGGTATCGCGCACCATGTTGTGCCGGTGTTTAATACCAATAGTGCCAGCACACTATACAACATAGTCCCCGTAAATATCCCCCGTGAAAACCTTGGAGCAAGCTCAGCACGACATCTGAACAGAGAAAAGGGGGACGCCTAGCCGATAGCATAATACGCACTTGTAAGTTCTGGCATTCATAGTTTGTCCCAGCCCAGATATCGGAACCACCCTAAGCCAATCTGAAGTGTAGTCCTCCTTTTGCGACCTCCAGAGTGTCATTTGTCGAGGAGATAGGCAAAATGTGGATTCAACCATTTGGGTAACACGTGTGAAATATATATCTGCCAATTTCTTCATGAGTTTGGGGGCAGCGATCTCATCCGGGTTACTCAGAAGGTCAATCTCCATTTTCACATTAAAAGCGCTCAAGGCCTCTGCGAAGGACGGTCCAGAGGTTACAATATCATAATGTATGAGGAGTTTAGTCTGTAGTTTGGCAGATTGAAGTCTAGACGCAAGGAATGCATAGTTCACAGCATCCCCTGCTGAATAAACGTCAAGGCCCCCAAAAGTAAATGACAAGGTGGCCAGCCTCCATTGCCAATCACCAAAACCAGGCCCGAGGCGAAGAATAATCGTTCGAGAGAACGCAGGTCGCATCAAATGCAACATGAGCACACTCAAAGACCACTAGGAGAACATGTACGCGTAGAAATATAACTTTGAAATGCAAGACAAGCACGAAGGAGCAACAACACATTGGGGTCCCAAGCTTAGCAACAACATCCATGAGCTCGATACGCGTACAACGCGTTCGGGGTCAAAGGAACTTCCTTTTCGTCGAGCAAGTTTTTCAACACCCCAGCGGTGAACCTAATCGTTGTAGTGTAGTATTAGGATAAGCCTCGGGAATTGATATCGTTCTCTGGGGAATAGGAATGCTAGTGAGAAATTACTACGCTAAGGTTGGGGTGAGGAAGATTATTTTTTATCTTTTTATGTTTTTTAGAAAATGGAAATTACGAATCTCGGGGTATTGGATTTGGGGGGTTGGTATTTCTACCGATTACTCTACTATTCTAATTATCTAATTAACTAAGCTAAGGTGAGTGTAGTCTATGTCTATTGTTGTGTGCTTTTATGATGATTAAAAATGTGTTTACTTAAATGTTATTACTCCCTAGTTATCTCCTATTGATGGTTGAATTGTCACGTCCTTATTCTTAATGCGTTGTGTTTTCTAAGGTCGTAGGGTATGCGTTTATCCCTAACTCTTTGAAGCTACCGAAGGTTAATGACTACGAAATCTCTAGGATTCATAAACTTAACACTAAGGTTATCTTTGGATATTTAGCCTACAATTCTGCTAGTAACTATAAGCTAAGGTTCAACAAAGACTAATCAAGCATTAATAACACAACAGATGACCTATCACAATACTAGGTCAATCACAATTAAGATAAGAGACAAACAATCAATATTCAATAACTAGGTTTCATATATCTAAGCAAACACACAAGTAAATTAGCCTGACATGAAGAACATACAAGCATACACACAAACAATTGAAGACATGATTGAATTAATGAAGTAAAACACTTATCTTGTTGTAAAATAGGGTATGAGACCCTAAGATATCGCCAAGCGACCTTGGTTCGGTTTAGGTTTTACTCCACAAAACTACCTCTAAAAAGCGAAAAATTCGGATTCTATATATAGTGTTACAATATGCGTGAGTCGCTCTTTAATTGTGACGTCGCTGGTCGCCGCCATTAGGGTTTCGTCTTGGCCACGCTAACTCGTGACGGCGCCACCTTCGCCGTGACGCTGCGTCGGCTTCAACCTCCGCGCCGTCGGGATCCAAATCTAGGTCGTGCGAGTTGCGACGCCTACTCTTTTAAACATGATGCCGTCACTTGTAAAATAGCAATTTTCTCTTTGAGTCGTCTCAAGATGTGTCGCGACGGCGTCGCATTAAGCCGTGTTGTCCCCTTCAATTCCAGTGACTTGAGTGTCTCGATTCTTGACTTTGGCCATTTTCTTCATATATTCGCCTTTTCGTCCGAATAAGTGTCATTCTGACAATTTGCCTTCAAGAGACCTAAAGGTGAAAAGGAACGAAATTAAGTAGTAACGGATACAAAGTGATCAATTAAGGGCTTAAATGACCCCTCAAAAGTGTACCTTTTAAATTTTTATCAAATATCCCTACACTTGGTATTTGCTTGTCCTCAAGCAAATGTGATTTTGGCCAATTAATTTATAAGTTAAGGGTCATGAAGCATTAGTTTAGAACGATTCACAACACATATAAGCCCCGCAAAAGTCATAACAATCACGGAAATTACATACTAGCACCTCACAAGTGGTGTTTGGATACTCTCATCTCTCGGGTGTATATGAAATATATCAAGTTGGAAATGGAAGATAAACACTCATTGACCGGTCCTAGTACATAGATTACCATAGGCTTGAGACTAGATCAAACCACCATTGCTTTGGCGTAAGCACCTAGGAAAAACTATCTAAGAGGTCTTTTAAAGGGTTGTAACGTTAGGCTTACGGTAGGAAACAAAGGGTTTGGTGGGATAGGTGATTTAGTGGTGGCAAGTCAAAAATCTTTATGTTACAAGCATGAGAAGAATGGCGTTGCTAAGCCAAGACTCGACACTCTAAGCTCTAGATAAATTGAAACAAACAAACATAAATTTAAAGATAGATGTAGGATGGTAGCCCGTATGTTCCATTTTTTTCATACACTTTTACTCTACCATCCTCTACGATAACATCAAAATAATAGAGATTTATAGGCACATCCCGACACTTGAGTTTTTATTACTCTAACACTAATTTGACCCGAATTGAAAAGATCAAAACACTTGGAGTACATTATTACGCAAATAAAGGGAATTTGAATTTAACGCCCTTCCGTCATTTCATAAAATTTAACTTTTCCATGAGTCCCAATCGTCCCAAAGCGTGTACAAAGGATATGACTCGACTTAGCAACTTATGCAAGCAACTAGATATTTGAACTAAGGGTTTAGTATGATAACAATAATGCACTAAAAGTGAGTGCATACAAGGTAGGCTAAGGCGATTTGGGTGTACATTTGGGGTGGATTGTAAACAATGTTTTCATTGATATTCGGAAAACCGAAACATCATGAGAACCGCGAAAAGATAGGCTCGAGGGTTAACTAGGGTATCGTGTACTAAAGATGAGTACAACGCAAGGGTGTGGGGAATTACTCAACCGATGTGGAAGAAGTAATTATATTACGGTATCAAACAAGGGTTATCCTAATGCCTCTTATCATTTAGTTATTCTTAACTACACAAGTGTAGTCTCACTAGCGATCTCGGAATGCATCACAAAACAAGTTCTAGAATCTATTATACTACCGGTACACATTCAAGCATTAAAGTGGAATGCTTTAATTCCTACAAATCTAAGGCGATCCTCACATTTTGGGTGGAATTTAAGTGGTAAAGGGTTTTGTGCTAGTCATATAACTTCCTATTCATGAGACGCTTTATTAAGACTAATGGCCCACTCCTACATGTCATGAAAATTTTAAATTTGGTGCCAAAATTACCCTAACGATAGTTCTCATGGTTTATTACACAAATGAAATTGGACAAGGCAAATAGTCAAGGATAAGCATAGTTTCAAAGTTCCCGTTTTATTTTCCCTCCTTACACTTAAACTGAACATTGTCCCCAATGTTCCCCGAAAGTATCAAAGTTATGATAATGGAAGGTAATTAAAAATGAAAGAAACTAGTACTCCCCTGATTAGCTTGGTAGGATCCGTGTGAAGTAGTGGTTAAATTTTCTTCCAAGAAGAGTGTTTGCGTGAAAAGCTCCTTCCAATCTTATGTATCTTCTTCTTGATGAATTAAACCTACACACTTGAAGAAAACAAACGAAACCTTCGCGTAAAATCGGCGGAAACAATATATATATGACTCTACTAGACTAGGATATAATGCTTGTGGAATGGATGTTTCTGATTTTACGGAAAATTAAGACTGGAAAATCCTAAAATTTATAAGTAGCTCGAGAAACGAAAAAGTAGTAGCGGTTTTACTCCTCCTAACGTCGTCAGTTGCGACACGACGCCGCCAGTTATCCTGACAGAACCGGTGCGATTTCGGAAAAATTCGGAAAATTTTTATCTTTAGAATATGGAAAATTTTCTACAAAACATCCATTATGACTCGATACAAGCATTTGACTCGAACAAACACACATGTATATCTTTTAAATAATCGTAATTATCATGTTCACGTTCTTTTTGAAAACGTGTGTAATCCTCCCTACACTTATATCTTATGTAAAATACCTTTATATGTAATTAGACGAGGTTAAATACAAAATAAATCATTTTTACAAATTTAAACATGAGAATAAACAATCAATAAAAGATATACGACACACAAACAAGCAAACAATTAAGCATGAGTTGCCTCCCATGAAGCGTTTTTCTTTATTTATGAGTCTTGTAGCTAGACTCGAAGTCGTGCCCCTATGTTACTTCATTACCGTCACCTTCTTCCAAAAAAATATCCTCATCGTTGACTATTTCATTATTGTCCAACTGATAATGTTTCACACGTTGTCCATTTGTCACACCCCCAAATTACCTGTTTTGCAGCGGAATGGAATTCCTGGGGGTTGACTGTCATAGCATCACAATCACAGTTATATCGAACGACCTAAAGTGTCGTTTGGAAAATACATCGTTTGATTTAGTAAAATAATCAGAGTTTACAAAGTGTAGGTCCCAAATTAAATCAATATGTACGGAAATAAATTTGATACAAGCCAAACGATGTTTTTAAAGTTCATAGAACCCAAGTGAGACGCGTCGTCACCACGACTCTATGATATGTCCATATGCATGCCATGAAGTGAATGCCTTAGATACGAGATAAAACATGCTAAAAGTGTCAATACAAAGGTTGAGTGAGTTCATAGAGTTTGTGTTGAAATGTAAAGCCTTTAAAGAATGTTCATGCAGCAAAGGCATTGTAAATCCACTCAGTTCCAAGTTCCGCCCATACAAAACTTGCAACCTGTGTGTTCACAACCCATTGCCCAAAATAGAATGACAATCATGATTATGCGCATCAAGGTAGTTAAAAGTATAAATGTCACCACAAGGGTCTTCCAACAACTCGTGTTGGGATGTTCCTCCAACGACTCACGTTGGGCTGTATCCATATAAATGGCCTTCCAACATATAAATATTGGGATGTTCCTCCAACGACTCACGTTGGTCAGATCCAAATAAATGGCCTTCCAACATATAAATATTGGATGTTTCCTCCAACGACTCACGTTGGTCGTATCCAAATAAATGGCCTTCCAACATATAAATATTGGGATGTTTGTTTAAGTCTAGTCACTTCACGCACCAAGTCTAAAGTATAAGTAATGTTGTTTGGCAAAAGAGTTTAAATGTTTTGATAAATAAGCATGTATCTCGCCCCAAATAGTTTATAAGAATTTAAACGAGTAAAAGTGGGCTACGAACTCACGGCAATCCGTAATAGTTTAAAGTACTTGTGTAAATAAAAGCAAGTAGTTGAGTATGTATCTCCCCCAAAAATAGTACAAAACAATTGAAAGTGGGGCTATGAAAACTCACCTGATGCAATTATAATGATGACAAGAGTAGATACACTGAAATGAGGTGCAATCTCTATCCGCAACCTAATGAATGATATGCTCTAATATAAGTCATGAAACAATGTCGTGCATACAAACTCATATGATATCCATACCACTTGTGCATTTGAAAATAATGTTTGTCGTCGAAATATATGTTTATGACATCTCGTCATGTTATAAAATACTTTACAAGTATTTGCGTTGAAACAACATCCTCGATAGTCGTTTAGTGATTTATCAAGAATTTATAGCTTTTCGTCGCAAAATAATATAATTTGACAAGTCATGAAAGTGACTATATGGCCTCGAAAAGCTAGTCGTAAAATGGTGCACATCGAGTGTTAGGAAACAAACTCAACGGTGTTGGGAAGTATCATTAACTCAAAGTTTTAGCATTTAAGTTTTCATCATAGAGGTCTTGATCATGGAGAAAATCATAGGCAAAGTAGGGTACTTGTATCCAAAATATTGTTTAAGGGTAGTTTTCGGCAAAGTTTAAGTGACCGTATCTTACTCATTACAACTCCGTTTGACAAACGGTTGAACATTTTGGAAAATATGCTAGGCAAACTTACTTTTACTAGAAGACATCGTTTTCTAAAAAGTATTCCATCGATGTTAAAAACGAACCTCAACATGGTCCTTCGTGGCCGTAATATTTGTCTAATAGAAATATATTAGTTTTTCTTATATAATAAAGTTACGGCAACTTTGTTAAATCGCGTGTAATTTAATCGTTACAAGTCCGTTTTCTACGCTTTATATGCCCTCGAATCGTGATAATATATACTAATATATTTTTGATAAGTCGACACATTTTATAACGCTTAAGACTCATTTTTACTCGTAAAAGTCGAGATTACATGCTGAATTTTCAAACAAATATTTTCGTCGTCAAACTTGAAAATAGCATAACTTCTTCGTTATAACTTCATTTTAACCCATTCAAGCGCCACGTTTCGTTTTAAAGTATATTTTCCAAATATCTAGCCCAAATATTTTTATCAGCTGCCGAAATTTCCAGATTTCAAAAATAAGGACAGACCCTTAGTTAAACTTGTCGAAATGAGTTTTTCTCGCGCAAAACCTATTCTAACCAATTCAAACCAACGCCGAAGCTATTGTAATCCTACCATACACCTTCTTAGGGTGTCATGGGTTCCTAGACATCACCAAACATGATATGTTACAAGGGATTGTTATTTGGATAATTAAAACCCATTATATGTACTAAAAACCCATAAAAGTGGTATGGATCATGGATTTTATGCATGTTTTTCTTATATATGATGAAATGAACATAAAATAGATATGAAATATGAACATGAATATGAGATGCTTACTAGTGAACTTGATGAGGTTAATGAACAAAGGTTTAATCCTAAAACACCCTAGGTTTTTATTTCAAAACCTTAACTAAGAGTGTAACTAGAGTGTAAATAACTTGATTAGAAAACTTTTGATGATCTCTCCTTGCTCCTTATGGTTGGCCGGTTATGGAGGAAGAAATGGATGAGAGGATAGTTTTAATTTTACACTTGAAGATATGAAGTGAATATGTGTAGATATTTGTTGTGTAAAATAATATATTAAGGATACTTAGGATATTTGTTCTAAAAATGGTGTGTCACCTAAGTTGGTCGACATATATGAAAAGAAAAGGCCAAATGTATTTTGATCACTTAAGCATACTTATGTTAAAGTAAATGTTTAGTTATTTAGGATTAATTAGTAACTTGTGTATATATTTAAGCTTGTAGGGTAGCGTTAGTTAAAAATAAATTTTAACGAGACAAAATAAAATATGTTGAAGTCATAAAAATTATAAAAATACATTTCTTGCAAAATTTGAGTGAAATAATAATTATCGTGTAGTATTTAAGAAAGTCGTAATTATATAAATATAACAATTTATATACAAAATAAATTTAAAACACCGGTAAACTCATAATATTATTTTATAATCTTAATATGAGTATAAAAATATATCGGAAATTTTTGGAAGTGTCGGATCAAATGTTCAAAATAATTGATTCTGCGATAGCGTTTATTTAATAAGAAAATAAAGCGTTTAATGTAAAATGCAAAACCCATGCATAAATTGATATGAAATGATGTTACTAATGATGTGTAGACTAAATCTAGTCTATATGAAATGTCCCGAAATTACGAGTTGTCACATTACCACCCAAAAGGAATTGGTCCACGAATTCGGTTCGTGTTGGTCTCCGGTTTAGGGTTTGATGTGGCAAACTTTCCTTTCTCGAGCAAAACCCTCAAAAGACTTTTAGGTAACCGATTTTTACTTAATCCCACAACTCATCAAACAAGAAGCGTCATACGATTAGCGTAAATCGGTTTAGGTAACAACTTGTTTCTAGCTTGATCTTTGCAACTCATCAAACAAGAACTCGTCACCGGATCAAACTGAAACAAGTGGTTTGAAGAAAATCTTTTGAAAATTTGGCTCGACGGAATTGCTTACTCATATGAGACTACTACTCCCTTCATTGCATGATTCTTCCGAATTAGACATAGGTGATCGGGCTATGTATAATTTAGGAGTAACTATGCAATGCTTGGACTAATCAACTCATATGATGTTTGGTGTTAAGTCATAAACCGCATGAATAATGAGTATGCACTTATAATGATATGATGAGATGCTATGATGATGTAGTTATAGTCTAGGGTCAATGATGCAACCTAGTTCTCTATAACCAAGCTCGATACCAATCTGTCACACCCCAAATTACATTTTGCGTGAATGGAATTCACGGGTTGTTGTCATAGCATCACAATCACAGTTATATCGAACGACCTAAAGTGTCGTTTGGAAAATACATCGTTTGATTTAGTAAAAGAATCAGAGTTTACAAAGTGTAGGTCCCAAATTAAATCAATATGTACGAAAATAAATTTGATACAAGCCAAACGATGTTTTTAAAGTTCATAGAACCCAAGTGAGACGCGTCGTCACCACGACTCTATGATATGTCCATATGCATGCCATGAAGTGAATGCCTTAGATACCTGAGATAAAACATGCTAAAAAGTGTCAACACAAAGGTTGAGTGAGTTCATAGAGTTTGTGTTGAAATGTAAAGCTTTTAAAGAATGTTCATGCAAAGAAAGGCATTGTAAATCCACTCGCCCAAGTCCCGCCCATACAAAACTTGCAACTGTGTGTTCACAACCCATTGCCCAAAATAGAATGACAATCATGATTATGCGCATCAAGGTAGTTAAAAGTATAAATGTCACCACAAGGGTCTTCCAACAACTCGTGTTGGGATGTTCCTCCAACGACTCACGTTAATGTATCCATATAAATGGCCTTCCAACATATAAATATTGGGATGTTCCTCCAACGACTCACGTTAATGTATCCAAATAAATGGCCTTCCAACATATAAATATTGGGATGTTTCCTCCAACGACTCACGTTAATGTATCCAAATAAATGGCCTTCCAACATATAAATATTGGGATGTTTGTTTAAGTCTAGTCACTTCACGCACCAAGCCTAAAGTATAAGTAATGTTGTTTGGCAAAAGAGTTTAAATGTTTTGATAAATAAGCATGTATCTCGCCCCAAATAGTTTATAAGAATTTAAGCGAGTAAAAGTGGGCTCTGAACTCACGGTAATCCGTAATAGTTTAAAGTACTTGTGTAAATAAAAGCAAGTAGTTGAGCATGTATCTCCCCAAAATAGTACAAAACAATTGAAAGTGGGGCTATGAAAACTCACCTGATGCAATTATAATGATGACAAGAGTAGATACACTGAAATGAGGTGCAATCTCTATCCGCAACCTAATGAATGATATGCTCTAATATAAGTCATGAAACAATGTCGTGCATACAAACTCATATGATATCCATACCACTTGTGCATTTGAAAATAATGTTTGTCGTCGAAATATATGTTTATGACATCTCGTCATGTTATAAAATACTTTACAAGTATTTGCGTTGAAACAACATCCTACGATAGTCGTTTAGTGATTTATCAAGAATTTATAGCTTTTCGTCGCAAAATAATATAATTTGACAAGTCATGAAAGTGACTATATGGCCTCGAAAAGCTAGTCGTAAAATGGTGCACATCGAGTGTTAGGAAACAAACTCAACGGTGTTGGGAAGCTTGTATCATTAACTCAAAGTTTTAGCATTTAAGTTTTCATCATAGAGGTCTTGATCATGGAGAAAATCATAGGCAAAGTAGGGTACTTGTATCCAAAATATTGTTTAAGGGTAGTTTTCGGCAAAGTTTAAGTGACCGTATCTTACTCGTTACAACTCCGTTTGACAAACGGTTGAACATTTTGGAAAATATGCTAGGCAAACTTACTTTTACTAGAAGACATCATTTTCTAAAAAGTATTCCATCAATGTTAAAAACGACCCTCAACATGGTCCTTCGTGGCCGTAATATTTGTCTAATAGAAATATATTAGTTTTTCTTATATAATAAAGTTACGGCAACTTTGTTAAATCGCGTGTAATTTAATCGTTACAAGTCCGTTTTCTACGTTTTATATGCCCTCGGAATCGCGATAATATATACTAATATATTTTTGATAAGTCGACACATTTTATAACGCTTAAGACTCATTTTTGACTCATAAAAAGTCGAGATTACATGCTGAATTTTCTGAAACAAATATTTTTCGTCGTCAAACTTGAAAATAGCATAACTTCTTCGTTATAACTCCGTTTTAACCCATTCAAGCGGCCACGTTTTCGTTTTAAAGTATATTTTCCAAATATCTAGCCCAAATATTTTTATCAGCTGCCGAAATTTCCAGATTCAAAAATAAGGACAGACCCTTAGTTAAACTTGTCGAAATGAGTTTTTCTCGCAAAACCTATTCTAACCAATTCAAACCAACGCCAAGCTATTGTAATCCTACCATACACCTTTTAGGGTGTCATGGGTTCCTAGACATCACCAAACATGATATGTTACAAGGATTGTTATTTGGATAATTAAAACCCATTATATGTACTAAAACCCATAAAAGTGGTATGGATCATGGATTTTATGCATGTTTTCTTATATATGATGAAATGAACATAAAATAGATATGAAATATGAACATGAATATGAGATGCTTACTAGTGAACTTTATGAGGTTAATGAACAAAGGTTTAATCCTAAAACACCCTAGGTTTTTATTTCAAAACCTTAACTAAGAGTGTAACTAGAGTGTAAATAACTTGATTAGAAAACTTTTGATGATCTCTCCTTGCTCCTTATGGTTGGCCGGTTATGGAGGAAGAAATGGATGAGAGGATAGTTTTTAATTTTACACTTGAAGATATGAAGTGAATATGTGTAGATATTTGTTGTGTAAAATAATATATTAAGGATACTTAGGATATTTGTTCTAAAAAAATGGTGTGTCACCTAAGTTGGTCGACATATATGAAAAAGAAAAGGCCAAATGTATTTTGATCACTTAAGCATACTTATGTTAAAGTAAATGTTTAGTTATTTAGGAATAATTAGTAACTTGTGTACATATTTAAGCTTGTAGGGTAGCGTTAGTTAAAAATAAATTTTAACGGAGCAAAATAAAATATGTTGAAGTCATAAAAATTATAAAAATACATTTCTTGCAAAATTTGAGTGAAATAATAATTATCGTGTAGTATTTAAGAAAGCCGTCGTAATTATATAAATATAACAATTTATATACAAAATAAATTTAAAACACCGGGTAAACTCATAATATTATTTTTATAATCTTAATATGAGTATAAAAATATATCGGAAATTTTTTTGGAAGTGTCGGATCAAATGTTCAAAATAATTGATTACGCGATAGCGTTTATTTAATAAGAAAATAAACGTTTAATGTAAAATGCAAAACCCATGCATAAATGTGACAATCCGTCAATTTCCCGGCTACTATTTACATCAGAATATGCGAGTTATTTATTTTCTGATCATTATAACTCAAAAACGAGAAGTTATCTTGTGTTTTCTGAAGTCCCGGCACCACACGCGTACTGACACCATAATAAAATTGACGTAAAATTTACTTTCAAATTTCAAAGTAATAATAATACCATAATATTTCGCTCGTCAAAACGTCTCCAAAAATATAAAATTTATAAAATACGGATACGAATAATATTCTACATAATTTAACGTTATCACATGCGGAACAAATTATACGATCACGATGTACATATAATACACTAAATAACAAAATACATCTCTTTGTCTTTCTTATCCCCACACGACAAAAGACCAAACCCAAAAGCGAGAGATATGAAGATATCATATCTTCTTCTTCCTCATCTAGCCCTGCAAATCCCTCCTAGACCGAATCTCCCAAAGAAGGAAAACCCAACATGATATCTCACCATATCCTTCTCTTTCTTACCCAAAACCATGTAAGTTTTTAATCTCTCCAAATCCTCCCTTTTGATGCGCCGGCTATGGATCGAATAAGCCAAGAAGAATCAAGATATAATCACTCAAGAGAATCATATCTTCACTTCAATCTACCTTGAGCAAACCCAAGATTCGTCTAGTTTTGGAAGCTAACCAATTGCAGCTTCAATCCAAACACCAAGAGGAGAAAGAAGAGTCAAGGCATCCTAAAACACTCCTTTAAATACTAGTGGAGGTAGAAGACGCCCCAAAAACAGTTTCTCATCATCACCTTCACAAAAGTTAGGGTTTGGTAAATCAAAGGGCTTTTTGAAATTGATTGAGGGGTTTGATTAAGGGAAGTATAAGGAAGGTTTTGCAAGTGTTTAATTGTACCAAATCATTTCGGGTCACCTCCAACCGAAGTTTTCGTGTCCGGTGTTCATACCCTCTCGACCCACCGATTATTATTGTAAGAATAAGACTTGTTATTTTGGATTATTATTCAACCTTTTTTTATTTCGAATTTTGTTTGTCAAGTTGGTATTCTTTGGATTAGTAAAAAGATGTTATGATTATGTTGTTGTTGATTAATCTTGTGTGGCAAAATACTAACTAACTCTAGATTTGGCTCATAGATTAGAAGTGCTTATTTTTGTTTTCTTTTGCTTAACTTTGTGAATATTGGCTTATTATGTTAATATTGAGATAAAAATGGTTTTGAAATGAGTTTTATTTGCGCACCCTTTGTATGATCGAGACCCACTGTCAATAGTGGGGTTGATGCCTTTCTTGCTCATTTGCTCACAATATGAAATTTTCAAAAGGCTTAGTAGATATTATGGTAATAGGATAAAAAAAATTGTCATGGCTTGTGTTTCGCCCTGTGTTGCGTCAAACCCATTGTTCGAATGTAACATGGGTACACATGCTTTATATATTTAATACCCAAAATTTCCAACTCCAAACTTGGTTTAACAATCGTGTGAGTCAAATGTCCAACGATGGCTATATTTCATTGTGGTTCTTGTCCACTTTACTCTCAATGTGCAATATTAATAACTTAGTAAACTAAATGGTTTTGGTTTTGTATTTGTTTGTATGGCGATATCTTCCGAGGGTAACTTCATTTGGTTCACTTTTCTCTACACTCAATGTTTCAACCTCAAAACTTAAGGAATAAAATGCGTATGTTTTGTTATACTTACTGATGGTCCAAGACTAGTATTAAACATGGTTTAACTTTTTTTTTTCTATTGTACTATGAAAATGAGTTAAATTAATACATTGGGTAGGTTGTGTGCGTGAGCCATTTTGGCTGTGGATCGAGCCCTCTTGAGCCCAACAAAATCCAACAGTAAAAGTGCAATTGGTTTTACTCATTTTCTAAACTTTTCAATCCTAAATTCACTAACCTAATGGTTAAAAGGTAATGGGTTTTGGTTTGGTTTTGCTAGTAAAAGGCTAAGAGTTGCATTGGATGGTTTTGTTGTTTGTCGCGGTGTGTTGGGTGAAGCCACACCAAACCAGACTAATGCCGAACTACTTATTTGATTCCGCTTATTTTACTAAGGCGATCACGGCTAACTTTTGACATGCTTAAAGCTACGCGACTTGTTTTATTCTAAATCATATTTTTTTAAAAACTAAATATACTCAACATGTAAGACTATAAGCCATTTATATAAATCTAAAACTTATAAAACTAGACTAAACCAAAATATAAGTTTTAAACTTATTTTTAAGATTTTGACTTCTATTTCTATTTCTAACTTAACTAAGCTTATTGACTATTTTTTTTGGACTAACTATGGACCGGGCCTAATTTGCCAAAATTCTATACTTAGTCATATATATGTTATTAGCAATAATGATTATAAAATCCGTAACGCCTAATATTATATGTAATTATTTTCCGACGTAGTCATTCGGTTACCATCGAATCAAGATTCTTTCGTCATTGACATTTTCTTATTACGTACTTATGCACTTCCAAGATCCAAAGTCTACAAAATTTTATTAAACATTAAACATTGCCACACAAGTAACAACAAAACTTATTTAAACCTTGTCGAGTTATAATCATGAATAAAGACTAAATTTGCCATACTAATCTAGGTCGCGTGTCGGTGCCATCCAATATTTCTAATTGATCACGCTTTAGATCGCACTCTTGAGGTAGTATTCACGCCCCTTTTTCGCTTTTTACTTATTTGGGGTGAAATGCATGATTATAAAATTAAATTGTTTTCTTTGAACTATTTGATATATTTTAAACCCTTAGACTAACTTATAAATTTATGACTTGTTTGAACTCGATGGACCGTCGTCCTTGACCTAAAGTCTCCCGCTCGAGCACCCGCCGAGTCTCCCATGTTCGGAGCGGTCTTAATTGATAGTATATAATAGTTGTTATGATGTCTTGTTCGTACATTCGCATTGTTAGTCCCCTATTGGTTTGCCGTTCGCACTCCAATTATACGCACCGCCTGACGGCCTCCTTGTGTGGGGCGAGATAGTATGGATAAGCGCTATTAGAGGTCGGCCAACATCTCGTTCCCCGCTCACGGAACGCATATTATTTATTTTAGGGGCTTTGCCGCATACTTTATTATATACGAGGCGTTATTGTGCATTGTTTACTAGACTTAAAATATGGAAGTGTATGTGAATTCATATATTACAAGTCTTGTATGGGCGGATTTGTAACATAGTGAGTTGTGGGACATTTACCAAACGAGACTATCAAATCGATATTTTACTTTACATAAAACTTGGTACTCACCAACTATTTTCATAGTTGACCCGTTTTCTCATGCATTTTGTGATCGTTGTTTAGCTTATATAATGAAGATTTTAAATAAAGGAGTCGTCACAAGTTATCCGAGTCGTCCGTAGTACAATGTTATCTTTTGAAGTCAAACTTTATCTTTCAATTGCCAAGGTTGGCTAGAACCTTGTTGTAATGTTACAATATTTCTTTAAATTTAAATTATGGTATTGTACTATATCTCTTTGCGATGCATATTGATTATGTTACACCTCGCGTTTCCGCCCCCGTGAAGTGTCACAGATTGGTATCGAGCCGGGTTATAGTGAATGCCGGTTTTATAAAATAAAAATCGCAACTATAACCAAAATAAAATTTTCTTAAAACATGGAAACATCATACGAGTCGACTAGCACCAAAGATTGCATCGTTACTCCTAAATTATGCATAGCCACATACACCTATGCATAATTCAAGAGGAATCATATGATGATGGAATTAGTAGCCTCAGTTATGTTTGGTCGAGTCTTAAAGAGTCGATCATCCGGGCTGCATTAGTCGCGTGAGTATGCATACCATGTTTATATGTCCACTATACCCTATATATTTTATATATGCCTTCTTCTTGCTTTATATATTATGACCCGTTAGGCTAAGTGCGTCCTTGTTCCCGTCACATTACACTCACTACCTGACGTCGTCCCGAACATCATCCGCCATTGTCTCACCCAACCAAATGCCTTGGCCTATTGTAGAATCATGACTACAAGGAACATCCGTTCAGGAAGCATCAACAATAAAGCCCCTAGAGGCAGTCTTTGCTGGATTGGCGGATCTCCTCACTCAGTTATCGCGCACATTGATGCGGGATGAGCCAATGAGGAGCTGGTACATCGACCAATGGCCACGGATGCGGCTACAAGACCTTCATGTCATGCGGGCCAAAGGAATTTCATGGCACCGAGGTGCCATTGGCCCGCTATCATGGTTTGAGAATGTTGAGTCGAAACTTAGCATCACTAAATGTCTTTGAAGGAGATAAGGTTGAGTTCTCTCGCGGTTTACTTGGTCGAGCAACGACTGGTGGAACAACCACCATGCACCAAAGGAGAGAAGTCGCAAATGGATTATCTTGGGAAGAATTCAAGCTACTAAGCGAGGAGTCTTGTAGGAAGGACGAAGTGCGTAAACTGAAGCGGAATTCGGAACCATGTGATGGTAGGAGTGGAAGTTGACAAGTATCTGACCCGCTTTCATGAGTCGACGAATGGTTCCCACATGGTCTCTGTGGGCGGTGATTGATCGATACATTTGGGGTTTGATTCACGAGATCGGAGAGATGTCACCTCATCCAAGCCAACTACCACCGCAAGCTGCTGTGGGAATGGCATACCGCTTGACTAATGACGTGATCGGTCCGGAGAACTAGCAAAACAAACGACAATGGGCGAAAGCGACGGAGGATCACCGAGAAGCCGAGACCAAGACCAACAGGACAAGAGGCGCAAGTAACCTGGGAACTATGGAGCGGCGACTCGGGAGCGCAGAGGATATGCAGTCCACATCCTAAGTGTACTCGATGCAACCTCCATCACATAGGAAAGCGCCTAAGTGTAACGTGTGTCGGAAGACGGGCCATATTAGTCGGAATTGCTCAGACAGAAATGGAAACCAAGGGCGAAGGCTAACGTGCTACGAGTGTGGAAGTCCGGATTACCTCCGGAACACATGTCCTAAATTGAATAGGGCACAAAAGTCGGAGCACGGTAGCATGACTCTCGCTTTAGCACTTGATGAAGATAACCCAAATCGTGGAGGCAATGTTAGCCAAGCTCGGGGTCGAGCATACTTCTTGGGCACCAAGGAAACTCGCTAAGACACAAGCACCGTGACGGGTACATTCTTTTGATCACCCACTCTATTTCAGTATCTTCTGGTTCTAGTTCATGGCATTGATTAGTGTAGAACCTTGCATCATGAGCCTTAATTTAATTTTTGCCTTCTCACTAATCTGAGCACCCCACTATTAGTTGATTTGATTGGTTTAAACAATTTCAAACTTGAGCCAAACTTTCAAAAGGTCTCTTACATAGATGAAAAGCCATCTTTTCTGACAACTTGTTTCCTAGCTTGATCTGGTGACAGTTCTTGTTTGATGAGTTGCGAAAATCAAGTTAGAATTCAAGTTGTTACTCAACCTACAAAACTTAAACAAATGACCGGTCAGGTCGACAAGTTGTGAAAATTCACCAACTAAGAGTCTTTTAAAGGCAAGGCACGAGAATGAGAAAGTTTGAACCATGAGAATGTATCGCTAGGGTAGATTTGACGGACTGAATCTCGAGGACGAGATTCTTTTTAAGGTGGCGATCGTGACAATCCGTCAATTTCCGGCTACTATTTACATCGAATATGCGAGTTATTTATTTTCTGATCATTATAACTCAAAAACGAGAAGTTATCTTGTGTTTTCAAGTCCGGCACCACACGCTGCATCGACACCATAATAAAATTGACGTAAAATTTACTTTTAAATTTCAAAGTAATAATAATACCATAATATTTCGCTCGTCAAACGCTCCAAAATATAAAATTTATAAAATACGGATACCGAATAATATTCTACATAATTTAACGTTATCACATGCGGAACAAATTATACAAGACGATGTACATATAATACACTAAATAACAAAAATACATCTCTTTGTCTTTCTTATCCCACACACGACAAAAGACCAAACCCAAAAGCGAGATATGAAGATATCATATCTTCTTCTTCCTCATCTAGCCCCTGCAAATCCCTCCTAGACCGAATCTCCCAAAGAAGGAAAACCCAACATGATATCTCACCATATCCTTCTCTTTCTTACCCAAAACCATGTAAGTTTTAATCTCCAAATCCTCCTTTTGATGCGCCTGGCTATGGATCGAATAAGCCAAGAAGAATCAAGATATAATCACTCAAGAGAATCATATCTTCACTTCAATCTACCTTGAGCAAACCCAAGATTCGTCTAGTTTTGGAAGCTAACCAATTGCAGCTTCAATCCAAACACCAAGAGGAGAAAGAAGAGTCAAGGCATCCTAAAACACTCCTTTAAATACTAGTGGAGGTGAAGACGCCCAAAAATAGTTTCTCATCATCACCTTCACAAAAATTAGGGTTTGGTAAATCAAAGGGCTTTTGAAATTGATTGAGGGTTTGATTAAGGAAGTATAAGGAAGGTTTTGCAAGTGTTTAATTGTACCAAATCGTTCGGGTCACCTCCAACCGAAGTTTTCGTGTCCGGTGTTCATACCCTCTCGACCCACCGATTATTATTGTAAGAATAAGACTTGTTATTTTGGATTATTATTCAATCTTTTTTTATTTCGAATTTTGTTTGTCAAGTTGGTATTCTTTGGATTAGTAAAAAGATGTTATGATTATGTTGTTGTTGATTAATCTTGTGTGGCAAAATACTAACTAACTCTAGATTTGGCTCATAGATTAGAAGTGCTTATTTTTGTTTTCTTTTGCTTAACTTTGTGAATATTGGCTTATTATGTTAATATTGAGATAAAAATGGTTTTGAAATGAGTTTTATTTGCGCACCCTTTGTATGATCGAGACCCACTGTCAATAGTGGGGTTGATGCCTTTCTTGCTCATTTGCTCACAATATGAAATTTTCAAAAGGCTTAGTAGATATTATGGTAATAGGATAAAAAAATTTTGTCATGGCTTGTGTTTCGCCCTGTGTTGCGTCAAACCCATTGTTCGAATGTAACATGGGTACACATGCTTTATATATTTAATACCCAAAATTTCCAACTCCAAACTTGGTTTAACAATCGTGTGAGTCAAATGTCCAACAGTGGCTATATTTCTGTTGTGGTTCTTGTCCACTTTACTCTCAATGTGCAATATTAATAACTTAGTAAACTAAATGGTTTTGGTTTTGTATTTGTTTGTATGGCGATATCTTCCGAGGGTAACTTCATTTGGTTCACTTTTCTCTACACTCAATGTTTCAACCTCAAAACTTAAGGAATAAAATGCGTATGTTTTGTTATACTTACTGATGGTCCAAGACTAGTATTAAACATGGTTTAACTTTTTTTTTTTCTATTGTACTATGAAAATGAGTTAAATTAATACATTGGGTAGGTTGTGTGCGTGAGCCATTTTGGTCGTGGATCGAGCCTCTTGAGCCCAACAAAATCCAACGAAGTAAAAGTGCAATTGGTTTTACTCATTTTCTAAACTTTTCAATCCTAAATTCACTAACCTAATGGTTAAAAGGTAATGGGTTTTGGTTTGGTTTTGCTAGTAAAAGGCTAAGAGTTGCATTGGATGGTTTTGTTGTTTGTCGCGGGTGTGTTGGGTCGAAGCCCACACCAAACCAGACTAATGCCCGAACTACTTATTTGATTCCGGCTTATTTTACTAAGACGATCACGATTTAACTTTTTGACATGCTTAAAGCTACGCGACTTGTTTTATTCTAAATCATATTTTTTTATAAAAACTAAATATACTCAACATGTAAGACTATAAGCCATTTATATAAATCTAAAACTTATAAAAACTAGACTAAACCAAAATATAAGTTTTAAACTTATTTTTAAGATTTTTGACTTCTATTTCTATTTCTAACTTAACTAAGCTTATTGACTATTTTTTTTGGACTAACTATGGACCGGGCCTAATTTGCCAAAATTCTATACTTAGTCATATATATGTTATTAGCAATAATGATTACAAAATCCGTAACGTCTAATATTATATGTAATTATTTTCCGTACGTAGTCATTCGGTTACCATCGAACCAAAGATTCTTTCGTCATTGACATTTTCTTATTACGTACTTATGCACTTCCAAGATCCAAAGTCTACAAAAATTTTATTAAACATTAAACATTGCCACACAAGTAACAACAAAACTTATTTAAACCTTGTCGAGTCATAATCATGAATAAAGACTAAATTTGCCATAATAATCTAGGTCGCGTGTCGGTGCCATCCAATATTTCTAATTGACCGCTTTAGACGCACTCATTGAAGTAGTATTCACACCCCTTTTCTTGTTTTACTTATTTGGGGTGAAATGCATGATTATAAAATTAAATTGTTTTCTTTGAACTATTTGATATATTTTAAACCCTTAGACTAACTTATAAATTTATGACTTGTTTGAACACGATGGACCGACGTCCTTGACCTAAAGTCTCCCGCTCGAACCGCCGAGTCTCCCATGTTCGGAGCGGTCTTAATTGATAGTATATAATAGTTGTTATGATGTCTTGTTCGTACATTCGCATTGTTAGTCCTATTGGTTTGCCGTTCGCACTCAATTATCGCACCGTTAAACGGCCTCCTTGTGTGGGCGATAGATAGTATGGATAGCGCTATTAGAGGTCGGCCAACCTCTCGTTTCCCTATCTACGGAACGCATATTATTTATTTTAGGGCTTTGCCGATACTTTATTATATACGAGGCGTTATTGTGCATTGTTTACTAGACTTAAAATATGGAAGTGTATGTGAATTCATATATTACAAGTCTTGTATGGGCGGGATTTGTAACATAGTGAGTTGACAGGACATTTACCAAACAGACTATCAAATCGATATTTTACTTTACATAAAACTTGTGTACTCACCAACTATTTTCATAGTTGACCCGTTTTCTCATGCATTTCAGGTGATCGTTGTTTAGCTTATATAATGAAGATTTTAAATAAAGGAGTCGTCACAAGTTATCCGAGTCGTCCTGTAGTAAAATGTTATCTTTTGGAAGTCAAACTTTATCTTTCAATTGCCAAGGTTGGCTAGAACCTTGTTGTAATGTTACAATATTTCTTTAAATTTAAATTATGGTATTGTACTATATCTCTTTGCGATGCATATTGATTATGTTACACCTCGCGTTTCCGCCTCCGGCGGGGTGTCACAATAAATTGATATGAAATGATGTTACTAATGATGTGTAGACTAAATCTAGTCTATATGAAATGTCCTGAAATTACGAGTTGTCACAATTCACGGTAAATTCCCTTCCATCATGGTCTAGTAGTATTACAGCCCCATTTGCCATTTTCCTTTTCACCGAAAAAGGTCCATACCATCTTGATTTGAGTTTTCCCGAAAATAATCTCAATCTTGAATTATACAAGAGCACCTTATCTCCTTCCACAAACTCTTTAGGATTCTTTATTCGTTGATCATGCCATTTTTTCGCCCTTTCTTTATATGTGATCGACGATTCATAAGCTTCAAGTCTTAGTTCATCCAATTCTTGAAGCTGTAGGAACCTATTTGATCCTACCTCAGAATAATCCATATTACAGGCCTTAAGTGCCTAGTATGCCTTTTGCTCAAGTTCAATAGGGAGGTGGCATGCTTTCCCATATACCAAGCGAAAAGGGGTTGTTCCGATAGGTGTTTTATAAGCAGTTCTGAATGCCCAGAGTGCCTCATCCAGTTTGAATGCCCAATCTTTTCTATTCTGGTGGACCGTTTTTTCAAGTATCCGATTTAATGCTCTATTTGTGTTCTCTACTTGCCCATTCGTTTGGGGGTGATATGCTGTAGAAAATCTATGCGGGACACCATACTTCTTCATCACCTTCTCCATTTGAGCATTGCAAAAGTGGGTTCCTCTATCACTGATCAATGCCTTGGGAATCCCGAATCATGCGAAGAGTTTTTTAAGAAAATGAATGACTACTCTTGCATCGTTAGTCCTAAGGGCTTGGGCCTCCACCCATTTGGATACATAGTCGATAGCCACTAGAATGTATTCATTTCCTCCAGATGATGGAAAAGGTCCCATGAAATCTATACCCCAAACATCGAATATTTCGCAGACTTGGATATAGTTCTGAGGTGATTCATCCCTCCGCGAGATGTTTCCCGACCGTTGGCATGCATCGCACGTTTGAACTAATCTCTTAACGTCGCGGAAAACAGTAGGCCAGTAGAATCCGGCATCAAAAATTTTTTGTGCCGTGACATTTATACTGTAATGCCCCCCAGATGGTCCCGCATGACATTCTCTCATAATCCGATCAATTTCTCTTCCAGCAACACAACGTCGAATGATTTGATTGGGGCATATGCGGAATAGGAAGGGCTCATCCCAGAAATAGTATTTTAGCGCGGTGAAGAATTTCCTTTTATCTTGCCTAGTCATGTAATTTGGCAAAACCCTCTTGGACAAATAGTTAGCATAATTGCATACCATGGCTCAATTTCCTTAATGGCCATTAGCCGTTCCTCGAGGAAAAGAGTCGCAATTTGGTATGGTCTAATTTCTCAAGGTCTAGGTTCTCTAATCGTGATAGATGATCGGCAGCAGGATTTTCGGCGCCCTTTTATCTCGAATCTCAATGTCAAATTCTTGAAGCAATAGAATCCACCTAATAAGTCAAGGTTTTACATCTTGTTTTGAAAACAAGTATCGTAAGGCGGAATGATCTGTGAAGACGACAGTTTTGGAAAGGACGAGATATTGCCTAAACTTATCGAAGGCAAAAAACACAGCTAAAAGCTCTTTCTCGGTGGTCGTATAATTTTCTTGCGCTACGTTCATGGTTTTGCTAGCATAGTAAATTGGTTGAAAGTGCTTCTCCTTTCTTTGGCCAAGCACGGCGCCTACAACATAATCACTAGCATCGCACATGATTTCGAATGGTTGGGACCAATCAGGGGTAACCATTATCGGGGCCTGAGTGAAATCTTTCTTTAGGCGATTGAATGCTTCCATGCATTCTTCAGAAAAATCAAAAGGGGCGTCCTTGACAAGAAGTTGTGTCATTGGTCGGGCAATTTTTGAGAAGTCCTTAATGAACCTTCTATAAAAGCCCGCATGACCTAGAAAGCTTCGAATGACCTTCACGGTAGTAGGATAGGGTAGTTTGGATATTTCTTTGATTTTAGCTCTATCGACCTCGATTCCATTTCCGGAAATTTTGTGCCCCAAGACGATTCCTTCTCTCACCATGAAATGGCATTTTTCCCAATTCAGGACTAAGTTTGTTTCTTCACACCATTTCAACATCTTCCTAAGGTTGGATAGACAAAGGTCGAAGGAATTCCCGAATATCGAGAAATCATCCATAAAGACTTCCATGCTGTCTTCAATTAATTCATGGAATATGGCCATCATGCATCGTTGAAAGGTGGCGGGCGTTACATAATCCGAAGGGCATTAAACATAAGCAAAAGTCCGTAGGGCATGTAAACGTAGTCTTTTCTTGATCTTCAGGACCAATGGGGATTTGGAAGTATCCTGAGAAACCATCAAGAAAACAGTAGTACTCATGCCCGGCTAACCTTTCGAGCATCTGGTCGATGAATGGCAAAGGAAAATGATCTTTCCGGGTGGCATCATTTAACTTCCTATAGTCGATACAAACACGCCAACCAGTAACCGTTCTTTGCGGTACTAAGTCACCCTTTTCAATTTTTACAACCGTCATTCCTCCCTTTTTTGGAACCACTTGGACTGGGCTGACCCAAGGGCTATCCGAAATGGGGTAGATCAGGCCGGCATCGAGGAGCTTGACGACCTCCTTTTTCACTACCTCCTTGATATTAGGGTTAACTCTCCTCTGAGGTTGAACGGTTGGTTTGTAATCTTCTTCCATAAGAATTTTATGAGTACAAAAAGTAGAATCAATACCTTTAATGTCAGCAACACTCCATGCGATCACTCCTTTGTATTCTCTTAGAACTTCTAAGAGTTTCCCTTTCTGTTTAGTGGTTAGCGAAGAGCTTATGATGACAGGGAGTTGGTCCTCTTCTTGAAGGAAGGCGTATTCCAAATGGCTCGGGAGATCTTTCAGTTCTAAGGTAGCGGGTTCCTTGATTGATGGTTTTAGCTTGTTTTCTGGCTTTTGAACTTCAAGAGGTTTAATTTCTTCCCTATGCAGGTAAAAGGAAACAGCTCCAACCATCTCAATCTCTTCATCATTGTATATCATGTTGTTATCATCATTCATGAATTCGTTTAATAGATACTCATCAATGCAGCCATCTATGTCATCAACAAATTCATCAACTTCTTCAACAAAATAAATAGGGTGATCATAAGAGGAGGAATGACTCATAGAATCCTTGATGTCGAAGGTTAAGCTCTCGGACCCTACTCGTAAAGTGAGTTTACCATCATGAACATCGATGATGGCACGAGCTGTAGCCAAGAAGGGTCTTCCAAGGATTATCGGGACCGAGTTATCTTCCTCCATTTCTAAAATCACGAAATCAACCAGAAACTTGAACTCTCCTACTCTTACAAGAACATTTTCAGAAACTCCAATGGGATATTTGATTGATCGATCATCTAACTGAATACTCATTCTGGTTGGTTTCAGCCCTGAATATTTGAGTTTGAGGAATAAAGAATGGGGCATCAAGTTAATGCTTGCCCCGACATCCGCCAAGGCATTTTCATAGAAAGTGCCCCTATAGAGCAAGGAATGGTGAAGCTGCCCGGATCTTCTTTCTTCTTGGGCAAGCTTTTCTGGATGCTAGCCGAGCACTCTTCTCCTAATGATACCAACCCTTCAAGTTTCTTCTGATTCGATAATAACCTCTTGAAGTATTTGCTATGTTTAGGGATATGATAAAATACATCGAGAAGTGGTATGTTGACGGAAGTCCGTTTTAAGTAAAACAATATTCTCTCATTGTCTTCTTCAGCCTTTTGATTTTTTAAACGTGAGGGATAAGGAATCCGTGCGAGAGTCGGTCGCTGGGCAGGTGCTGATGTTTGTGGAGGGGGGTCGTGGTGAGTCGAAGGAGATTCAGGAATCGCTCCATTTCCTAACTCAGGCTCCCTGGTGGTGGGATTTTGGTCGGGGTATGGGGGATCCTTGGTAGTAACTCCTGATCGAGTAGTGATAGCACAAGTTGGATCGTGATGGGTTAGACCAAGTTCGCCTATTCTTTTGTGGAGTTCGGCGAACTGGCTATCTAATTCAGCTTGTTGCTCTTGAATGAATCCTTCGAGACCCTTTAAAATCATTACTCCTTCCATGATAAATTGCCCGAGTTCATTTTCAAAGGCATCACGAATGGTGTATTCAGAACCCTCCTTTCCCTCAGTCTTTCATTTTAGATTTCCCCAAGGAGTGCATTCATCGTTTTGATAGAATGTGAGAAGGGAAGGGTCATCATAAATGTCATGACTAGAAAGGAAAGCGTGCTCTTGGCGTGTGTTATCATCAAACTCATCGCTCTCATGTGACCCTCCACAAATGTCGCATATGAGGTATGGGTTAAACAACCTCTTTGATTCTTGCGACTTCGTGAGGTATGCAAGCTTCTCTTGCGCCCTCCTCATTCGATCATCGAGAGATAATGGGCTTTTATTGGAGGCAGCACAAATACTCATTATAGTTACTGGCTCGTTCCACATGTTGTCTTGGTCTTGGACATACTCCTCAATACGGTCCCATCCTTCTTTCGCATTAAGATTGGGAATTTTTCGGCCTGTTGAGAAGTCAATCCCTTTTTGATCACTGCAGGAGACATTGTCGTAAAAGATTTGAACAAGAAACCAAAGGTTGATACCATGGTGTGGGGCTTGTTGAATAAGATCTTTGTAACGAGTCCAGGAGTTGATGATAGATTCTCCATCTGTTTGATGGAAATGAAGAATTTTGCTCTCGATGGATGCGGTTCTGTGGGAAAGAACGTTTTGGTGAATTTGGCTGTGAGTTGTTCCCAAGTGAAGATGGACCTTGGAGGAAGCTTATCTAGCCACTCCTTGGCCTGTCCTTGAAGAGAAAATGGGAAAAACCGGAGTCTGGATGTCTCCTTGGATGCTCCGTCAGCATAGATAGTATCCACAATTTTTAAAAATTGTTTGATGTGATGAATGGGGTTTTTGCTATGGGATCTGTGGAATTGACATGCATTCTGGATAAGCCAAATGTCGGTGGCATGCAACACCTCATTGGCCTGTTAAGAAGGGTAGACAATGGCGCTGGTAAATCCAGATGCAGAGGGGGAAGAGTATTCCCTGAGGGATTTTGCTTTTGGTCTATTGATGGGTCCATTGACCGGAGTAGCGGGAATTTCCTCGCTATGTTGGCTCAGATTGTCAATGTTGACGGCTTTCGGGGATTTAGGGGAATGAGTCGACTCTTCGTCAGTTGCGGCTTCATCAAAGTTGATGGTGGTGCCTTGAGGTTTCGATTCATGGAGAGATCTTCTTCGCCTATTTAGCTCTCTTTTGGGTTCAGCAAAAGGTTCAAGAAGGGTTTTGGTGGAACTGCGAATCCTAAGTTGTCTAAGGGGATTGGTGGGGGGAAATGGCAGGTTTGGTGGTTGATTATCACCTTCCATGATGAAAAGTGATGGGATTACTAACAAAGGTCACGAAGAAGGGGGATAGACTACGAGGAAGATAAAAATGGGAAAAAGGCTTACTTGATAGGAATCAAGCAAGGAAACCTAAATGAGGTGGAAATTTAACTAGCTATTCTATTCCCCGGTAGCGGCGCCAAAAACTTGATACACGTACAACGCGCGTTCGGGGTCAAAGGAACTTCCTTTTCGTCGAGCAAGTTTTTCAACACCCTAGGCAGTGAACCTAATCCTTGTAATGTAGTATTAGGGTAAGCCTCGGGAATTGATATCGTTCTCTAGGGGAATAGGAATGCTAGTGAAAAATTACTAGGCTAAGGTTGGGGTTGAGGAAGATTATTTTTTTTAATCTTTTTTAGGTTTTTTAGAAAATGGAAATTACGAATCTCTGGGTATTGGATTTGGGGGGTTGGTATTTCTACCGATTACTCTACTATTCTAATTATCTAATTAACTAAGCTAAGGTGAGTGTAGTCTATGTCTATTGTTTTGTGCTCTTATGATGATTAAAAATGTGTTTACTTAGATGTTATTACTCCCTAGTTATCTCATATTGATGGTTGAATTGTCACGTCCTTATTTTTAATGCATTGTGTTTTCTAAGGTCGTAGGGTATGCTTTATCCCTAACTCTTTGAAGCTACCTAAGGTTAATGACTACGAAATCTCTAGGATTCATAAACTTAACAATAAGGTTATCTTTGGATATTTAGCCTACAATTCCACTAGTAACTACAAGCTAAGGTTCAACAAAGACTAATCAAGCATTAATAACACAACGGATGACCTATCGCAATACTAGGTCAATCACAATTAAGATAAGAGACAACCAATTAATATTCAATAACTAGGTTTCATATATCTAAGCAAACACACAAGTAAATTAGCCGGACATGAAGAACATGCATGCATACACACAAACAAGTGAAGACATGATTGAATTAATGAAGTAAAACACTTATCTTGTTGTATAATAGGGTATGGAACCCTAAGATACTGCCCAAGACAGCCTTGGTTCGGTTTAGGTTTTTACTCCACAAAACTACCTCTCTAAAAACTGAAAAATTCGGATTCTATATATAGTGTTACAATATCTGACGGCTTCACTATTTAATTGTGACACCGTCGGGTCACCTCCATTAGGGTTTTGTCTTGGCCACGTCAACTCGTGGATGGCCACGCTTCGCTTCGTGACGCCGTCGGCTTCAACCTCTAACGCCGTGGGGATCCAAATCTAGGCCGTTCGAGTTTCGACGCCCTACTCTTTAAACCCGATGCCGTCACTTGTAAAATAGCAATTTGCTCTCGAGTCGTTTCAAGATGTGTCATGACGACGTCCGTAATTAAGCCGTGGCCGTCCCCTTCAATTCCAATGACTTGAGTGTCTCGATTCTTGACTTTGGCCATTTTCTTCGTATATTTGCGCCTTTTCGTCCGAATAAGTGTCATTCTAGCAATTTGCCTTCAAAAGACCTAAAACGTGAAAAGGAACGAAATTAAGTAGTAACGGATACAAAAGTGATCAATTAAGGGCTTAAATGACCCCTCAAAAGTGTACCTTTTAAATCCTTATCAAGCTCAATAGTCTTAGTAACCCTTTTCATAACAAGCTCACTGCTAAACTCAAAATCAATGTTATCCGGCCCACCTAATAATTTGACACCATGCAGCGGTCTAGCAATATTGGGCGGGAAGACACCTGCAAGCACACCTCTGGGGTCTTCCTTTGGCCAAAAACCTCAGTTTTATCAACATTGAGGTGCAAGCCACGTTTTGGTCCATCCAACATAATAAGCTCTAAAGCCTTCCCCACGACCAAGGTATCTCCAATAATAGTACCATCGTCTAGATTCCAAGCTTGGAGGGAAAGACTAAAGGAGTTTTTAATCTTACATATCAAAGGATGTAACACGAGAGCAAAGAGGAGAGGTCCAAGTGGGTTACCTTGTTGTACTCCCTGGTGCAACCACATAACAAAATTCCACTCAACGTGAAACGGTAGGGCAACGCAGGCGAACCTCCTGTAGCATGACCTCACGGTCCACCAAGTTGAAGGCCTTTTTAAAATCCACCAATAACATCGAAAGACCTTCCTCGCCACCTCGGTACTCAATAAACCTATTCACAACATGAAGAATAGCCCCCTCCTCCAGGGACCCCGATACCAAACTAGAGATCTGTGGAGTCCCAAACCTTGGATCTAGAACACTTAGCTTGTAAACGTGTAGTTGCCTTGGATGGTTCCAAAACAACAATGAGAAACTTTGTTGTAGAGACACACAAGTATGAGGAATCTACTTGAATGCACTTAGAAGATTAATGTAAACACAAATGTAATGCCAACAGCTTCAATATTATTGATTTATAATACGAGTACTCTCCTAGTACTAGGGTTTACAACCTTGAAGCGTTTCTTAAGACGACTAGAGTATTGGTATATGATTGACCTAGCTAGGATCTTCTTTTATACACTAAGGAGATCCCTTACAGAGATAACTATGCATTAAGTATATAATATCTTCTATTGGAATAGAAGATATGCTGTTACAGACCATACACGACATACTTAATATAGAACAGTACAAACTCAACACTATCAGTACTAACTTCTGCACTATCAGTACTAACTAGTTAATACTCTTCTAACATTACTATCAGTACTAACTTTAACACAATAAGTATTAACTCCCAAAAGCGAATTTCCCAACAATCCTCCCTTAAACTTGTGATTGGGTGAATCACAAGTTTCTTCAAACTTAGAGGATTCTTCCAAATTTCACTTTCTTCTGCTAGGTCTTCCAGCTTGGTCAAAGATCTTCAGCAGCAACTCTTAGGCCATTTCTATTGCATTTCCCATCCTTAGCCCTGCATCCAACATTTGTAGAAGGGTTCCAAGTGCAAGTGGGTAAGTTCTTTCAACCAACATATATATATCAGTTCCATTGCTTGTAGTGACCAAGTGCAGTCCACAACAATCAAGCAAAGTCCAACTGTGGGCTTCATCACCAGGTTGAAACTTCCATTGTTCTCCTATTGGATCATGTTCAAATATGTTCTGGAGTTCATAGAGTAACTCCAGATCCTTGTCATTATCTGGATCTCTGTTCTTGAACCTGTTTTTGACTAACTCCCATAGCTTAAGCAAATCATCCCTGTCAATGAATGTAAAGAGATCCACTAAGTACAAATAAACACTTGTCCTTCCACCAGCTCTGTGAATCCTCCAATGCCTCTTTCCTTCTTCAGTGTAGATATCCCAGTTGATGATTGAGTATCTGGTATTGATGGGCTCTGAGTACAATGCTTCTTCTGGAGCTTCAATTAACATGATCCTATTGAGCTCTTCTTCAGTGAGTCTACCTTCATCTTCATCAGAGGCTTTCAGTCGTTTAGGTGCAGTTGAGGAAGCTCCTTCTTCAGATGGTCTTTTGTAGCTTCCAATAGTCGTGACCTTTCAACAATATCATCACTTGCATAGGTGCGAAGTCCGAAGTCTTCTTTGAATTGTGTCGACAAGTCTTTGAAGAGTCTCCCAAGACAATTGATTGAGTTGCTTCAATGTTCTTCTATCTTCACCTTGATACGATGTACTTACGAGAGATACATCTTTCTTGACTCTTGTTTGGAGGTCTTGAGGCCTTTTCAATTTCTCTTTGTTGTGCGAATCGACTCATCTTCTAGCCAAGATACTTGTACCACGATCTTGTTGCGACCTGTTGTACCTCCTTGGTTGCTTCTACTTTGGCTCTCATGTCATCCCATGTTTGCCGTCTTGACCATTTTAGCTGACTTTTTCTTTTCTTTCTCTGCAGCTTCTTTCTCGCAACTATTCCTCATCCCATTGTCCGCAAGCTTCCTTTGCCTCTTCATTCAACCTTTCAATCTCTTTCTTCTTCTTTGGTACTTCCACCAAGATGCCCTTGCCTTTGTCTTTGGGATCAATCTTTGGAGTTGAAGAGGTTGGTGATCTTTGGAATACCTCCTTCTTGGATAACAACTCCCTTTTCTTTAGGCTTGGGGTGTCACGACTTGGTCTTCTTCCTTAGGTACAACACATGAGGCTTCTTGTAAATGGGAGAGATGGGGACAGTTTTCTTCAAGCTCTGAAGTCCCAATACAACATGTTTCTCTCTTTCATCTTCATCACTATCTTCATTAGGAGTGGTAGTGATGGTAGTGGCCTCAGTAGTTGTTGCTTGTTGTAGATCAGCAACTATCTGAACGATTAGACTTAATACTGATTGTAGAATTCCAGGAGTACTAACCATGGTACTATCAGTACTAACTACAACACTAACGAGACTAAGCGGGATAGTCTTGATAGTGCATATAGGAGTACTAAGTACTTCTTCTGCATCAATGGTGACCTGAACTTCTTCTTCATCAGCAAAAGGGCTCTGAAAAGCTGCACCACCTTGCCATTGACCAAATTCACTTCAACCTTGAATATCAGAAATCCTCCCCTGTTTGGTAGAATCCTCTGTTGAGGTAATTGAGACTCTGAACTTGGCCTTTTGTTTGTTAGATGCAGTGACTGGAGATTTTGCTGCAGTAGGCTTGGAGAGAAGCTTGACTTGATGCTCTAACTTTTTCATCTTTAGCAGCATCCTAGTATGAAATTTTGCAGCAGCTTTCTTTTGTTCATCCAAAGCATCTCCAGAGTGTTCACCTTTCTACATAAGAACATGTACAATTTCGTCATATCCTTAACTGATAAGCTGCCCTCACCACTTCCAGCTGTGTTACCTGCTGAGAGAGGTGGGTCATTGGGCAATTGAGATGCACTCTTAGGCCTAGCTTGAGCAGATACACCCCCCTTTTAAGCCTCTGCCTGGGTCCACTCTATGAGGAGTGCTCACTAGGTGTTGGCATAGTTTGGGTCTTATTTATGTTACTACTAACCTCACCAGCTTCTAAGCTTGGTTGAGTAGTGGCAGCCCTTACCATTCTATCTCCTACATCATCTGAGATAGGCTCATCTGGTACAATGTTAGGAGGAGAATGAGGTGAGCTATCCGCTCTCATGTGCGGAGTGCCTACTGGTTGATGAAAGTTGTTGATTGGGAGAGTTTTCACCATCTGTGGGTGTGTGTTGGGAGCCACCTATGCTTGATGGTCCTTCACCCTTTGCAATAAGCATGTTAGGATACAATGGCACTACAACCCCACTATATCCTACCACTACTACAAAAAAGTTCATAGAGACCCTCAAATAAAGACCGGTTAGAAAATACCCAGTTTTCATACCAAGTATTAGACGGAGATTGAAAATGTTTAGATACAAAAACCGTTGATTTTGGAAAACCAATTTTTATCTACAAATAGTTTAAGCGGGGTTTTTCCCTCAATTATCTTTTTCACGAATTTGAAACCCAGTAACCCATTACTATTCTTCTTATTCTTTTCCCAATACACAAAAACTAACCGTACACCTCCAATTCTTCCACCATGTTTAATGGTCTCGATCTAGTTTTTTACCATCCCAAGTCAATTTCTCTACAAATAGGTTCTTTAGTTAGTTTTATCATCGATTTCATATAATGTTTTGGTTGCTTTCTCAGATCTTTCCATGTTATTTGATGCCATCTGAAATTAGGGTTCTTGATCCACAATGGAAATTAGATTTATTTTTTATTTTTTTATTTTGTTAATCATATGTTAATTAGGGTTTTATATGGGGTGATTGTATCTTAGTTATTAACTCTAGTTTCATACACTATTCGATTAAATAATTTTAGCTTATCTTGATATAACTTCTGATTCGCTTTTGGTCACTTTATAAGCATCATCGCAATCTTTGAAGAAGAGGTTTGTATTGTTTAATTTTGACCTAATTTTTGTTCTTATTTTTGTATGTTATTGTTAGTTTGATTATATTGTTGATAGATTCGCGATGACACAAGAAATGAACAAATAATTAAAAAAATATATATATGGCGTTTTCCGGTATCGGAGAGATTAAATATGTATAATTTAGGAGACAAGTGTATGAGGACTTTTTTGCTTAGTTAAGAAATTCAGATACGGCGGCTGATATTAAGATGTAGTAGATGAGGTTTTAGATAGTATACTGCGAAAGATAAACTTATTTTTGTGTTTAGTTCAGTCAGATTTTGGTCTCTTTCGAGCATATTTAGCATATTGGAATGGATCACAAACACATATTATACTCTGTGATTACTTGTGATTCATGATGTTAAAACATAGTTTGTCTACTTTATTGCTTTTTGCAGGTACTGCCCACATCTGTGTTCCATTTTGACCTTGCCTTTGATATTTTTCTAAGGATTTTTGCTAATGAATAGAAATCGAGCAATTGATTAAACCAAATGATGTTATATTTTTTGGTTACCAAATTGCTAATCTTTATTAACATGTACTTCTATTGTTTGTTCATTGTATGATGTGTTGAGTCACATTTTGCAGGTTCAACTCGTGCAACCATATAACACTTGACACAATCGATTCCAAAGTACTGTCAACACACATGAGGCTCTTGTGAAAGCAATAGCATCACACGTAGTCACCTTTAGTCACTTGAGCTTCATGCACGGACACGGGTTGTTGGATAATTAACGCTATACCCAAACACATGTTTTGGAAAAATATACCAGGTATTGAGTTACTCGCTGTTTTAACATATTGTAATAAAGACTTCCACCATTTTTGCTTCAAAGTAAAAGGAGTTGGTGCCTGAAAGTGATGTGTCTTCATCTTTTTAGGTACTATCTTATGTCCGTTGCACTTCCATCTTTAAACAAGTTAAGGGTAATATATCGATTTTTAGATACATATGAGTGGTATACTATCATGGTGGTTAAGGCATGTAATGGTTTCTTTAAATATTACATCTTCTAATTTAGTGAGGCCCCATGACATTGTGTTCCAACTTGTGACTTTGTTCTATTCTAGCGGTGGGTCTTATGGTTTTGCATCAGCTTAAGTTATAACAGGTGATGGCCATAACAATTTTGCTTTATGCCCTTTTTTGTAGTAGTGTAAGTATTACTAATTCGATATTTTGCCTAAATATACAGGACCCACATCAATGTATTTTAAGGTATTGTTTGAATGTTATTTATATTGATTTTTCTAGCTAAAATGGGTGTTTAGATGTACTTTTTAAATAACATAGTGATAATTATTTTCAAGTGGTTGACTTAGCTGATGTTTGGCTCTTGAATTTCGGTTATATAAGGTCAAAACAATCATGTTCGGATAATAAGGTAAGAAGGTTTGCTAAGAGTACTAATTATCGAGTAAATTAATAATTACATAGATTATATATATTTAGCTTTCAAAGAATCGGTTATCTATATATTAAGATTGATTATTTGAAACTAAAGCTCTAAACACTCCATAGATTGTTTGTTATTGTTATTTTTCCAAGTTTTTTTGTAGTGAGTTGATAGTTAATCTTCTTCTTTATGTTGTACAGATAACAAGCTTCTTTCTATAAGGCTAAAGGTTATAGAAAATGGTAATTTCTTAGATATTTCTTATTAATGCATAATCTAAGTCTTGATTTTTCTAAGTATATGGCTAATAAGCTATATATAATACAAAAGAAAGAGTTACTGGTAAAAAGCCAATGCCATTTACTCAAGTGTTTTATCAAATACTATAAACATGTGAAATGGTTTGATAAATACATGCTCATTGCATGCTTGATCGATAATTCCTTGTCATGTTTTTATTCATTATATGCTTCTTGAATGGTTTTAACACCTTTGTAGTTTCTGTTTCACAATGTTATCCTATTCAGTAACTTTTTAATCTTTTTTCTCTGATTCGAATCTCTTTTTTCTTCTCAGTATTGTGATTTATTCTTGAGAAGAGTGATCTTGATTGGTGTACTAAAATGAACTTGAAGTCCAAGATATAACTCAGACATCATGTGCAGTAATTATTTTTCTAGGTTGATGACTGATTTGTCCATTACATACTTGCTTAGTATGGTGATACAATTAATAGCAAGTACTCCTTGTTAGTGCATGACTCGGCTACTTGTGCAACAGTCTTTACATGAATGCTATATTTGTAGGGTCAGTTGCAGGTATTTTCAGAAGGGACATATGGTGCACCCTTCAGGTTTCTATTTTTTTATGCGATCTACCTTCCCAGCTCCTATAGCTTGTGTCAATTGTCAAAACATTAATGTTTAAAGGTGTTGTATCAGATTGCTTATATACACTCCAACATTATTCACATGGGTGGTTTGGCATTGTTTATTTGAATTTTCATTGGTTGCGTGGATATGAATATTACTCTAAATGTAGCTGTTTGGGAATTCCTTTTGAATTAACTAAAAATTACAGTGGATGTTTGAGATTGCTTACTAAATTAACTATATAGAGGTTGTTTGGGATTTCTTGTTGATTATACTAATAGAGGCTGTTTGGGATTGTAATTTGGAACTACTGTAAACAGATTAGGAGTTTCAATAAGCAATCCTAAACAACCTCTATAAGTAGCTTTAATAAGCAAATCCTATACAACCTAATTTTTTTTGTTGGAAAAATCACAATAGAGACCGGTTTTTATAACAAATACTAGTCTCAATACTCTTATTAGAGACCGGTTACAAAACCGGTTTCGATGTGTTCCCGTCAAAGAGATACCCCCCCACAGAGAGTGGTTCTAAAACCAGTTTTCATGGGCTATTCTAACCGGTTTCTATGAAACTTTTTGTAAGCCCTTAACATATTTGAAACTACTTTGGTTGTGAGTATTTTTTATGGATAAACATTTTTGTGAGGCTGCAAGTTTTGTTTCTGAAGATCCAAAAATATTTGTATAAACACGGGATACATCGAAACTTGGTTTTGCTAATCGCATTTTAAGCATACCCTCAAATATATAATTTGAAAAATTGAACGACGCTTGTTGCAAGGCGATCAAGGTCGTGGCTATGTTTATGGGAAAAGCATCCCAACCAGTCCTTTTGTGACTCAAGAAATGTAAGAGGGTATGAATTAGAAACCTCCATTGTGGGGAAGCGAATTTTGTGAAAGTTGAAAGTATTGTCATGTCTATACCCCTTCAATGAGAGTTGTTCAATTATGTCGATTGGTCGGCAAAGTGCTAATACCTTGACCCTAATATGAAGATGTTCTCTTAGAGGCTTCAATAATAACAATTTGTGTGCCATCCATCGTGCCAATTAATCGTTGTACCCCTTCCTCGGTTGTTGAGGCAATAGCGGTTGCCAAAACTTCCGACAGGGTACATAAGATAGTAGGGTTTAAAAGTAAAGCAAACGATCTTCTTCTATTAAGGAAAGCTACTATCTCGGTGAATTCTTCATTGCCTTCTGGCAAGTCCAAGCACGCCACCATGTTGTGCTTATCGACAAAATCAAGAGGAGCCATGAGCAATAAGAATGAGGGTTAGTAAAGTGGGATTTGATCGCAAAAGCCTTTAGTGAATTGTGGTGAAAGCAATTGAAAAGTTATGCAATATATAGAGATTTGGAGAATTTTGGTTGAACCGCCTTGTAAATATTTATGGTAATAAGTGAGGAGAAACCAATTAGGAAACCCTTATATAAAGAAACAGACGGTAACAACTCAATTTGTAAAAGTAATCATTGCATAACATACTTTTGGAATAACTACTAACGGCTAGTTCATCAGTACTAACTATGCTTATCAATACTAACTTATAACCATCAAGATTAACTTTACCCATCAAGTATTATCTTATAGTTTGGAAATTATAATCTCGAAACCCCAATTTGAAGGGATTAAGTGTGGTGAGACACTTAATTAAGGTCGACCTTACATGGCCCTGGTTTGGTGAAAACCAATGGTTTGATGCATAGCACCGCTCGTGATGGATAGTCCCATTAAAGGGCCTTTCGGCGGGGTTTCCGGCTCGTGGCGGTGTTGCCTCTAACACAAGTGTTGGATTCATGGTTGCTCATTGTTCTTTAGGCGGATGCCCTTGGGCTAGTCACACTATCTGTAAACAGATCGAATGGCAAAGAGTGGGTTAGTGCAGAATGACCTGACCAACTAAAACCATCAATTCATGTGCATCAATACCACAAGATGCCACATAAGGCTTTGGCATCACAAAGTCCATAGTTACAGCAAGTTCCATCATGTGGTGGCTTTAGAATGATCATAAGAAAGAGAACCACATGTGCTGTAACATTTTAGTCACCAATCCATATCCATACTGCTTGTGTTATGCCTGAAAAGTTAGTCCAAAACCAAGAAAACACAATCCAAGAAATTTTCTTGCTAATTCCGTATTAACATTACACAATCAGTATTAATTAGATAACAATGAGTACTAATCACCAGTTCACACAACTTTACAAAATAGAGAGAGATAAGACATATTATGGATGAAGCATCCCAATACTTGTGACCAAGTACTGAAATCTTCCCAATTCAAAAGCTTTGGTTAAAAGATCGCAACATTAAACTCGATGATCAATCCTCGCCAACTGGATGAGTTTCTTTACATTCGATCTCTTATAAAGTGATGTCTTATCTCTATATGTTTTGTTTTAGAATGAAAAGCGGATTTTTGGTAATGCATATAATCTTGTTGTTATCAATATAAATGACAAGATAAGAAATTATACCCATAATCAAGCATCTGATTCTGAATCCAGAGAACTTGACCACATCAACTTCCAGCAGCTACATATTTAGCCTCAGTTGTAGAGTTTGCCACAATGCTCTACTTCCTGCACTGCCATGAGATCAACCTATCACCAAGAAACTGACATCCTCTTGTGGTTGACTTCCTATCAAGACTTGCCCCAGCATAGTCACTGTCAGAGTAAGCTACCAGATCAAAGGGAGAGTCCTTAGGATACCAAAGGCATAGTTGAGCGTGTCCTTTCAGATATCTAAAGATTCTTTTAATTGCATGCATGTGAGAAAGCTTTGGAGAGACTTGGAATCTTGCACATGCACATACTGCAAACATATTATACGTGCGAGGCGATCAAATACATCAATGATCCAATCATTGATCCGTAGAGGTGCTGATCAACTTCTTCACCATCAAGATCCGGAAGTAATGGCTTATTATGCTCCATAGGAGTGCTTGCAATCTTTGTATTATCATAGCCAAACTTCACCAAAATCTCCTTGACATACTTATCCCGATAAATATGCCATCATCTTCGCTTGACTGAGCCCAAGAAAGAAGGTGAGTTCTCCCATAGAACTCATCTCGAAACCTATCATGCATCAATTTTTCAAACTCTCGCATAGATCCCGCTTGGTTGAGCCAAAAATATAGTCATCAACATAGATCTAAACCAGCAGGATATCATTCCTCACATTCTTGATGAATAGAGTCTGATCAATCTTCCCTCTTCTGATCCCATTGCCTAAAAGATAATTGGCCAATGTTTCATACCAAGCTCTTGGGACCTGATGCAGACCATAAAGTGCCTTTTGAACCCTATATACTTTGTCAGGAAAGTTGGGATCTTCAAAGCCTGGAGGTTAACAGACATAAACTTCCTCTTCAATCTTTCCATAGAGGAAAGCACTCTTCACATCCATCTGGTATACTGTGAAGTATTTGTATGATGCAAAGGCCATGAATAATCGATAGCTTCAATCCTTGCCCTGGAGCAAAGACCTCTTCATAATCGATTCCTTCCTGTTGTGTATACCCTTGAGCCACGGCCTAGCCTTGTTCAGTATTACTACACCTCTTTCATCTTTCTTGTTTACGAAAACCCATTTAGTGCCAATAGCTCTCTTGCCATCGGAAGATCCACAAGAACCCATACATTCTGAAGTTTGAACTGGAGAAGCTCTTCTTGAATTGCTTCTACCCATGCTTCATCTTCAAGAGCTTTGTAGACTTTCTTTAGTTCTGCCTGTGAAACAAAGCAAGCAAAGAGACGTGTCTGTGAGGCACCATGAATTCTTTCTTCATATATGGCACTGAAGAATCCAGTCTCACTATGCTGAACTTTAGATCTTGTAGTTCTTTCAGCATTAACATCCCCAATAACATTTTCCAAAGGATGATCCTGATTGATTCTTCTGTGTGGTGTAGCACGAATAGCATAAGATGAAGCTATATTTGTAAAACAATCTCATCAGCTTCACCATAGGGATCATGAACCTCTGTATTAACTGATGGAATGGAATGAGGACCATCAGTACTAAATTTTGGCTCATCAGTACTAACATGTGGCTTATCAGTATTAACCACATTAGTACTGATCACTTGAGGTTCTATCACTGTGTCATCTGTATTGGTTACACCTCCTTCAGCATTAGAATCATTGGTCTTTTGAGGCTGATCATCATCTTTGTTTGCCTCCCCTGAAGGAGTGCTTCCAACTGAGTTGTCCTTCCAAATGGGCAATAGGACACGATCATCATCATCATCGAGAATCTACATCGGGACCTTGCTTTTCTCCCGCAATAATGTTAGAATCCACGTAAACAGGCACATAGTTCATTGATTCTGTTAGCATATCAATATCAAAAAGCCATTTTGGTCCTTGCCCCTCTACACTAGGTTTATCCTCAAGAAACTCTATGTGCAGATTCTCCTCTATCCTTCTGGTTCTAGAAATATAAACCCTAAAGGCTTTACTATTCAACGAGTAGCCAACCAGATATCCACTATCATATTTTCCATCAAACTTACCTAAGTGGTCAATGGTATTGAGAATAGAGACATGACACCCAAAAGGTTTAAGAAAGTCTAGGGTAGGCTTTCTACCTAAAAACAACTCATAGGGAGTCTTGCCATGAGGCTTTACTACCAACCACTGCTCGAACATAACAAGCGATTGCGCCTCAACCCAAAATGTTGTGGGTAACTTGGAATCGCTAACATAGTCCTAGCGACCTCTATCAATGTCCTATTTCTCCTTTCAAGAACCCCATTTCTTTGAGGAGTCCGAGCTACACTGTACTCTCTTTTAATACCCTTAAGTTGATGTAAATCATTCATCACTTGGTTTTAAACTCGTCCCATTATCACACCTAATGATTTTAACTTTCTTATCAGCTAGGTTCTCTAGTGCAGTTATGTATGACTTAAGGATTTCACTGGTCTCATCCTTAGTATTCATGAAGAAAACCCAAGTAAATATGCTAAAATCATCAGTCACAACCAAACAATACTTCTTAAAATTCAGGCTGCTTACAGAGGTGGGGCCAAATAAGTCCATGTGCAACATATGAAGTGGTTGGGTGATAGAGTTAAAACCTTGGGCTTACAAGAGGCTCTATGCTGCTTCCTTTTGAGGCATGCAATACATATCTGTTTATTTTCAAATCTTTTTGAAGGTAAACCTCTTACAAGGTTATTTTTAGCTAAAAAATTTATTACCTTAAAGTTCACATGACCTAGCCTTCTATGCCATAACATAGATTCATCCAAAGAAGCTGTAGCAACTAAACATGTGAGGTTTTCTTTGGGCACTATGTTTTTCATACTTACACTATACATATTGCTTTTCCTAGGGAAATTAAGAAGGACCTCATCTTCACTAGGCAACTTAAAATTAGGAGACAAAACCAAGCAATCAGTATATGTGAATAGAACAAAATTCTTCTTGTCACACATTTGTGACACACTGAATACATTATATTTGAGTTCTTTCACATAGTACACATCTTGAAAGTCCAAATTACCAGTCTTGATTGTGCCTTTACCAGTAATTCTTCCACCTATAACACCTCCAAAGGAAACATATCCTCCATTCAAATCAGTGAAGTCCGAAGATAGGATAGATTTCGGTCATGTGCTGGAACACCCACCGTCTCGAATAGCCAAGATCATCATTATTGTTGGAATGTCCCTGCACACAAGATAAAGGAAATTAGTTCCTTTTAGGGACCCAAGCCATCACTGACTTGGATCTGCCTCGTGCATCAATGTAATCATATTTCTTGAGAGTAACTGATGCACTGTTGGGTTGAGTAGTCTTTCTAACCTAACAAGCTGAGGGCTTAACAGTATTGCCCTTGATTCCCTTAGCAGCACTCACTTTAGAACCAACAGGTATCATTTTAGGCTTAAAAGTATTAACTTTTGGCCTATCAGTATTAAGTTTTGGCTCATAAGTATTAACCTTTTTCTTGTAAAACTTGATTTGTTCATCATAAGATTTAAAGGTTTGTGATGCTCTAGCATGAAAGGGCCTTGGTGAAGTAGATGGTGATTTTGAAAAGTTTCTTTTGGGTCTTTCACCAAATACTCTGGGTTGTGGTCTAGCAGTATTAACTGGCTTTGTAGTATTCAAAGATTTTATGCCAGTTTTAGGAAGAACTGCTCTTGGGGTCATGATGGGTTGAGGTCTCATAGGGTGTCTGCATTGAGCCTGCAGATGAGAAAAACTTCCACACACAAAGCAAGATTTATTATACATGACAAATTTATCTCCTAGTTGCTCAGATTTTAGATGGTTCTAGTTTCTTTTGTTACCTCTAGGACTAGATGACCTGTTTCTATACATCTCAGCATATTTAACTGGCTTCCTAACAGGTTTTTCAGTTGGTCTTACAGGTTTAGTGGCATGTTCTTGCTTTGGTTCACCAGAATCTACACTTGTCTTTTTGTTTTCAAACACATACACCTCACGTAAGGAAGTGTCACTGGCACTTTCAAAAGTCTCATCAGTCTTTTCAGCCTTGGACCCAATGGGTTCACGGACAAATGTGGGTGCCTTAAACTCTTCTAGGCCAAAGTGTGTTCAAGGTCTATTCCGGTGGTGAGGAATACCTACGAATGGTGGTGGTCTTGTCTTATAACCCATACGATTGGCTTTGCCAATTAGTGCTTTTTCAAGGTATTTATCAATTCTCTTTGAGTTATAATGTCGTGTCTTGAAGAGTGTCAATGCTTAGTTCTATGTTGTCTTTAATTTGTGTGACTCTCTCTATCTCTTCTTTTAACACGATTATGGTGGTGTCTTTAAAAGAAATTTCCTATTAAATCTGTAGATTGCTTGAAGAACTTTGACTCATTTTCTTTATAATGCACAATTTGTTTTTCTAAAGCTGCTAAGCCTCTTTTATGATTTGCTAAATTATAGCGGTTTTGGAAAACTCTTGACCGCTTTATCATATTGAGTTTTAAGAGACTCATATTCACTTAATGAGACACATGTATCTGAGCAATTTGATTTAGTAAGTACCTCAGATACCAAAGCCATATTGATTGGACTCTCCTCATCATCAGCCATGAAGCTCCAATCATATCCAGCACCATCAATAGCCACCATTGCTTTAGAAGATGAATCATTAGATTCACTACTCTTTCCCTTGTTCCTGGGACTTCTGCATTCCCTGGCAAAATGCCCACGCTTGCCACAGTTGAAGCATTCTACCTTTCCTTTGTCAAACCCAACAATATCTTCATCATTTATCTTAATCTGCCTACCAGTTTTCTTCATGAACCTTTTTGCCCTCATACTAATCAAGGCAATGTTCCACTTGATATTCATCTCTTCCATATCATCCTCATCGATTTGTCTCAGGTCATCATGGGTGATCTGAGATCCATGTTGTTGCTCAGAGATGAAAGCATAGATTATACTTTCATTGATGCCTGCTGCAGTGGTAACAAGACAATCAGTATTAATATTAGTACTAGAAGTACTAACACCAAAACTGTCCTTATCAACACTAGTGATTGGATGAGCCACAAAAGCTATGTTTTGTGATCCAAACCTTGGAGGATGTAGTCAGTAGCTCTCTTCATATCTTGTTCAATCACCTTAAAGCTATTGAGCAGTTGTCCAATCCCATAGTTTCAAAGTGCGCCTTGTTCTTCCATACAATGACATGAGTGTCCCATTTTGGTGATGGAAGACTTCTAACAAACACGAGATTGATGTCCTCACGAGGGATGTCTACACCCAATCTGACTAGTTGACTGACAAGATTTTGAAGCCTATTGTAAACTGAGTCAACGGACTCAGTTGCACCAGCAATGAAGTTTTCAAATTCTTGCTTCAAAAGAGCTTTCTGAGTCTTCTTGGTGACAGAGTTCCCACCAAATCTTGTTTCAATGGCTTTGAAAAAGGATTGAGCATCCTTGTGTTTGCTAAAGTTGAGTTGATGATCATCAGGTAATGCCATGAGAAGGAGACTTCTGACTTTGAGATCATTGCCTCTTAGAGCCATTTCTTCATTAGTGATGGGATCACCTTTGTCTTTAAGAACAACTTTGCCAGCCACTTCTTTAGAAACAATGGATTTGTAGGAGTCTCCATTGATCACAATGTTCCACAGCTTAAAGTCAAGCACCAAAAAGTTACGCGCATCCTCCAGAGTTCATATTCATTAGGCTGCAACTTAGGAACTCTGGTAACAACACTGGATTTGCTTGAATCAAAATCCATTTCTTCAGATTTGTCACACAGGATCTTCTAAAAACAAAGCTTCAGGACACAAGCTCTGATACCACTTGTGGAGTCCCAAACCTTGGATCTAGAACACTTAGCTTGTAAACGTGTAGTTGCCTTGGATGGTTCCAAAACAACAATGAAAAACTTTGTTGTAGAGACACACAAGTATGCGAAATCTACTTGAATGCACTTAGAATATTAATGTAAACACAAATGTAATGCCAACAGCTTCAATATTATTGATTAATAATACGAGTACTCTCCTAGTACTAGGGTTTACAACCTTGAAGCTTTTCTTAAGACGGCTAGAGTATTGGTATATGATTGACCTAGCTAGGATCTCCTTTTATACACTAAGGAGAATCCTTACAGAGATAACTATGCATTAAGTATATCATATCTTCTATTGGAATAGAAGATATTCTGTTACAGACCATACACGAAATACTTAATATAGAACAGTACAAACTCAACGCTATCAGTACTAACTTTTGCACTATCAGTACTAACTAGTTAATACTCTTCTAACATTACTATCAGTACTAACTTTAACACAATAAGTATTAACTCCCAAAAGCGAATTTCCCAACAAGATCATTTAAATAACCATCTAAGGAGTGGCCGATCATAGAAGCACCAACCTTGGAGACTAAACGACTCCAAACAGTGCCCACAGCAATGGGACGGATACCGCCTCCGGGGTTGATCAGTGGTGTGAGCGGAGCACTAGCAATATACTCACCCAGTGCCCTAGGGCCTTTACCATCAAGAAAAAGATTCACCACATGGGTGATAGAATTGATTAAGTCATCGAAAATAGCCACAACAACACCACTAAAACAATCCAAAAGGTGTTGGGCGTGCAAACCATCTCGACCGCAAGATGTACCACGGGGGAAACTCTTGATCATATAAAGGACCACAACAGGAGATGCAACGAGGTTATAATGGACAATAGGTATATCTGGCAGGGAAGGAGCATGTTTGAAGGGGTGTTTAGCTTTTAGGTCCTCAAGAGTGTTATCATTATAAGGAGCAACACCCGAAGAAGAAAGAACTATGACAGCTGTAGTATAATGGCCATCACAAATCTTCCTCTTACATTGCTTGACATTACGCTCACCCAAGTCCAGGTTTTCCTTATCAATATTAGATCATGCAGGGGATGGTTCAGTTAAAACCTCTCTAACAAGTTGCAAACTCCCACCGACGCGTACCCAAGAGTGAATGGCGTCGATAGCAATCAAGGGAGTAGTTAGTTTTGTAGTTAGTCTCTTTTCTTTTTTTAATGTAGTTCTCGCTTAGTCTAGAAAGTGAAGTTCTAGTCCCATTTTACTATTTTGTCATTTGAATTTAAATGTAATCTTAATTTCCGCTGATGCAATATATAATTCGGCTTTTCAAAATCCATGAAGCCTTACTTGTTTTTTTTTTTTTTTCATTTTGTGCCTATTTGATTATTTGTGTTTCAGTTAGAAGAGTTTGCTAAAGTTTGTTTAAGCTCAATTGAGCTTGTGTGAATGATAATCTAATAGGTCTTCAACGTGTTCGTATTTTCAAATTTGGTTTTCACCCAAAAGAGTGTTTGAATAGATTGGCGTGGGTCAAAAACACCATTTTGACCCACTGGGACTCAGACTAGGCTAGTTAGAAGCTATTATCGTCGACTCACTTTTTTTTCTTTCTTGCAAAACTAGTTTTTAAGGAAAAGATTCATTTTTTTTGTTGTTTTATCGTCAAAACTGTCCTCACAAACTCTCATGGAGCTTTTTCACAAGCCTATTGCAAGCTTGTGAAAGCTCCTCAGAGCTAGATCTGAGGGCAATTGATAGGTGGCTTCATGGACACCAAGTCCCAATAAGCTCGTGAGCTATTTCCTTTCTAGCTTATTCAAATAAGCTCAAAACACCATGGCATGTTTGAAGCGCATCAACATTACTTGGACCTTTGTGAGTGCTTATTAGTTTTATTTTGCTTTATTGTGCTCATGCTAGTACCCTTTAGCTCTCTTAGGTAGTTTAGGATAGTAGCCATTTAGTTCGACTTATTTAATCCCTTGGCGGTCGCTAGAACCAAACTAGTCCTTCTGCGATTTTACAAAGGCATTCTGACTTTAAGATTTTAATGTAGTTCTGTTTAAATAGCTTATCTCCAGGTTAGTATAGGGTAGGTTTAGGATTAGGTAGCTTATTGTAGCTTTTGATTGGTCAAATTCACGTCGCCTAAAGGTCAAAATAGTGAAACAAGAGGACTTTGCAAAAGCGTGACTTTTCATAAGCTCATTATTGGTGCAGAATCAATCGAAAATTTGGACATTTAAACTTCAACGGTGAAAAATTTAAGATTAGTTTTGTAAAATAAGCAGCTTGTTTCCAAAAGAATTAAAAAAATAAAAGAAGAAAAAGTGCACTGACTGGGTTCGAACTAGGGGTCGATTAACACCAACGCCTCGCACTCTCATCCAATAACCATCTCTCATTCCGGTTCTTTGTAGTGCTATTTGCTTCAAAAGCGGTAGGGGTGTTGGGTTATTGTTTTACAACGTGATTTTACAAACTTTGTGGAATTTTCACGGATTTATTATAAGTCCATTTGAGCTCAAATTTGGGATACAAGATCTTTGGTTGGTGATCTACATCATGGCCATTTTAGTTTATTTTAGGAATTTTCTAGCTAGCTTAATTAGTGTAAAGTAGGGCCTTAGAGTAGTTTGGCATATAGTTATTAAAATAAGTCCTGAGTTTTTTTACGTAGCTTGTGTTTTTTACTTCCCAATCGGTTGCATTAGCTCGTTTTAGGTTAGATTTAGGCTTTAGTAGCTTATGGTAGCTTATAGTTAGCTTTTAGCTTATTTGATCTTTATTCAAACGCTTATTTGTCCAATTAAAGTATTAGTAGGCTTATCTAACTTTTTATATTTTCCCATGATTAGAATAATATTTTAGATTTTCTGTAAAGTTTCATAATTTTTCTTGTTCATTTGTTATTTTTCTTAATTTTAATTAGTTTAAATTAGTTTTTAATTAATAATAATTATTTAAAAAGTCTAAAAATATATTTTAGTTTTAAAATAACTTTTATAATATTTTAGATTTTTCTAAGTCATAATTTTATTTTTCTAGCTTTATTTCCTAATTTCTTGTATTTTAGATTAATATTTAATAGTTAAAATTAGTTTTAATTAATAATAATTAGATAAATAGTTTTAAAATAATTTTCTTTTCTATAAATTTTCTTTTTAGCGATATATTCTTCTTGGCGTTGGCGTTTAATGGCAGACCTACACTCCATGTTACTCCTCGGGCAAAAGGTTTTAAGGAGACAAAGAGGCAAGACTAACAGGCTAACCCAACAAGAAATGTCCCCAAGTGTGCAGATCACCTTATCAAGAGCTCCTTTCAATACACGAGAGAATCCCAAACGACACTTGGAAGGAATAGATTTGACAGTATGCAACCCCTTAGAAAGCAAAATGTCAAGTAGGTGTAGATCAAAACCATAATGCTCCTCCAAAATTTGGTTATCAACACGAGCAATAGAAGGAGGAACTTGTGGCCTGGCGAGATCAAACATCACGAATCTAACAACACGGTCACCACAATCGGGGGATATAAAATCGAGGGCCATGCCTACACTTAGGCGGAGAGTGTGCGTCTTAAACAAACCCCACAAAGCCGAGGCCCATACGTTTCAAAGTAACTTGACCGCCTAAAAGCGACAAGATTAGTAGCGAGAGAATGTTTGGTGATAGCTACGCGTCCTCATTGAAATGGCGATCACGAAGATGAGTGATCAACGAGGTTTTGGTGAGCCCGTTTCCACTACCATCCTGACAACCACTTAACCCAACGAAGGGCAATGAAAATGCACAATAGCCATAAAACCAAAAGCGAGCACCACAAGACAAACCGCATGACAACTCACTAGCCAAAGCGCAGGACAAAGCGTAATTGTTCAAAACGCAACTTTTCTTGGGACAAACCGCAGTTACTCAAAGCGCAAGAGAAGCTTGGGACAAACCGCAATATAGTAAATAACATTTTTTCCAAACCGCTAAACCAATATAGGGATATCTTTTATTTTATTTTATTTTATTTTTTATTTTATTTATTTATTTAATATCAAAAGCACAAAAGCCTTCTAATTTTAAACTATAACCAAAGTGTGAGTAAAAGGGATAAAAGCGCATGTAGCATAGGACAAAGCGCAAACCTTTTGTTTCAAAGGACAAAATGCAATATGCAAAATTTATTTCAAAGGACAAACGCATGAACCTTATAGTTTTAAGGGGACCACCACAAAACGCATGAACCTTATAGTATAAGAAAGAAAGGGGGACCACCACAAGACAAATATGTAGGACCCTGTTTTACCCAACAGACAAACCGCATGTCTTTTTACAAGGAATAAAATGCATGTCTTTTCTCAAAGACCAAACCGCATGTATATCTTCAAAACGCAGCCTGTAAATAGCATGCAGACAAAAGATCCTTCCAAAAAGCAAACCCGCAGTCCTACCTAAACAAGCAAACCGCAGTCTGCCATGAAATACTAGACAAACCGCAAGCAAGAATCCTCAAATTATGATACCAAACCTCAGATCGATGGCAGAATCTTGGGAAAGGAATAAACCAACGAGGAGGGGAAATCACAACCAAACTACACCCAACCGGTTAAAACCCAAATACAAAATTTATGAAACTTAAAAATGAAATGAGGAAAGGGAAAGAGGGAATAGATAGAAATCGGGGCGGAGAAACAACCAAGGTGGTTGGATCAATGAGGGTGAAGAAGGAATCGGGACGGACGATCAAGAAGATCATCGATCACCGATCACCATAAATCTCCATCAATCGCCCTAGCAGGATAGTTAAATTATTATTATTATTATTATTATTATTATTATTATTATTATTATTATTATTATTATTATTATTATTATTATTATTATTATTATTATTATTATTATTATTATTATTTTATATTATAAACATCACTTTATTAGAAACTCAAAGGATTTACAAAGTTAGTGGAAGCCGAGATAATGGGCTCCCACTCCTCTAGCTATTATTATTATTATTATTATTATTATTATTATTATTATTATTATTATTATTATTATTATTATTATTATTATTATTATTATTATTATTATTAAGTTAATCGTAATATTAAAAACACAAACAATGCCTACATGTTATTTAGTACAAGCACAAGATTAAATATGACATATATAAAGGTTTACATATAATAAATTTGAATTATGTTAAAATATAAGACACTCAAACAATAAGATTACTCAACAAATTTGATCATATACTCAAACCCGGTCGAATATAGTTTATTATGAGTAAAATACACCATTCGACCCTAAGGTTGTACCTAAAATACATGTTTAGTCCTAATTTCAAAATAAATACACCTAACATCCTTGACATCCCATTTTGCATAACATTTGTTAGTTAAGGCAAGTTTAATCCCCATGTGCCTTGCATGAGGGTATCTTGATTATTTCATGTCTTGTCTTTTCCACCTTCATTTCATCTACACCACCCTTCATTTTATCTTCTACCTTCTTTTCAACCACTACCATCAAATCCGCCTATAAAAACTTTGTTTTTATTCCTCTTTATCAAAACAATAAACCACAACCACTTTCTTTCTCAATCCCATGAATTATATATCTACCAAAATCACAATAGTAAAAGATTTTGTTGTTATTCTTTTAATTTGAATCATCACAAGAACATCCCAAAACTCTTGTTTTAGTTTTGAAAAAGATTTTGTTATGAATTTTGTTTCTTGGTTGATGTTGTTCGAACCGCATAAGCATTAGACCGAGACTAGCCACACCCACTAAAACACATCCAAAACAATATAGTACATATTCCTCTTAGCTTTCATCGCAAAAATTATCTTAGTTTTATTATTCCTCACATTACTATAAAACGATGATAAGAGTATAGTATATATATAAATAATATCAAATATCGTAAATAACCGCGAGAATCCGATTCACAAATCAACCCTTTAGGAAAGCGGTTAACATGCAAAAGACCCACGAATATGATATATGATACCGGGCAGTGTTGCGGGTCGTTTCCCAACGAGGAGTGAATTGACGGTTCGTTTGAGGTTTGAAAGTGAAGTGCTTGAATGTTTGATGACTTTTACGTTTTAATTATTTTCTATATTCAAATTAAGAAGCGGGAATCAAATAAGGCAAGGAAACAAAGGCAAATCACTAAATAAGCAATTAATAAGTAAACAAAGCAAGAAAATGAAGTAAAATTAAAGCCTAGTGCATAAAAACTAAAACGAGAAAACGGGGCGAAACGCACCCTAAAATCCAAAATGATGCAAATTAAAGCCTAAGGGTGCAATTCTATTTTCTTAGGTCCTAAGTGATAGAAAAAGATTATAATTTTTGATAAATATTTAATTTATTATGATTTAAAATAATTTTAATTAAAATAAATGATTAAAAATAGTAACTAAAATGGGAAAATTCCAAAAAATCGGGAAAGTAGCTAATGCTATAAGGATGTAGGAAAAATGAGTTGGTGGTCTCAATTATACAAATAAAACATTAATAAGCTAATAGTGTGTTTGACTTAAAAGGACTTCGTGTTTAAATATTAAATATTCCAAAACATAACTAGAAGTCCTAGGGCGTGGCTGGTTATGTGTGGTGTGTTAAAGTGATTGAGAGAATTAAGGTCTCAGGTTCGAGGCTTATGGCTCACCTTTGACCTCCTCTTTCCTATTTTTTAATTTTTTGACTTTTTCTTTTTGAAACTTTGAAAAGGCTGAAAAATAATAAGTTTTGAAAAAGCAAATATTTTTTTTGGAACTTAAAATAAGCTGAAATAAGCACAGAACCAAACAGTTTCAAAGTAGGCTGAACCAAACATACCCTTAACAGTCCTATAAGCTAAAAAGCTAATGATAAGCTAAACTAGGGCAAATAAAAGCTAAAGCTTATCTAGAAAGGAAACTAAAAAGCGATAAATGGTGAATGGAAGTTCAAAAAAGGCGAATAGGAAGGAAGCGGTTGTGAATCTAAACTAAACTAAATGAATGTAATTTGCAAAGGGATTAAAAGCTAATAATAAGCACTAGAAAAGCTAAAAGCTATTCCTAATCTAAGCATTAACCCTAATAAGCCCTAAAGGTTCTAAAATAAGCAAAATGGCCTAAAAATCTATCCTCGCTCTTGTGCTAGCTGCAGTTAAATGTCTAAGGGATTACTTTCAAGCTATCAATAAGCTTCTAAATCTAAAAGCTAAAGTGCCAAATCTTAAAAACAACAAAGTACATATGACAAGGAACTTATAAAGCTGAATATGAGCTAATTTGGGGCTAATCTAAGCTTATAGGTGAGCTTCAAAATAGTGGGTTGATCGCACTTGTTTTGAACCTTTTTAAAACCTATGTAACCTAGCTACTTTAAGCTTAATTTTAAGACAGTAAATAAATAAGTTAGACTAAAAGAACCCTAAACAGATTGAGATAAGCAAGCAAAAAACTCAAAAAAGCACTTTTTAACCTTTTTGAACTTGTAAATAAGCTAAAAAGTTATCTGATATAAGGATTGACTGAAAGTCATTTTTGGATTTTGACTTTTATGAAAAAAAATTGAAAAGGTAAATTTTGACCTAAGACTTAAACTATTAATGACCAAATCAATTTTGTAAACTTAATTTGACACAAAATAGACAATTGAAACTAACTTTTAAAATCCTTATCCTAATAAGCTATTTAGTGACCCTAAACCTATTAAATCTTAAGAAAATGATGAGAAAACTCTTAAACTACTCAAGACCGTTAAAAACTAACTATAATCTAACTAAAAGCTGTTTTAAAGCTTAAATCAAGAAGACTTAATAACCAAAACATCTTTGACTAAATTTTACCCTTAACCCGAACACCTTTAAAACTTCAAAGTGATTTTTAAAATCGTCTTAAGCCATAAGGCCTAAGGATTTTGGTAAAAACTAACTTCTAAGACTAAATGAAGATTTAAAAGCGGATATGAACTAAATTTAAGGACTATAACACGAATAATAAAAAGCAATGAACATAAAAACTTGAAAATTTCATTAACTTATAAAAAGAGATACAAGGCGAAAATTAAACTTCCACTTTGAAGTTAAACTTTAAATTAAAACATTACAAAAACTTAAAAGACATAAAAAACTCGACTAGACTTAAGAAAAATCTAGACACCTTTTTGGGTCACAACACGTTCTATTTATACTACCACTACTAGGGTTTCCTTGTCTCTTGTGTGCTTTTACATGAGAGGTGAGAGTGTGTGCTTTCTCGAGAACCATTGGATTTTCTTGGTCACCAAGCTTATGATCACAACCAATGATCTTGTTCTCTTTCCAACAACCAATGGGTATTAATGGGATTGCGGTGGAATTTGGAATGTGATGTTGTTTTGTACGGTTTAGTGAGAGTAGCGAGGGAAATAGGAAGAGTTTGGCGTAATTAAGCTTGTTTTGACTTGAGGTTTTGACCTAGGATCCGGTTTAAGGGATTGGGTTTAGAACACGGTATAAAGGTTAAGGGTAGGATTGGATTTGGGTTTTAATAATAAGGTATTAGGCTAGGTTAATTATTTGGGTAATGGGCTTGGGTTAATTGTTTATTGGATCCGGTTTAATAGAAATAATAGGATATAACCAAAGTGTTAATACAAATATCATCTAAAAACGTTATTTATATTTTACGATCTTTGCTATATTTTGTTGTTAACAATAACAAATTTCATTTTAGCAAAAGTATAAATCTTGTCAAGACTTTTACATATAGCTACAAGTTTTCTTAAACACAAAATGCTTTCAACATTGTTCATAAAATGGTAGTTTGTCATTTTAAGATAAATGCCACTATTAGATGTTAAACAAAAGACACATTACATTTCTAGTCTTTTACAAGTAAATTAGTTTTACTCATTTAATCAAACTCATCTAGTTTGCTAACATGTACTACAATGTTTATCTTAACTATATAAAATGAAAAAATGGTCAAATGTTGAAACTTGAATGTTGAAAAAATAGTCAAGGTAAGCTATGCATTTGATATGTAAACCAATATAAAACTATGACTCATTTTAATTTACTTGCTTTAATGATTCTTAACTATATAAAATGAAAAAATTGTCAAATGTTGAAACTTGAATGTTGAAAAAAAGTCAAGGTAAGCTATGCATTTGATATGTAAACCAATATAAGGAAACTATGACTCATTTAATTTACTTGCTTTAATGATGTTTTAATCATATTATTGAATGTACATCATAATGTTATATCTTATATCTTAATAAATAATTCATAAAGCGAAAGTTGAACATGTATCTGAGAACATAGAAGTGTCTTATGTAACTATCTCGATGGATCATCAAGTTTTTGGGCTATGGTTAAGACATTATCCTTGCCACGGAAATTACATTTAAGATTGTTTGGGTAGAACGGCCCGAATCTTGTCGACAAGGTAAGTATCAATCGAGGTACAAGTTTAAGCTATCAATTTCATTCCATTTTAGAATGATTTTAGAAACTCTTTTGTTTTTAGTTAATATATTTACGTGCACTAAAATATACCATTAGCAAAAAAAAGTATGCGTGTAAGGTGGTACACATTGATACAAACACATAGTAGAGATTAACATAATTTAACTTTTCTAAAACTAAATAGCGTCAAAGTTAACAAACAAACATTTAGGGATTCAAGTAACTTGATTTTGGCGAAAATTATACATCGTTGCGACTATAAACAAGTACAAAGATCGCCATAACTAGATTTTGTCGAAAACTATAAATCGTTGCCGCTGAATACGAATTTTCATTAACCAAAAATAGTTCTCAAAACCATTGCAACTTAAAACAATGCTACCAAAAATGATTCTCTAACGCTAAAAGTAAAGTTATTTGAAAAACTTATTATTGTGAAAATTCGGTCCCAACTAGACCTTTGTTGCCGCTAGCGCGGGCCACCATTAACCTCATCACACGCCACCATCGGCGAAATTGCGACCATCTTTCGATGGTTTAGGTGGTTTCGGGTAGTCTGTGTTGGGTTTTGGTTGTTCTTTGGTTGTTTCGTTTGTCCATAGCCACCATTAACGAAACAATCAACACGAGCCTCTAACATTTGAAAACCCCACCACCGAGACACGACTCGTAACTTGGCGGGCGATAAATAAAGTTGTATTTGAGATCATAGCTGGCGATAACGACAAAATCGAGCCAAAATTTTAAAAGTTGAAAATTTAGAAGCTGTTTGAATAAATTTGAGTTCGAATATTAAATTTTGAAAAATTAAACTTTTGAGATTTCAAATTTTGGTTTTGAATTTGAAAAGTTAAAATCTAGAAATTTTAAAAGTTGAAATTTTAAAATATTACACTTACGAGAATGTGTTGATAAAATTAAATAGTTTGTCCTATAAAAAAAACTCATTACATGAAAAAAAAAATATTTTGTGAATAAGAAAGACACAGAAACGACTATTGTATTTAAATTGTCGTTAAACCGTTAACAAATAAAGAAAGCTCGCAATATTAACTATTGAAACTATTGAAACTTTAATCTAATACAGCAACCTAGAACATGCCATAATAAAATAGTTTTTTCGAAAGGATTTTCTTATGCTATGAATTCAGTTTACTAAAAGAAAATCACTTACCTTTGAAAATTTGTCACGTCATTGTCGTTAGGCGCGGACACTCGGCTAAATGATTATGTACAACCATGCAAAAAGCACACACCACATGGCTCGAGAAAGAGTTTTAATTTTCAACGAAAAACATAACCAATAAGCAGGCGTGTCAAAGAGAATATTTATCGATAAATATTGGTCGCCGCCACCATACAACAATACCACGCTTTAAATTAATGCCACTATTCAACCATGCCATCGAGAAAGCAGTTCTTAAAAAGGATTCTCGGCTATTAATACAATATTTTGAAAGAAATTCATTATTGCCGTAATTTTGCGAAAACTAGACACCGTTGCCGCTAAGCGCGGTACTCGTCTAGTTTACATAAACATATAAAACTAAACATGAAAAATGCATATTATATCATGTCTTGCATCATCATGGAAATCCTTGGAAGATTTCTTGGATATCTTGTTTAGATTTTCACTCAACATGTCAAATGTAATCTTGGTAAGATATGTTAAGATCTTGGTAAGATATGGTGAATATTTTGTTAAGATTTTCTGTCAGACCCACAGAACCAAAATTTAACAAGGACGGAACCAAGTTTTTGGTTCCGTGTGATCCGTGGGTTGCTGACCTTTTTGGATATAAATAGCAAGCCACACCAAGTTGCTTTCTCATCCCTTCTAAGCATAAAACATATACATTCTTTCATTCTCTTTCATCTAACTCATTCTCATTTCATTTTTAGTGATCCTCTTTTGTAGCAAAGAAGAACAAGACATTCCAAGCTTTAACAATTGTTGCAAGTATTGTTTGTTTATAGTTGTGTGAATTGTTGTTAATCATCGTCATTGTTTGTACCAAACCATCATAAACCTCTCGAGTGTGATTGGTTAGCATTTTAGTCCTTAAAATACATAGTGTGTTGGGAGTGGTTGTGCCCTTGTAAAAGAACTCGACATCTAGCTTTGTGTCGAAAATATTGTGTAAGTGACCTGTAAAGGTTTTCTCCGCCGGTTAAAAGGGCTTGTTGATTAGTGAAGATAACTCTCGAGTTGGAGAATCAGGGAGTGGATTAGGGCAAGAAAAAAGAGTCCTTGTAGACCAAACCACTATAAACAACCGTGTTGTGGTTTGATTGTTTCTTTCTTTACCTGGATATTATTTATTCTTGATTATCTATATTTCTTGAATTCATTCATTGTTATTCAAATCAAATTAAATTTTAAAACGGTAAAACTATTCAATCCCCCTTCTAGTTTTCCACACAAAGGTTAGTTAAGGAATAATTTTGCAATGGAATAGGACTAACCTTGCAAAATTTTAGGGACATATGGTGATATTGATTTAAAAATAGGGTTAGGTTTTGTGTTTTGGGTTTACATTGACCAAAATGTATAAAGTCGCCCGGCCGTCTTTTCACGCTCTTTTTCCTATCCGTGCTCGGTTTTGTCCTTTTTGCTCTTTTCGATCCTTTATCGTGAAATACATAAAAACATAATCCAAGGATATATGTAGTATAAATTGGTATATTTGGGTGTTTTTAGACATTTTTACAGGTCTAACGGGTATAAAATGATGAGTAAATAGGCACTCATCACCTGACAACACTCCTTCTCATACCCTGCCCTAATCTTGCTAAAACTTTAGCAAGACTGGTTAAGCAAATAGTTACAATTCCTCCTCACATTACCTAAATCTTTTTGTGCAATAGATATTTGCATTTTGGTTATGAAAAGTGCCAGATTTTGTTCATCGTTGCTTGTTATCATAGTTGAAGGGGCTAGTCATTGCTTCTTGTTATCATATGTGATGCTGTTACAAGCATCAATTGGGGGATCACATGTGACACAATCATACTTGCAAATTTGCAACACTCGCACAACAACGCGAACAAGACCAACATAATGAAAAGTATAACATGAGAATCAAATAGGAGATAGCAATCTATATTTCATTTTATACACTTCAACCAGTACAAAATTATCATCATACGATAAAAGAAGAACTTAATGATATTGTTTGGATCATTTTACATTTTAGTTAGAAGTCTATTGGGTAAGCGAACCGGTGATCAATAAACTTAGACTCGGGTGTAAAATAATTCACGGATCAAAATCTTACCTAAAATATCAATCATCCTAGTTTGACCATTGTTGTTTAGTTCTTTTAATTGTTTGTTATATCGAGATTGGAGAACTTCACACGATACATCAAAGATTATAAAAGCGGATAATTACTTTTATTACCATTAAAGTCAACCAACAACCCCAAACAAGTATATTCATTCCCATATATTTTTATCGTTATCATTTTAGCTTATATCGTAGTTTTCCTTAGTTATTATTTGCCTTAGTTTCCTTTTCCATTGCGGTTTGTATTCTATAATTATAAAACCCAAAGTAGCGATAACTAAACTATCCATCGAAGAACTTTAACGAATTCTCAAATTCGCCACTCTTTCGATCGATAATCATGAGATTTTTACGTGCCAATATATGATAAATATTTTTAGTGCATTAACGACTACATCAATTGCCATTCTTTGTCTTAAGATTATCCAATGTATCTACAAGTCCACGAGCACGCTGCTTTTGAATCAAAATGAAAAGGTTTATTTTTTGCTCGATTGATTTTATTCAAAAAATTGGATATATGACTAAAGTTTTATTAATACTATTTAACCAAATGTCTAAAATAAGGATTTCTACCCACATTCTTTGAGAAGTGTCTATAAGCAATTTTAATGTAGGTATTTGAAGTGTGGCCATTTTGTGGATACAAACGCACTTCTAATAAAAGATATAAACATAACAATATGTAAGCAAGGTACATATAAAGACCAAAAAATTCATTTTAATTCCTTTCTACCTTCAGTTTTTGTTGCATAAGATTTTTAACTACATAACAATAAACACGAAAAAGGTAATTTCATATGAAAATGTTTCAATACCGCCATCTTCACTATCGTATTCATCTTCACTATCCTCGTGCTCTTATAATCTTCTAATCTTTTAATCACAACAACCTCTTTCCATTGATCTCTAATAGCATATGCATGTTCTGTTCTTCTGCCATTCATTTCTTCATTCTCTTCCCACTTTTTTTGATCCAAAACTTCCATTCGTAATACCATAACTCGTCAGGTGGGCATAAAGGTAGTTTTGCATAGCCATCTCCTTTAACTTCTACACGTTTTGTTCCGGTCATAAAATCACACTAATTAGATGTTGTAAATTAAGAACACGTAATTATCGCAACTATGAGATATTAAGATGTACACTCGTCAACCGCCACGCATCATTAGATCTGACGAAAATAGATCTAACGTAACAACAAACCTTTACCTAGAATTGCTCTTGGTTCACCTTTCAAATGATTGTCATTCACGACTACATGTTGTTTCTGGCATGGCAAAGGAATAATCAAACAAAGAATTGATAAAATTCAAAGATTAACATGCAAAAAAAAAACTACAGTATACTTAGGTTGAGTTGCGTGGTCGTTTTCTATCTATGCAACAATTGCGGATCTTTTATTTGAAGAAGACATACTTAGATGAAAATAATTCGAAGTTTTGAAGGATGGATATCGATTGTGTGAAAAGTTTTCTAAAACTAACTATATAAAAATGGGGCAATTGAAGAGTCTGAACTAACTTTGAAAGTTGTATTATTTAGTATCTTTTAAAAAATATATATATATATATATATATATATATATATATATATATATATATATATATATATATATATATATATATATATATATATATATATATATATATATATATATATATATATATATATATATATATATATATATATATATATTATATTCATATTTATCATTAAGCTTATCAAGTATGCTAATTATAATCTAAATTTAAGTTCGAAAATATTTTTAGGTTGTTGAAAAAAGCGATTCTGCAGTGTCAAGTTAAAGATGGATCGGGTAATTTAAGTCTTGACGCCTCGGAAAACCTTTTTGTCAAATTTTTGTTAGCGTTAACCTTCACATACAACTAAAGTAAAATCACTTGCCAAAAACAATTTTAAAATTTTATGCATCATCCTTTCTGTTTGGTCGGTGAATTCCCAAACTTCCTTAAACAAGGATTTGAAGATGAAATACCCTAAGTGTTTAATAACCTTAAACATACGCAAGTCATTGAATGAGCAGTTGTTCGGTGAGCCATCTTCAAAAGCTTAGGACAAGCCTAAGAAGAAGGGTTTTCCATTCGGTGAGGTGGGACTCGATGAATGATACGAGCCAAAGAAGAAGCGATGGATTTAGTGAGTAATGACAATATCTCACTTGAATCTCGAACTCCTCACCAATTATAAAGGCGGAAGAATTGAAGCACGAAGACTTGAAGGCTGAAGTAAAAGGCGGGGATAAAGCGGGATAAGTTTGAAGGATAAGAGTGTGTCCTTATCAATAAAGGTCAACTTACCCTGAATGGATAAAAGACCAAGAGTGTGTCAACACTGACACTAAGAAAGTGAACCTGTCCCTTACTAGAAATAGAGTTGTGTAACTGAGACAAAATACGTAAGGTATGTTAATACAAATAAGCCGTAAAAGCGTTTATTTATATTTTACGATCTTATAATGTTTTGTCGATAACAAATGTAAAATCATTTAACGAAACAAATAAAATACGTAAA